>VDFB02271358.1:334796501-334862405 GCA_007258455.2 Sequoia sempervirens | reverse complement strand
AGAGAGATAGAGAGGGAGAGAGATAGAGTGAGTGAGAGAGAGGGAATGGGAGAGAGATAGAGGGAGTGAGTGAGAGACCTAAGAGAGGGAGAGGGGGTAGGAGGGAGAGACTTGAGAGAGAGAGAATGAGAGAGAAAGATAATGAACTAAGAGAGGGAGATGGAGTGAGAGAGACAAAAGGTCCAAATGTGATGTGCAAAATTTGGCGAGTGCCAAATTTGGAGCTTGCCAAATGACTTGCTTTGGACGTGTTAATTGACAGAATTTTCCAAAGTTCCTCATATTTTCATTTGTGCTCCCTGTCTCATTTGCACAAATTTCAATGCAAGTTTATAAAAAAAATGTGTTAGCATTAACCTCTCTCTTAGCTATCAAAATATATAATTCTTTATTCATCTTGATTTAGTTAAGGTTTTGATCCATGGCTTCTATTGTAAATTCCTCTATTTTTGGTAAAAACCAACATGTGCTAGTTTTAGGATAGATTTTTACTCATTCATCGAAATGTGAAACAAATTACATTTTTTGAAACTACACTCCATTCTACACATGATGAAAAAAAAATCAATTTTCGATTAGTTTTCAAAAAAATTAGGGGGAAGCATGCTCAAATTTCTTTTTTTTAGGATGTGTCCACTTTCAATATTCATAAAATATTATATATTCATTAAAAAAATTATCCAAAAGAATGAGGATAAACTACATGGTTTTAGCTAATTTCTCACCATTGGGATTTTTGAAATTCTAAAAAAAAATTAATCAAAAAGGGGGGAGCCCTCAGGCGCTATGCTATTTTTTTTTTAAAAAGGACCTATTTTGGCCCCCCCTTTTTTAGACCCTTAATCTTCATTTATTTCAAAAATAAATATTAGCTTAGAAATTAGACTTGTAGCACTTCAAATTTTGTTCTTGTTGCATCTTGAAATTTTGAGCGTAACTATCTTCATTTTCTCATGCAAATCAAATTTTGCTGATTTCAAAAAAAAAAAGTGGCATCTTAAGAGCCAAAATTGTGTCACAAATCCATGCACTTACCCTCCTTAGGAATGTCAACTCCATTGTGATAATTTATTAAGGACATTCCTCATGCCACCCTTTTGATAAATAAGCTTTAAGCGATGGGAAGCTTGCTTTGAGCGATGGAGGTGTACTTTCAAAAGACATTTGCATTTAATTTAGTAGGGATTTAGCTCTTTAAGAAACTTCTTTTCGCATAAGCGAGTAGGATAGAATTGGTGATGATGATAGACACATGGTGGTAGATTGTACACACAATTATTTACTCCTAACACCCAAATTAATTCCTCCAAGCTTGGTTGGAGATCTTTCGTACAATTTACCCCTCACTTCTCATCGTCTTAATATGTTTTCATTGTCATCGATCAGGAGATCGATTTTCCATTCGCTGGCCTCCCCGATGCACATTTTTCTATAAATAGTGATATCCACTTTGTGAAAATACTTGTTGAGTTAGCATTGATTTGATGATCTCTTTCCACTGCATTTTCTTCTTTCCTAGTCTATAAGCTTCCCTATCACCATTATGACTAGTCTAGGAACCCCAATTCGGCTCTTGAGCTAGAAGTTGCAAAACTCTTTTATACGAGAGGTGAACAATGAACGGATTAAACACCTGGTAGGAATGAAGGAAGGCCTCATGGTTGCCATGTTTAAGTGGGTGCTCGTGAAGTACTACATGAAAGATGAGAATCAGCCGCACTGCAATTCAAATGTTGTTTCTCAATTTGTGGCCTTATTACTAGACTTGGACATTCCCAAGCCCTAGATTATAGAGTTGTGCCATGCTATGTTTGATTCGACGTAATTGGACGGGTTGGGTGAAATCATCCAAATGGCTATCCCTAGTGTTGGAATTTCTTGTGCCATGAATATCCGGAGGCACATTGATTATGTGGAAGTGATGCCATGGCTGCCTTTCCTTACAGACTTTCAGACCATGGACCTGGAGTGCCATCGGCTGCTATCTTGACCCGTGGCATCCTTTCTCCTGAGGGAATATAACATGGAGCACGTTCCTGGGCTTGATTGGAAGAACCACTTTGAGTTCCTAGTTTATAGCCTTGGTGTCGAGGATTGAAGTCTATGTGATTCCTGCATGCCCATATGCTAACAACCATTTATCACCCTGCTGATGAAACCTAGAAGAAACAGCATTTTGACTATTGTGACCAATGGAGGCTGGACTTTCTTTCTACTATTTTTCATGATGCCTCCTCTTTTTTCTTTAAAATGTAATTTTGGGTTTTTGATGAGAAGTCTTTTAAGCTTCTCTCGGAGCCTCGGGCTCGAAAGCGCATAACATTTGGTAAATATTTATCGATCAATATAAATATTATAAATTTTTTTATTACTTCATGTTTACTCTCATGGCTTTATTCACAAAAAAATGTATTTTACAAAAAAATTACATATGGTACATAACTATAAAAAAAATTGAACTGTGCGTATTTTAATTGAACATTTTTAGATGAATACCGTTTACCAGTATTTCCAAAACATTTTTGTCTATATCTTCTAGCTCGTATGCATTATTTTCCTTGCATGTATGGATGTGGAAGGGACCCTTCCATAGTGAATCAAAATTTTCATGTTGCCCTGGTCTTGCATCTTGTTCGTCGTACTTTAGCACAAGACTCCCCTCCCTAAAATCCGGGTTGGAGGCCTCTTTATCAGACCAACATTTGACTTCCTGCTAGCTTCCAATCATGGATTCAATGCCTTCCCTCTCTTTTCTTTGAGGCTTAAGAGCTCTACCAATCTTACCTCCATTCCACTGTCCTCAACTTCCAAAGCTTTCAACAATTGTAGTGTCAGAATTTCTATGGAAATGGGTAGGACCACCTCCTTTCCATACACTAATTCATAAGGGGAGGTTTTTCAAGATCTATTTAGGAATAATTCTATTGGCCCATAAGGCCACCCAAAGATGCTTGTGCCATTCCTTTTGGTGTTCTAACCCGATGTGCTTTATTAATCTGATCAGGTTCTTGTTAGTTGATTCTACTAACCTATTCTCTTGTGGGTAGTAATTGGATGAAGTATTGAGGTAGACCCCATTCTTAAGAGTGAATTATGACATCCTAGAGACTACAAAGGCTTGTGCTTTTTTAGAGATGATGGTTCTGGGAAAACCGAACCTTGCTACTAACTCCTCGAGAAAATTAACAATTTATGTTTCTGTAGCATTCTTCAAGGAAACGAACTCCATTTATTTTGTGAAATAATCAGTCATCGTGAGTATCCACTATGGCATACACTAGAGATGGGATTGATCACCCCAACAAAAGATAGACCCCATTGTGTAAAAGGTTCCTCAGTCACGATCGGGCCCAATGGCATGGTGGAGTTCTTTTTCTTTCCAATGAAATATTGTCACTGAGTACACTTTTGCACTAGATGATGGGCCTCAGAGAACATTGAAGGCCAGTAATAGCCTATTTGCATTATATTTAAAGCAATGGTCCTTACAAAAAAGTGTCTGCCCACAGGGCTGCTATGGAATTCACCTAGAATTCTTTCTGCCTATGGCTTGTCCATGCAACGGAGGACTCCATAATTTATTTTAAATAAAATATCCTCAATTAGTACATACATGGTGCCTTACAGTTGGTAATAGCATCTTTTGTGAGGTGGATGTTGGTCGGGTATTACCTAGTCTAAATAAATTGCATCTGATCAGCTATCCATGACTCATCAGACTCGAAATAGTTTGCATAGACCTGGTTGGTCTCTTTTTTTGTTTGGGATCCCGATTCTTGTGCAAGGTATTCACAAAGAACTCTTCCTCAACCAACTTGGTTGGACAGATGTCCACATCATATTCTAGGATATTGTTAATCTAGTTAGCCCTCTTCTCAGTTATGTCACCTTCAGTGATATATTCCCTAATGCTGGGATGAGTGACGAGGATGGTGATTTTGTTGGCCAATACTAGGTGTTAGAATTTCTTCAAGATTTTGATGATAGCAAAGGCTTTCTTTTCAACAAATTTATACCTAGTTTCATATCCTTTGAGAGTCCTAGAATGAAAAGTGATGGGCTGTTCTTTGCTTCCCTCGTCTTTCTGAGTGAGCACAAAACTATGTTGTGCTAGCCACTATAGATATAGAGCAGGAAGTCTTTGGAGAAGTCTGGGTTGGATAACATCAAAGCTGTGGAGATGGTTTCCTTAATTTCTCAAAAGCAAGATTACCTTAGGGATTCCATTTAAACACTAAGCCCTTCTTTAACATTAGTGTGATAGGTCTCGTGATGCTCGTGAAATCCGAAATAACCAGCTGACGAAGTTGATCTTTCCTAGAAAGGATTGTATCCCCTTTTGGTTGACTGGTATCGGTAACCCCATTATAGCCTTCACCCTTTCAGGGTCTATGGCTATCCCTTCTTTCAATACCACAAAGCCAAGAAGTTTGCCTTGTGGTATGCCAAAAACACATTTCTTGGGATTCAGTGAAATCCTAAACTGTTGACACTTCTGGAAGACCATTTCCAAATGATTAAAATGATCATATTTTGATTTTGAAAAAGTGATTAGGCCATCCAAAAATATTAGGATGATCTTATTGATCAATCCCTTGAAGGAAATATCCATTACTCATTGAATGGTGGCACCTACACTGGAGAGTTTGAAGAGCATCTTTGCATATGCAAGTGTTCCCCACTTAGTGGTGAACATCATTTTGTGCTAGTCCTCTTCCTTTACATAAACTTGATTATACCCCGAAAAACCATCAAGCATTGAGAACATCTCTAACTCAGCCACAGTCTGCAGGATTTTCTCCATTGAGGGCAAAGGGTAATGATCTTTCAACAAGGCCTTCTTCAAATCCTGAAAGTCTATGCATAGCCATATGTCACCATTTTTCTTTCAGAATGGGACCAAGTTGGATGCCCATGTGGAATTCTTGATTGGGTAGATAATCTTTGATTTGATCAACTTGGTAAGTTCTTGTACCATCAACACCTCCACCTTCGAATTAACCAACCTTTGTTTCAATAAGAAAAGTTTTGAACCTATGGATAAGTCGATTGTATGTTGGACAATGCTCAGATCATATCCTTTGAGATCCTCATAGGTCTGGGCTATGACCCCATCGTACTTAGCACATAGGCCTTTTAGCCTTTCCTTGTCCGCCTGTGGGAGATTCCTTCCAACTTTTAGCTTTATTCCTCCTCTGACAATGAGGTCTACATAATCTTCTTTGTTGGAAGTGAATCTTTTTTTACTATTTCTTACATCCTTACAGTCAAAGAGATTCTTGAGACAAATCAAACCTCTTGGGAGTTTTTTTCTTTTTAATTAAATTACTTGTTCTTCAGCAATCCTTTCGGCTTCGAACTATGAATGATCAGAAGATTTCCTTGAATTTTGTAGAAAGGTGGTGATCTTAGCATCATCTTTGAAAACTTTCCAATTCTAATCATTGTCGAGTATTGATGGTTGGATGATGGTTTGCACTACATGTTGATTTCCAGCTAATCCAGGGGTTGGTTCAAACTGTGAACTGATCGAAGCCATCTGATCTACGTCTAAATTCTAAGTCTGTAGGATAACCTATTTGTTAAAGTCTTCAAAATCCTCAATCAGATCCCATATTCTATTTCTATAAGATCTCATCCCCACATTTTTAGCGACCTCCTATCCATGGACCTGGCTTACAACCAACTTTGAATTTTTGAATACAAGTATTCTTTCCACACACAGCCAGTCTGGGAGAACCAAACCATGGACAAAAGCCTCATACTCTACATCATTATTTGAACACAAGAACTGGAAGCGAAAAGCCTTGAGGGTCTCTGATCCAATTAGAAACCAGCTCTAGAACTGATTTTGCATTTGGCACTATCGAAATATAGTGTCCATAAACTGTACTCACCCAGTCCGCTAGATCTCTCATGTTATTTTACCAAATTTTGGGAGGACTTGGTCACCATTGAAGATCACATAGGTGCCTAACCTAGTAGCATGAAAGTTTTTGAATGGGTCAGAATCAATGAACTGATTGAACAGGACCTCCTCTTTAGGGGTCTGATCACTTGTGTCCTCATCTTCTAACATCTCTATGCAATACATTTCATTTTTTGAGAAGGAAGTATGCGCTACTTCAAAACTCAGCACCACGTCTTCTGGAATATGTTCAGAGTGTCTCCAACAATATTTTAATCTTTTCCCCATTTTTTTTGTAGTATCAGATGAGACCAATCAAGTGCCAGGTATCTACCAAGCTTGACCATGAAATCTCTTGAAAGACACATCATGAAAATGGGGGAATGTCAATTATGACCACTTCTTGTGTGACGGTTTGGTTCAGACATGAGCATAAAGTCAGAGAAAGATCCTTGATGTTGCCAACAGTCGAGACTTTCTTTGTCTAATTAAATGATGCCTTTCTCAAGAGGCTCATACTTAAGATTCAGGGCATCGACCACTTGTTTGGGCATGACTGTGGTACTAGCTCTCGAATCAATTGTATTATTATGTAAAAGCTTGTCTCCCATAATAATCATTAAAAAAGAAAGGAGTAAGCTTTGGTTTTCTTTCATTTTTTGTATCATTCATGGAATTTACATATGTCATAGTTCCCGAAGGTTGCGGATCCAACGCGGGCCCTTTTCCTCTATCTTGATTGCATGGTAGGACTGTATCCGCCAGCGGTGACTGTTCTTTTTTTAATGCTTCCTAGAGAAATGTCTTCTGCTCTATAATTGATATAACATCCCATTGAGATACGTTAGCGGCACATTCTTTGGTTTCTCCACCATGTTAAGTGTTCTAACTGGTGTAACCTTAGGCTTGAACATTGGTATTTCCTTTACCTTAGGCAGAGGCTGGTCCAACATGGATGGGATTAATGCTTTGTCCATATCCTTCCCTAGTAATGGCAGAGCTTGCTACTACCGAGTAGGCCATATCTATGAGGCTTTCTCTACTTGCGGTTGTGGTTTTTGTGGTTGTGGACGTTGTGGAGCTCATTGCACATATTCTCTAATGAGTCTTCTCTTTGACTGTGTGTTGTAGTCCAATTGTACCTACAAAGCATTGGTTGTTGAAACATCATTTGTAAATACTGCATCTTCTTATTCCATCCAAGAAAATAGTTTTTGGTCTAGTGAGATATTCAACTCTTATTCTAAGTACATCCCTTGTGTCTGTGCTCTGAAGTGACAATTCTCCATTCTGGGAGATTGATACCCTTACATGCTCGACAACAGACCTTGGCTTCTCTATTCAACTATCTTTTGCTAAAGATTTCCCCTTGGACAATTTCGGGGCATATGGCCATCATTACATAGGAAACACCACGCGTTCTCATCTTGTACTAGGTTTTTGTGTCTTGGGACAAAATCCTTGTTTGGGATGTTTTTGACAATCTGAAGCGACATGGTGACTGGGACTATTTGGTTCTTAGGTACCTATTGCTAATTACCTCCTTTCATAGCTCCTTGGTAGGTGTTTTGTTGATAGGGTGTCCTTCCTCCTTGATAGGTTTGCATGGAAGGCTTTAGAGGTGCCACCTACTAAAACTTGATAAGGACTAGCTCATTTGCAAAGGACAGCATGAGGCTCTTCATATCATTGATGTCTATTACTAGTGAAGAGGAGCCCGATGTGCTAGGTTGTGTGCCTGGGTACACATACATTGATGGCGGTGGTGCAGTCGACATACTAGGTTGCAGAGAAAAATTACTAGGAGTTTCTTCTTCTAAGGGTCCACCAGAGATATTTGTGAACATGGGCATCAATGGTCATGGTGGAAGTTTCCCTGCGTCGATTAGGTTGTTCTCTGCATGCATATCCAAATCATATGTGTCAAGCAAGGTATCTCCTCCCATTGATTTCACCATGAACGTGATGTCTGAATTAAAATCCTTTAGGTAGAACATGAATGCCATAACCGCCAAAGGCCTGGCTATCACAGGAATCCTTTGCTAGGTCTTGTGAAACCTTGTAATAAAGTCACTCATGGTCTCTTGTGGGACCCTCTTGATAGTAATCAATTGTTGTAGAAAGGAGGAGCGATCTCCTTTCTTTGAGAAGCATTCAAAAAATTTCTCCTCGAGTTGATCCCAAGAGCAGATGGAACCAAAAGTCAGGGATCTATACCAATCTTGAGCCTTCCCTTTAAAGGATGCAACCAGTAATCTGAGGGCCACATTTTTTTTGCAATGTTATGTACCCTGCATACCTCTGCTATATCCTAGAGGTATTCAAAAGAGGTTTTAAAATCCTCCATAATGAACCTCAAAATAGCTTTGAGATTGTTGGCAGCTATTGCAGGACATACATCTAGGGGTGTAGGTGGAAGCAGTGGGCTACCACTATCCCAGGTTACAAAATTTCTAGGAGCAGGAGCACCTATGTGGACCATTGAAAATAGATTCCTATGAATGGGGTAGACAGGTATTCTGATTTGGAAAGTTTGGCCTTCTAGGGGAGTGGATAAAGCTCTAGATTGTGGGATAACACTTCTTACTCTATTTCTCCTGATAGGTGATACGAAACCTATAACTCATCTTCACCTAGGGGCCAAAACTGGTAGCTGGGAGTACTAAAAATTTCCTCTGGAAGATTCTCTTATTTGAACTCTGGGCACGAGATTTATAGCCTCTCTTCTTAGTCTGATTTATGAGATATTCCTGACTTCTAATCAGACGTTTGAAAAACTTTGTTTCTTACTGCGCGTGCAAGGAAAATAATTGTTGATCATAAAACCTTGCTCCTCTCCGAACAGCCTTATGGGAAATTCAATGAGTGGGGGACCAAATTGTACCTCACTAAATGACCTTTGATATTTTTAAAGAAAGCCAACTCTTCTTCTTTTTTAGGAAAAGGGGAAGAGAAATACAAAGAAAATGAAAAGATGTCAATGCACCAATTCTTTTACAACATTTCAAAGATTAACAATCTCTTCCTTCTAATGAAATGGACACTGAATGCTACATACCCTTTATTCTTGGAAAGAGAATGAACGGAAAAGGCTAAGGAAAGAATAGTGTGATCATTCAAATCTCCTCGTGGGAATCATCCATTAAGGTCTAGCAAAAGCAAGAAACCCCAAAGATTAATAAGAAAACTTAGATACCCATAGGACCACCCTTGCTCTTACAGCATAATCTTTCACGGAAAAGGAAAGAGTATATTAACATGATTTTCTTTTTGAAAGATAACTTTTAAACATAGAAGCTAATAACATGTAGAATAATTATCCAGGCTATCTATGCAAAACTTGACGCAGATCTTTCAACATAAATGATATATGAAAACGAAATTCATGATAAAGGCCATAAAAGATGCATAATTTCAAAAGATTCTCCTTAATAATATATGTTCTGCAATAAACCAACTAAAAAAGAAAGGTCGAATGCCAATCTGATTAATAGTCTTGACAAATAATACATGCTATAGAGTGTGAACATTGCTTTGTAAAAATATAACTTTTTAAAACAACCTCTAAAAAAAACTCTTTTAAAAACTCCACTACAAACCCCCTTTAGAGCCAGAAGAAAGAGCCACTGCCACAACCAGTAGGGATGAACAACTGTCAGATGTCAACATCTGATCATCCATAATCCAATCTAGGGCATAATTAGATCATAGCAATCTTTGCTCATAAAGTCCTGAGCTACTTCATTAATGGTTCTTAGATTATGTAGAAGCTCCTTGAAGATATGCCGCTAGAAAGCAGTCAGATCTTAAATTGGTTTTCTAAAACATGATCCAATCAGGTATGAGAATGATGAGGCCGCCTCAAACGTCCAACCCCGAAAGTAGGAACTTTTTTATTCTTTCTAACAAACTCTACCCAAAAAGGTATACATCCATGGAAGACATAACTCGCCCAACAAAATAGCTGATGTGGCAAGTTGGTAGGCGATCTCAAAATTTGTACGAATAGTTTTGGGAAAATCTCTGCCAAGAAAACACATGTCCCAGTTTGGGCTCAAAAGAAAAATGATATAGAAAAGTCATGCAACCACCACATGGTGCATTGTGTGATTTTATGCAAGAGTAACCTTTGCCCTTCGGGCATAGTGCCATCATAAAGCGAAAAGGAAGTAAGGGTCAAAAACAACAACATTAGAGGAAAAATTTGCTCCACATATGACATAATATTCCACAAACAACCTATGTTGGAGCAACCAAGATATTCTCGCAAACTCACAAAAATTCACAAACAAGAATATGCAATATGATAAAATATCATAAGCATGGGATGTAAAATTATACATAAGAGCATCGCTTATAAATGCAAGGATGAGGAGGTGAGAAGGTAGGATTGAAACTCTAAATAGCCCTCCAATAATGAAACAATTCAATGGAAAATTCTTGGGACACTTGGTGAGTCCACATGAGGTGAGACAAAAGATGAGATGTCTCCCAAGCAAGCTTAAGTGTAGTGTGAATAGGACCCTCCTATATTGGATACAATCTAACTAGTCTTATAATAAATCTTTTCACACTAACAAGTTGGATTCAATCACTTACATGGAGGTCATCAACTCATAATTAAAAAAAATTGTTTTTTTGGCTCCCTTAAATGTCTTGATTTAAAATCTAATGATAACACTTGGAAATAGCTATTTATATTCTTAGTCATGTTTCCATGATTTTCCCTAGTCTAGTTTGTGATATTTTATTACTATTTTATCACATTTTTCTATTGAGTTTTTTTCATGGTGTTAGTCTCAACTCTTGTGATTTTTAATCAATGTTAGGCTATTTGAAGATAGCCTTAGGAAACATTAATTTTCACACAAAATCACACATACAAAAAAGAGAACCTACATTTCACCATTTAAGAAGGTTAATATTTTAGTTTCTTTCAATAGTATTTTTCTTTCTCCTCAACCATTTTTTACTTATCAAAATCATTATTTTCCTTCTAGTGACACTTTCTTGGTGGAATCTATTTATTTGTGTATGCATCATTATGATAATACCATTTTTAATATATAATCTCATGTTATCCATCCTTTCTTTCACATTTAAACATTTTGTATGAAGGGAAAAAGAATGGCCTACGAAGTTGCATGCGGGTTTTTCTTGGAGAAAGCTCCCTACTCCATGGGATTACATGTGTTTGTTTTAATGAAGTATATCACTCTTGAAGATTGGTTTAAAGTTTATTAATTTTACCATTTTACTTTGTTGAATCACCTATGCCATAGAATTCTTATCAATTTCCCCTTCTTCTTACTTTCATCCCTTGAAATTTTGGTTAAAGAAACCATGGATCTTGTGGTGAAAAATCCTAATAAACTGATCCCTCTACCCTTGCATCAAGGGCTTATCCTCTCTCTTTATCATTTCCACCTTTCCCTATGCCCATCGAAACCCATTTTTTCTGTTAGAGTCAAGGAACCTGAACCCTCTGATAAGTCCCCTGCTAAACCCTCTCTGAATGCCTTTGTTGGCCCTAAAAGAAAGAACCCTCCCACGACCATCCAACCTCATAAGGAACCAAAACCTAAGCCCCCTACCAAAAAGAAGAAGATTGGTGCAGTTCTAGCCCAATCCAAGGCCCCTGTTGGTCTTTGTGAGCTAAAGAATATGGCCACAAAGAAAAAAGGAAATTTGTCTATCAAAGCTAAGCCTGAACCAAAAAAAAGGAAAAAAGGACATCACTTTTTATGTTGGGTAACCTCCCATGGACAATGATGAATATGAATCTAATGCTAAAGACTCTCAAGGGGATACGGTGGTGGATGCTAGTGCTAATATGGGGGTGGAACAAACAAGTGTTTGAAGATCGAATAGGCTATAGAAACATGAAAAGGAGGTCATGGTAGATGATATATCCAAAAACTTGGAATAGGAACAAGGTCAAGAGGTGATCAAACATAACACGATTGAGGAGACAAAAGAGTATGTGGAAGGACCTCCTCTCTTCCCTAAGATGAATCATACGATTCAGGAGGAATCCACACCGGATACCTCCAATCAGAAAGCTCAGGTGGAAGAGACCAACAGGTTTGATGCTAAAAAGGATGAAGACCCCAACAACTTGGTTGCTCGTGTTTCCAAGCTAGAAAGAAAGTTTATGAGGCTAACCTGGTTCACAATCAAAGTCATCCACCATTCTATTGTCACTCTATCAGAAGTGTTGAAAGATTAGGTAAACAAGAAGACTGGTGAGGATGGACCCAACAATAGTTGGGTTGGGGATGATGTGCTAAAAATCCTCATTAAGGAGTGGGAGGGTATTGCTATGTGATGGGGGGGTTTTGGTGTAGTTCTGGTGGGTTGTCTTTTTGTTGTTGCCCTATTGTCACTGTGTTTAGTTTTAAAGTTGTACCCGGTTTTTATTTTTTGATCTAAACTTTGGCCCTATGGCCTCCTTGTCTTAAGGGTACTGCACCTTGTAAATGCAACCTTTATTATCAAAAACAAATATGTTTGAGTACTCTCATAGTGCATCCTCTTGCATCTTATCTTGCACATGATATAGATGTACCTAAGGATGAAGAACAACATGAGGATATTTAACATTTTTTATTTAGTATATATGAGGATAAGGTGTCATTAGTAGATGATGCATCTTTTTCATCCCCCTCCACTATTAAAAATGATAGGATGCATAAACATAGATTATGGTAGATTTTGAGCGTGATATTTTACCTAATGTAAAGTAACTCATCACTAGGATTTATAATTTATAATAATATTGTCATACTTATGTATAACTTGAGTTCAATCAAAATATGAAAGTATAGAAGTATCTACAATCTTTTGGCATATGATATTTTAATTTATCCTTTACCAATTTAGATTTTTAGAACCAAATTTTATAAAAATGATCTATTATGACATTTATAATATTTTCACTTAATGTTCCTCCCTTATTTTTATGAATGTCATTTGTTTCCTAAATAATTCCCATCAAGCCTGAATGGTCATACACTTACATGGATTTATTTATCACCCCATGCTTCTATAAATTCCTTCAAGGAATTGGATAATTCTTCAAGAAACATTTTTATTATTATATTGATCCTTATGCATCCATCACTCAACTCATGTAATTCAAATAAAAGAAATGAGCACCAATTAAGGATTTGAATTTTATATTTCAATCATAGGGTACTAATACAAGATATCTATTATGGAATGATGAGCTTAAATGTACAATTATAGATGGTTTACTTCCAATGTTTGAAATCCAAGTGATTTTCATGCCTCATCATTCACTTTTAGTTTTATCTGTCATCAACTCTAAATGTGAGCGTGCCTTATCAAAAAATCCACTTGTATATCATCTTATTTTTTATAGTACCTCCTGTTATGCCTTACATGACCACCCCATTTTAAGTTTGATTAATATGGGACCCTCTTTTGCTTTCGCTCTTTGTGTTTTTCCCCCTTCGGTTTTGAGGTTTTGCTTTTCCTTGGCACGTGTTTAATATGTTTATCTTGCTTTCCCAAGTGTTTTCCCCAAGTTTCATATTACAAATCTTATATTTTGGGAGAAGTTCAGGATTTTACCTTGGTTTGAAATTTTCCGATCCGTCCAGACATTTGCGCTTTTCACGAAATTTCGGTCCTGTCTGATTTTCCCAATTTCTCCTTCTCCCCTTCGTTTTCCTGGAATTCATGTTGTGTTGTCATTTTTGCGGAATTCCAGTCCGTTCGGATTTTTTTGGATTTTCTGGGAGGCGTTGTGGAACGAGGAAATTTGGTAAAATTGATGAATCTAATGATGAATGCTTAAACATATCTTTCTTTTTCTTGATGAATCTCACTGTTGTATGTTACTTATGTTCATTTTGATGATCCAGTGTTGATGCTTAATGGCTAATTTAATGGTTTTATCATGATTTTGAGCTAACACTTTGATGAAATGTTGTCAACATTTGGACTCTCACATTGGTGTTTGATGGATACAGGCTGAGTCTAGCAAGGCAACAACTGGAATGGCTAAGGGAGACTGAGACAATGCGATGAGACAGCTGAAAAATAACATTGATGCTATTAAATGGCGAACTAGGGTTTCACCTATGCCACTTGCGAATGGATTGCAGAGGAGGTTCGTGATGATGAGGGCTAAAATGGAACAAGGTATGGGTGAGGTGGAGGAGGAATTTAATGCAAAACACGTCGAAATTCATGCTCCCTCATCGTTTCTCTTTGCCTCTTCTTCACTCATTTTGATCGGAGTTTTGAGTGGGATCTTGGGCCGATCTAGTCGGTGCCCTTGCATTTAATGCATGTTGACTTTGTTTCAAGCTCTTCTAGGGCCGACTTGTTTTGTAACTGACTCATTGTAAACACTAATGGCATCGATGCATCTGACATGTTTTATAAGTATGGTGTTTCGCCTCTTTTGTAAAGGTAAGAAAGAATAGTTAGAGGAGTTACAGGTAGGTTAGAAGAGGGTTAAGAAAGGTGAAGAAAATTTAGGAGGTAGTAGAACGAAGGTTAGAAAAAAAAAGTTAGGGTTTTGGAAGTAGGTTAGACATTTTGGTGTAGGAGCACCTAGGAAACACCAGGCAATGAAGCAGTTTAGATTGCATTTTGTTTGGTTATGCTATTTTGAAGGTCATGGTGACCATCTAGTTAGCATCTGAGGTTTATGAATAAGTCTTGATCTATTGTGATTAGTAGAATAAGAAGTGAAGAGGATGGATGAGTTTAGGAACAAAACTTGCTTAGGTTGCTAACATTTGGCAAAAGTTGAAAAACACAGTGCGTTTTACAACTTTGCTATTTGATGTCTTACATGACCAACCTAAGGAGTCTAACTATTTTTAAAATCTATTTAAGACATTCCTTGACATGAATGTTGGGTTGGAAGCATCGGCATTGTAGTGTGACTTTGTGAAATTGAAGAAAAGACAGTTTTTGTGGGTCATTTTTCTGATTTTTGCTTCAAGAAGAGCTCTAATGGATTGAATTTATTATTGTTTTGTACGAAGGATGTGGTGTTGTTAGTCTTCTAGTCTTTTGTGCCATTATTTAGTTTTTTTTGTTCATTTCTAATCACTGTTTGTAAATAGTTTTGTGTGCACCCTGTTGCTGGTCTGAACCAAACCGGTTGAAAAGAATGGAGTGCTAGACCACTTTCCCACCGTACAAATTGTACAGCCCTTTGGGAATAGTTCCTAGACTCCATGCATGTACATATGGTAGACTATAGGGTTTGGGAAAGGTCAGGAGCTGTTAGAAAGATCTTGCCCTAGGCGAGCCAGAATGGTGCCTGGTTGGGAAGGCAAGAGGTGCAGAGCACAGAAAAGTTGCAGGGGTCAAGTTCTTGGGAAATTTCCTTTTTGGAGGTGGTAGGTAAGTGTCTTACCTAGTGTTTGTATGAAGGAGAAGGCTCCATCAGTTCAATTGATGAGAGAACAAGTTAACAGATTGAAAGCAGCCAGACAGTGGCTTAAAAACCCTAGAAAATGCCCATTTTCGGGTTCAAGCATGGTACGGCTAGTTAAGGCTTGAAACCTAAAAAATACTTAAGAGGTGTTCATTTGATCTCAAAATCCCAAAGAAAGAGTGAGTTTCTTTTGGAAGTTCTTTGAACAAAGACCAGTTTTCTCGGTGATGGAGGCCTAATTGGGGGTCAAGGGCTAGTAGCCTTTTTAACCCTAGCTGAGGGTTTGGTGAAAGCGATGGGAAGGTGGAGTTTTGGGGAACCTTCAAGAACCCTTGGAGGTTGGTTTGAATCCATTGAAGACATTTCTACACCCCTGCAAGATCAAAGTGTGTGTTGAGGATAGGTTAGCCTTTAGGGTTGATTAAGGGCTAAGGAAGTGTTGAAGCATTGCCCCAAGGTTGGCTTGGTTGGCAAGGTGAACTAGGGGAGTCTACACAAGCAGTAGTTCCTATAGGTTAAGGTGGTGGAGTGTGACACCATAGGGTCTTCCTAAACAAGATCCAAAACATGGAACGGTGATTGTTTCCATCCAACCCACCCTATCAGATTGGTATCAGAGCAAGTTAAAGATTTGGGAAGAGTCTTGTATGTCAAACCTTGAATCTAGTGGGTCTACCATCATGGTGACAAATGTTGAATTGGCCAAGATGGCTGAAGGTCAAGAGGAAGAAAATAGGCTATTGAAGGAGAGGATAGACCAACTTGAGCAAGCATTGAATGATGTACAGTTTGAAGGAAGGATACCAAAGAAAGAAGAGGTTGCAGAGGAAGATAAGGTCCCTGAACCTGACCCTATTTTGAAATAAAAACCTTTCTTGAAGGCATTGAAGGCATACCATTGTTTAGTGGGAAAATGGAGGCTAAACTAGTCATGGATTGGATAGAGGGTATGGAAAATCACTTTGAATGTGATGGAGTCACTGAAGCACAGAAGGTAAAGGTGGCCAAATCAAGACTAAGAGGTTATGCCTTGACATGGTGGAAGTTCATTCAGACAGAGAGGGAAAAGGAAGGCAAGCAACCTATTTCAACTTGGAAAGGAATGGTTGCCAAAGTGAGGGAATCATACATGCCAAATGATTATGAGATTTAGTTACACAAGAAAAGATAGAGCTTGAGGCAAAGAGACCAAGATGTGAACACTTATACTGAGGAGTTCCAAAAACTTTGTATGAGGTATAATGTGACAGAGGATGAGAGTCTCAAGGTGGCTAGATACCTTAACAGTTTGAAGTGGAGCATTCAAGAGGAGATGACTCTTCTAAGTCCCAAGAAAGTGCACCAATGCAATCAATTGGCTATAAATATTGAGGAAAGAAGCAAGAGGAAACAAGAATAGGCTTCTAAGAGCAGAGGCAAAGGAAAAGATCAAAGAGGACATAGAGGTGGATACCAAGGTAGAGGGACTGAACAAAGAAATCAGGGAGATTCTAAACTCACAGAGCAGGGAAGTGAGACACCTTCTAGAGGAGGATATAATAGAGGTGGAGGACCTCAAGGAGGTTCAAATAGAGGAAGAGGAGTAGGAAGAAGCAGTTCATACTTTTCCAATATGAAATGTTATAACTGTGGTCAAGTAGGTCATCCTGCTTATAGGTGCCCAGAGAAAGAATCTTCATCAAATGCTGAGAAGAGAGTGGCATATGTACAAGAGGACAACAGGAGTGTCAAATCACCAAAGGTTAGTCACATTGAATCAGAAGTGGGGGAGAATATGATGTTCAGTAGAGTTTTGATTAGACAACTGGTCAAGGAAGAGCCAAAACATAGAAGAGCATTATTTAGAGTAAGGTGCAAAATACTTGGAAAGGTGTGTAAGGTTATAGTGGACTCAAGGTCTACTGACAACATAATCTCAGAGGAGGCAGTGATGAAATTGAAGTTAGAAAAGGTACCCCACACTAATCCCTACAAGGTGACATGGTTGAACAAAGGATAGAGTGTTCTTGTCAATGAGCAAACAACGGTGGAGTTCTCCATTGGAGGATACAAAGACAAGTTTATTTGTGATGTGTTACCCATGGATGCATGCCATCTTTTATTGGGAAGACCATGGCATTATGACAGAGGTGCCATCTATGATGGAAAAGCCAATACTATCTCATTCAAGAAGGATGGAAATACATTCAAGTTGCAGTCATTGTTAGATGAAGAAGGACAGTCAAAGACCCCTAGTGTCTTATTGAGCAGTGACAAAGAGTTCATTAAAGATCTACACCAAGGAGGTGAAGGATATGTGGTCATGGTGCAACCCAAGGGAGAGGACAAGACTGAGAAAACAGTCATACCCGAAGTAGTCCAGAAGTTGCTGGAGAAGTATAAGGACATAGTGAGTGATGGGACACCAGCAACCTTACCTCCAAAGAGAGCCATTAGCCATTAGACTGACTTCATCCTAGGGGCTTCATTGCCAAACAAAGAAGCCTACAAGCTTACCCCAGATCAGAATCTAGAGGTAGCTAGACAAGTGCAGGAGTTATTGGATCAAGGATTGATTAGGAAGAGTATCAGCCCATGTGCAGTACCAGTGGTCTTAGCAACCAAGAAAGGAGGCAAGTGGAGACTATGCATTGATTCTAGGGCAATAAATAGAATCACAATCAGATATAGGTTCCCTTTTCCTAGAATTGAGGACTTGATGGATTGTCTTAGAGGAGCTCATTATTTTACCAAGTTGGATCTCAAGAGTGGATACCATCATATCAGAATCAAGGATGGAGATGAGTGGAAAACAACCTTTAAGACAAATGATGGGTTGTATGAGTGGAGAGTGATGCCATTTGGCCTCTCTAATTCCCCTAGCACATTCATGAGACTCATGAATGAAGTGTTTAAAGACTTTACAAGGATATTTGTGGTAGTGTATCTTGATGATATACTCATTTTTAGTAATACAACAGAAGAACACCTAAAGCATGTGGAGATGGTTCTTAGAAGATTGCAAGAAGAGAAGCTAGCCATAAATCTAGAGAAATGTGAGTTCTTCAAATAGGAGCTTGTGTATTTGGGGTTTGTAGTATCCCAAGGATCACTGAAGATGGATCCAAGCAAGGTGGAAGCTATACTACACTGGCCTACACCAACCACAGGGACAGAGGCAAGAAGTTTTCATGGATTGGCTTAGTTTTATAGGAAGTTTATAAGAAACTTTAGTGGCATATGTGCACCAATTCTAGATACAATCAAAGGAGGCTTAAAGACTAAGCTTAAGTGGACTCAAGAAGCTGAGAAAGGTTTTGAGAAACTGAAACAAGAAGTGGCAACTCAACCTATTCTCTTATTGCCTAGTTTTGACAAGTTGTTTACTATGGAATGTGATGCTAGTGGAGTTGCAGTAGGAGGAGTACTCAGCCAAGAAGGCAAGCCTATAGCATTCTTTAGTGAAAAGCTCAATGAAGCTAAGGAAAAGTATTCTACCTATGACCTAGAACTATATGCTTTAGTGCAGTCACTTAGGAAGTGGAGGCATTATCTCCTACCCAAAGATTTTGTGGTGTTTACTGACAATCAAGCACTTAGCTACAACACTCAAGAGAAATTGAGCAATAGACATTTGAAGTGGATCGAGTATCTTCAAGCCTTGACATTTACCATCAAGCACAAGAAGGGACAAATGAACAAGGTGGAAGATGCACTAAGTAGGAGGTTGTTGACAATGCAAGAGATACAGATCAAGAGCATTGGAATAGAGAGTTTCAAGGATCTCTATGGTGAAGATGAAAACTTCTCAGAGGCCTACAAGGTATGTTCTGACTTTGAGAATCATTTTCAGAGCCAATACTCAGAGTATACATTGCAAAGTGGATTGTTATTCAAGGGAAATCAGTTGTGTGTGCCAAAAGGTTCTATGAGAGAGAATCTTATCCAAGAGAAACACAATGGTAGTCTTAGTGGTCATTTTGGCATCAAGAAGACAATGGAACTAGTGCAAAGGTTCTACTATTGGCCCAAGCTACCAAGGGATGTTAGAAGGTATGTGGAGTAGTGTGTAGTTTGTATGAAAGCCAAAGGGGGAGCTAGTAATGCAGCTTTTTATCAACCTCTACCTATTCCCAATAGACCATGGGAGTGTGTTAGCATGGATTTTGTGGTAGGACTCCCTAAGACTAAGACAGGGTTTGATAGTGTCTATGTGGTAGTAGATAGATTTAGCAAGATGAATCACTTTATCCCTTGCAAGACCACAAATGATGCTAGCTACATTGCTCACCTTTTCTTCAAGGAAGTTGTAAGGATCCATGGATTGCCTTTGAGCATTATATTAGACAGAGATGTGAAGTTTATGAGTCACTTTTGGAAAAATCTATGGAGCAGATTAGGTACCAATTTATCCTTTGGATCAGCTTACCATCCTCAAACTAATGGAAAAATTGAGGTGGTTAATAGAGTGTTAGGTAACCTTCTAAGATGCCTAACTAAGGAGTATGGATAGACGTGGGACATGGTGATCTCACAGGCCAAGTATGCATACAATGACACTGTGAACAGAACTAGAGGGAAGAGCCCTTTTGAAATAGTGTATGGAATGCACCCAAGAGGTGTGTGTGAGCTTAGAGATCTAGGAGCTATGGAGAATAGGAGTGGACATGTAGAGGATTTCACTCAAACCATGAAGGAGATTCAGGAGTAGGTAAAGAAGACAGTCACCGAAGCTACACAAAAGTTGAAGGATAAGGTAGATTTGACAAGGAAAGATTTTCAATTTGCAGTAGGAGACTATGTCATGGTTCACCTCAACAAATCCAAGTTGTAGAAGGTTACATCAACCAAATTGCAAATGAAAAGAGTGGGACCATGCAAGGTGATAGCCAAGTATGGGAAAAATGCATACAAGGTGGAGTTACCTACAGATTTAGGAATTTCACCAATGTTCAATGTAGCTGACCTGATCAGATATAAGGGAACAACCAATAACTCAGATCAAGAAAGTAGGGAGATCTTCAAGGATGTAAGCAACATAGCCTTACCTACTCCAGCCAAGCTACAAGCAGAGAGGTTCTTGGAGTCAAGAGTGAAGAAATCTACAAGGCATAAGGAGTATATGGAGCATCTTATCAAATGGAAGAACAAACATGAATTTGAGGCTACCTGGGTAGATGAAGCTGAGTTCAAGAAGTAGGGCATTGATGAATCACTGATCTCTCCTCACATTCCTTAGTGTTTGTGCAGAGAGGGGGAGAATGGTGCAGGAGAACCTACGAAACACCAAGCAATGGAGCAGTTTAGATTGCATTTTGTTCGGTTATGTTATTTTGAAGGTCATGGTGACCATCTAGTTAGCATATGAGGTTTATGAATAATTCTTGATCTATTGTTATTAGTAGAATAAGAAGTGTAGAGGATGGATGAGTTTAGGAACAAAACTTGCTTAGGTTGCTAACATTTTGCAAAAGTTGAAAAACACAGTGTGTTTTACAACTTTGCCATTTGATGTCTTACATGACTGACCTAAGGAGTCTAACTATTTTGAAAATCTATTTAAGACATACCTCAACCTGAATGTGGGGTTGGAAGCATCGGCATTTTAGTGTGACTTTCTGAAATTGAAGAAAAGACAGTTTTTGTGGGTCATTTTTCTGATTTTTGCTTCAAGAAGAGCTCTAATGGATTGAATTTATTACTATTTTGTACGGAGGATGTGGTGTTGTTAGTATTCTAGTCTTGTGTGCCATTATTTAGTTTTTTTTTTCCATTTCTAATCACTGTTTGTAAATAGTTTTGTGTGCACCCTGTTGCTGGTCTGAACCAAACCGATTGAAAAGAATGGAGTGCTAGACCACTTTCCCACTATAAAAATTGTACGGCCCTTTGGGAATAGTTCCTAGACTCCATGCATGTACATATGGTAGACTATAGGGTTTGGGAAAGGTCAGGAGCTATAAGAAAGATCTTGCCCTAGGCGAGCCAGAATGGTGCCCGATTAGGAAGGCAAGAGGTGCAGAGCACAGAAAAGTTGCAGGGGTCAAGTTCTTGGGAAATTTCCTTTTTGGAGGTGGTAGGTAAGTGTCTTACCTAGTTGTGGTATGAAGGAGAAGTCTCCATCAGTTCAATTGATGAGAGAACAAGTTAACAGATTGAAAGTAGCCAGACAAAGGCTTAAAAACCCTAGAAAATGCCCATTTTCAGGTTCAAGCATGGTACAACAGTTAAGGCTTGAAACCTCAAAAATCCTTAAGAGGTGTTCATTTGATCTAAGAATCCCAAAGAAAGAGTGAGTGTCTTTTGGAATTTCTTTGAACAAAGACCAGTTTTCTCGGTGATGGAGGCCTAATTGGGGGTCAAGGGCTAGTAGCCTTTTTAACCCTAGCTGAGGGTTTGGTGAAAGTGATGGGAATGTGGAGTTTTGGGGAACCTTCAAGAACCCTAGAAGGTTATTTTGAAGCCACTGAAGACATTTCTACACCCCTGCAAGATCAAAGTGTGTGTTGAGGATAGGTTAGCCTTTAGGGTTGATTAAGGACTAAGGAAGTGTTGAAGCATTGCCCCAAGGTTGGCTTGGTTGGCAGGATAATACTTGATGGTTGGGTTGGAAAGGTGAACCAGGGGAGTCTACATAAGTAGTAGGTCCTATAGGTTAAGGTGGTGGAGTGTGACACCATAGGGTCTTCCTAAACAAGATCCAAAACATGGAACGGTGAGTGTTTCCATCCAACCCACCCTATCACATTCTTTTACAATTTAGTAGGAAGAGGAGCTGATGTATCTTCTTGATTTTCTTAGCATAGATGGAGATAGTTTAAAGACATGGGTTTCTATACACTAGTGATCTTGTCAGATTTGTAAATGTTGCTTATCTGTTTCATTAACAGTAGGAGCAACCAGATTTAAACCTACTTTATATTATGCTCTAGAATGGTATTCATTTTTGGTTAATCATTTTGATTTGAAAAGCTCTCAAGGAATGAAATTTTATCTTATGTTTTGTTTGAATGATGATTTACAATCTACTATTAAAGTTTGCAATGTGAATGAATGAAACTTTGTATCAATTACAAGTTAATTTTATTCTGCAATTCTAGTTTTTGAATTCCTTGGAAGGTAACAAGTCTAATTAGTTGAATGAATCAACATTCTTTTCAGTTTGAAAACCTTGATCTATCTTTTTTCCATTTCTTTAAAAAAACCCCTGGTTAAAGTAGGTTTAGATAGATGTTTGATCTTGTAACAATCCAGAAGCTCAAAACCAATAGGCCCCTTGAACATTACAACCATATTGACCACTTCATGAAATAGCAATGTTGTTAACCAACATCAAAGACCTTGGGAGGGGATTAGTTTGATTATTGATTGTCTCTTTCAGGAGAGGTGAGATATTTTTACTTTTATCTTACCTGCATGTTGTGGGTCAATTTGGCACATCAATAGGAACTGGCGCTAGAAGGAGGGCCAGAAGAGAAAACTGGATAACATTGGGTTTTTCTCACCAGAGAGGTCCCATAGAGTTCTTCGATCAATTGAAAACCCACCACCTTTGATAGAACTCAAGACCCCAATGAGACACAAGATTCACAGGACTAGGGCAACCATTCTACAACCCTTGTTAGCTCCACTCACTCCACCAGGATTTTTACCAATACCCCAGTGGATACCCGTGAATCCACCACCAAATCCACCTCAATTGCCATTACAGATGATTCAGCCCATCCAACAACTAGCTCAACCCCCACCACCACCACCAATGGCATTTTTTGTGAATAATCCCTCTCCATTGGGGACTATTCCTGGAGGCTTTCACGATATGCCTAAGAATCCTGAGAGATTTTGTCCCAAATACATTCATGGCGAATCAAGGAGTTTTGAGGAGCACATACAAGGTTTTAAGGATGCTTGTAGCAGATCCCAGATAGCTCACCATGATGTGGTTTGTAGGTTGTTCCCTTATTCCTTAGGGGATATGGTGTACAACTAGTACCTAAATCTTCCACAAGGTTCTATTCTGAGCTGGACTGATCTAGAGAATGCTTTCATCAATCAGTTCAGAGTTTATGTAGATCCAGCCATTTTATTTGACCAATTTGCTACCATTAGGAAGGAGCCATGTGAATCACTTCCCTTGTTTAATACAAGGTTTCAACGAATGTATAGGAGATTGCTGGACCCCTATCTAGTTGCTAAGAATAGTGCCATTCAGGAATATTTTAGAGTTATAGACCCTTTGCTTGGCTTTTTCCTATAAAGGGCTTATCAGCCGGAAAATATTGATTCTCTGTCTAAAGTTTATCATCTAGCCATCAAACTACAACAAAAAACTATCTCTCAACAAGCGAACTTGGGAGGAGGTTTTCCTTCTATGGGGTATCACATGCCTAATCCAACCCATTTATTCAATACTGTCCCAGGGATGTCTCCTTCCCATTATGGACCTATGTCTAAGTTGCAAACTCAATCTCCTATTCCATTCTTCGCTAATAGAGCTCTTGACTTCTCTCAACAATCACAAGCTCATCATAGTTCACATGGTCATCATAATCAAGCTGGAATACCAAATCTTGTTGATCAGCCACCCATTGCTAAGAATGTTGAGAGTGAAAGGACAGCTCAACTCAAAAATGAGGTGGAGACCCTAAAGAAAACTCCGTTTCAAGTCACAAATGACATGGCTCAGCTTAAATTGAACCCCTCTCAGAACCAAGGTAATTATGCTAATCAAGGTAATTACCCTAATCAGAATAATAATAATCAGGGTAATTATCAGAACAACAACAATCACAGCCAGAGGAATTATCAAGGCCAAAACTTCCCTAACCAAGGCTATCAAAATTAGAATAGAGGATATAACCAGAGGCTTAATAACAACAGACAATGGAACACATGGCCAAATAATGGTGGGGTTTCTCACAATTATCAAGCTAATGAGGACATGCCACATACTGCAAATGTGGTTGACCTCAATTTTATGACTAACTGGTGTAGGTTGCATGATACTACAACTCATTCTGAGGTGAACTGTCCTGAAATGGAGAAGGTTGTGAAGATGGCATAGGAAGATACCCAAACATTCCAAGGGAAATCAAATAAAGGAGGTGGCTCAATGGATACAACAATGGCTTATGACCTCTTTGAAGAAGAACCTTCATTCCCAATGCAGAGTGAGAATGAACCAGAAGAAGATGTGTATGATGCCCAAGCCTTTTAGACAAAGGGATGACACTTCTTAAGAAACCAGAATAAGGGTCTGTTCACTACATCAGCACCACCTAATCACATGGTGCCTCCAAATCAGGGTGCTAATAACAACCCTCCTCCACCGAAGGGTCCACCTGACTTCCCTAGAAAAGGTAATTCATCTGGTGTTTTCAAATATAATGCAAGTTATAACACAGAATTTGATATTGTTTCTGAGATGCAAAAACAAAAAACCTCTTTATCATACTTTGACATCCTAAAATGGTGCCCTTCCCAACAAGATATAGTGTTGAAAGCTTTCGAAGAAGCTGATAAATTAAAAGGGAAAACCAAGGTGGCACCTACTGCGGACATGAACACATCTCTGTTCAGAAACAAAGCAGGGACCCCACCATTTCTTTTAAGTTTGAGAATCTATGGGAAGAATCTACATAATTTTCTGCTAGATTCAGGGGCTTCTGGAAATGTTATGCCATTTTCTGTATGCAAGAAATTGGGATTGAATCCTATCCAAACAAACAAGAAGGTCATCCAACTTGATAAAACAGAGGTTAATGTAGTTGGAGAATTGAGAAATATACATGTACAAGTAGGGTCTGACCCTAGGACTCAAACCAATATGGATATTCAGGTAGCAAACATTCCTGAGACTTACGGTATGCTTTTGAGTAGAGATCTAATGAAGAGTATGGGGGGATATCTCTCCCTCAACTTTTCACACATGTGGTTGCCATGGAGGGGAATTCCTACGCAGATTAGGATTGAGAGTGAACCTCACCTCAAACATATCATCACTGAGTATGACTATCCCAACGAGATAGCTTATTTTGAAACTGAGATAGGGGTTTATAAGATAGAGGAAATTCTGACTCTTTCGGTTCTTGATTCCAATGATTTATCAATGCAAGAATTCCTTGATCCCATGATTAGTGTAAACTAGTAGGTATTGATCAAGAAGCTACAATAGGATCAGCGGGTTTTAGGGGAAGATATCGATTTGCGGAGTCTTCTACTCACAAATTGGTGCAGGGTGCACTACCAAAATCATTCGGAATCGACCTGCCAACCTTGCATCAGTGTTCTAAATCATGTTTTCCAAACTGAAGAAACTAGCCCAAGGGGTTAATCAAAGATACAGATAATAGTCAGAAAGATATCCTAGGATTACATGATATATCTGAGAGGGAATTAGATATTACACCTAATAAACCTATTGAACACCCATCCCCAATATTTGATGCCAAAGATCAAGTGGCCCCATCTATGGTTCATCTTATCCAAGCACCCGCAACAAGCTCAAAGAGATCAACCCCAACTCATAATCAGCTATGGACCCTCACGTTTGATGGATCCAAATCCAAAACAAGGTGTGGTGTTGGAATTGAGTTAACCAGCCCGAAAGGGAAAACATTTTCTGCTTCTTACAGGTTGTAGTTTGGATGCACTAACAATATAGCAGAATATGAACCATTAGCTCGGGGACTAATGATCGCACATCAAAAGAAAGTTATTGCCTTGATGGTTAAAAGAGATTCAGAAGTGATTATCAAGCAAGTATGCAGCCAGTACACATGTCACAATAAAAGGTTGGCAGCTTATAGAAATCGGGTGTGGAACCTGATTGAAGACTTTGATGCTTTTGAGATTAGTTTAATCACTAGAGAGGAGAATCAAATAGTTGATTCATTAGTTGTTGCCACAAGTACCCTAGAGCCCATGCAAGGCTCAAAGCTCAAGAGATTCTTAGTAGAATTGATATCCACCCCGGCTGTCCCTGATAATGTCAGGAACTTTCAAGTCTTCGATGATGATTGACATATCCTTGCTTTTCTAGCAACCTCAGATGTTTTCAAAGGACAGATCATCGATGAGTCTGACAGGGATCAAGGAGACTGGAACTCTGAAGACTATGAAATAGAAGGTGTCCTCAATTTAAAAATTAAAAGCATTCCCAAGTGAATGGTGGCCTTAGAAATAATTTTTGATTCATATCCAAGGGCTCGGGAAAAGGTATCAACTGAAGATAATGGAGGTGAATATGAAACTGTTAACTTAGCTAACTCTGGCCCTGAAAGGAATGTTTACATAGAGAAATCCTGCCCTAAAGCAATTAGAGAAGATATATTGAGGGAACTGAACAAAGATATTGCTGCAATAGCTTGAGGGTATCAAGATCTAAAAATATTTGATACTTCTGTGATAACTCATACTATTCCTTCGAAGCCTAAAGCTAGACCATTTCGGCAGAAACAACGTCCTGTCAATGCCCTGATTGAACCACTGATCTTTAAGGAAGTTCAGAAATTTCTTTCTTCAAGAATAATCTTCACTATATGACATTCAACATGGGTGGCTAACTTGGTTCCAGTTCGTAAAAAGAATGGGGAGATCAAGCTATGTGTAGATTTAAGGAATCTAAATAGAGCTTTAGAAAAGACAACTACCCACTCCCTTCTTTGGATGAAGTCTTGCAAATTGTCAATGGGTCTCAAATGATGTCATTCCTGGATGGTTATTCTGGGTACAATCAGGTGATCGCTAATTATGAAGACAGAATGAAGAAAACCTTCACTACTAAGTGGGGAAAATTTGCTTACAAGAGGATGCCATTTGGTTTCATAAACGTTGGAGCAACCTTTCAGTGTGCAATGGACGTAGCATTCAAAGATCTGATTGGTAAGTGCATCATCATTTATATGGATGACCTGATAGTATTCTTTAAAGATAGACTAAACCATGCTGCAAACTTGGCTAAAGTTCTTGAAAGATGTATCCAATATGGTGTTTCTCTGAATCCTAAAAAGTGTGTGTTCGGGGTTTCTGAAGGGAAACTTTTGGGACACATAATCTCAGAAAGAGGGATATCGATAGATCCAGACCGAGTTGAGTCTATTCTAAAGTTAACCATGCTAGGAAGTAAGAAGGAGATGAGATCTTTCTTCGGAAAGATTAACTTTGTCACGAATTTTATCACAGGTTTTGCAGAGATTGTTAAACCTTTGAAAGAAATGATGAAGAAAGATGCTAGAATAGAATGGAGTAATGAGGAAAATGTTGATTTTTCTCAGGTTAAGCAATCTATTTCGGAGGTGCTAGTCCTCACCAGTCCTGACTACTTGAAGCCATTTTATATTTATTCTTTTGCTTCCGAACACTCATGTGCAGCTATCCTGACACAATGAAGGGAGGAGGGGGATGAAAGGCCAATTGCCCTCATGAGCTCTATGTTTAAGAATGTTGAAGTCAAGTACCCACATATTGAGAAACAAGCTTTTGCGTTGGTTAGATCTATCAAGAAGTTTAGGCATTATATCCTTCGAAGTCAGATCATTGTTGTGGTTCCTAATGCTACTGTGAAGTCTCTACTTATGCAGATCGAGTTGGGAGAACGAAGGGGGAAATGGATGTCTATTTTTCAGGAGTTCGATCTAGAGATTCACCCTATGAAACTTGTTTGAGGTCAAGGCCTGTCTAAAGCAATAGAGGATGCTTGTAAGAACATTACTTGTCAGCAGTATACAACACAGTCCTTTTCTAATGACCCTTGGTATGCCAATATTATTTATTTCATGCTCAATAATTGGTGCCCAGAGGGAATGAATACAACTCAGAGGAGAGCATTGAGAATGAAAAGCTCCCATTATATGCTCAAAGGAGGATTGTTATACAGAAATAATTTTGAGGGGGTTTATCTATGATGCCTTGATCAATAAGAAGCTAAACACACAATTGCTGAATTTCATGGGAAACATGGCACGAGTCATGGTTCTACGGATTCTTTAGCACATCAGATCCTCAGATCTAGTTATTATTAGCCATGTGTGTTTAAGGATGCCTACCAACATGTAAGGACATGTCATATATGTCAAATTTTTGCATCAACAGAGCGTCATCCAGCCATGCCATTGCAGCCTGTTTATGAGATAAGGCCATTTGCCCAATGGGCACTTGATTTTATTGGGGTAATTAACCAAAATTCTTCTGCAGGACATAAATTTATTTTGACTACCACGAATTACTGTACGAGATGGACAAAAGGTATACCTTGCAAGAATAGCACAACGGAGGTAGTACTCAAGTTCCTCACTGAATGCATCACAATCAGGTTTGGAGTACCCTTTGCACTGGTATGTGACAATGGCCCTACCTTTTCTTCTACCGAGTTCATTTCATGGGATTATGATCATAAAATTGTTTTAAAGTATTCTTCAAACTATTATCCGCAAGGAAATGGAGTTGTAGAATCAACTAATAAGAATCTCCTAGGAGTAATAAAAAAATTGTTAGAGAACAATCCTAGAGACTGGCATACTCAGTTAAGATTTGTGTTATGGACAGATAGGACTAGGATCAAGGTTGCATTGAAGACTTCACTGTTTAAGCTAATGTATGGCCAAGAGCCTGTGTTCCCTATTCACTTGCAAATACATGTCCTGAAATTTATGCAGGAATTTTACTCTAGTGATGATAGGATTGAAGTAAGGTTAGCTGGCTTGCTGAAATTAGAAGCGCAAAGAGATGCTGCTTTGTAGCAATTCTTTAGGTACCAGGCTGTTGTCAAACATTGGTTTGACAAAAGAGCCAAAGTCAAAGTTTTCAAGATATCAGACATTGTCTTACTGTGGGATAAAGCCAATGAAAAAAATGGTGACCACCAGAAGTTTGATAAGCTCTGGTTGGGCCACTATCAAATTGTTGAAATCCTAGGAGAAAATGCTTTCCAGTTGAGTAGTTTAACAGGAGAACCTGTTCCATTGCCTTTCAATGGAAAATTTCTCAAACATTATTTTGGGTCATAAAAGGTCTGGTATTTTGTTGGGTTGTCTATATGTAAATAGTTTGTTGTTCTGTTTGTTTTGTCTTTTTCCTTTTTTTTGTGGGACCTTCATTTTATTCAATTGAGTAAGGGGGTTGTTATTTGAAGTATACTTTGGTTACTAGGAGAGAATTTGGTTTAGATATTTTCAAGTTTTTTGATTGGATGATTTTGTTCTAAATTCATTGTTTTATGTCCATTTTCAATGAGAGTTGTGGAAAGTCATTGAGAACAAGGTGTAAAGTAAGCAATCTTCACTAACTATGATTGAATCTATCACAAATCATCAGAAACATCTCCTTTTTTAATGGTATATTTTTCTTAGGAAAATGGTGTTGCAAGATTTGAGTAAAAAATATGATTCCCCAGATGTTGTTATGATGTCCATGGTAGTTTTCAACCCAGTGTAGATGTTGGACATATGACATATTGAGAAGGAATTGCATGAAGGAACTTCAAAAGAAAAAAAAAAAAGAGAAAAGAGAACTATCTAAGAAAAGAAAACTCAATACTGAATGGGTGATTCCAGTATCTCTACCGAGGCTATGGATACCTGATTGGCAGTAGAGCAATGCTGTGAGAAAACTAGAGGTATCTCTGTCGGAGCTATGGACGCTTGACTGGCAGTGGAGCAATGCCCAGGATATCATTGCACAATAGTTAAAGGAAATCAACTCATGTAGTTCAAATCTTGTGCATAATTGTTCAAAAGATGAGGAAAAATTTGTCAAAGGATGATACACCATCAAGCACACACATAGATTCAGGGGTAGCCAGTGTTGATTTACATTTTATATTCTAGCTCAACCTTGTTTAACTGAAACTACCTAACTAGAATTGTGATGTCCTTAAACCAGGAGTTCTGGGTAACTGAATCCCTCAGTTTTCTGAAAATGGTTAAACCATTTTCCTAGCCAAGTCACCAATTGTTATGCCTTGCATGACCACCCCATTTTAAGTTTGATTAAAATGGGACCCTCTTTTTCTTTCGCTCTTTGTGTTTTGACCCCTTCGATTTTGAGGTTTTGCTTTGCCTTGGCACGTGTTCAATATGTTTATCTTTCTTTCCCAAGTGTTTTCCCCAAGTTTCATGTTCAAAATCTTATATTATGGGTGAAGTTCAGGTTTTTACCCTAGTTCAGGATTTTCTAGTCCGTCCGGATTTTCCTAGTTTTCTTTCAAACTCCGGTTTCATTGCGAAGTTTGGGATTTTCAGCCAGTTCGGGATTGTCCGCCCCGGTCAGATTTTTCCAGTTTGCACTCGAAGTACGAATCGCCCAGAAATGTGCTGCAGTTCAGAGATTTCTGGCCTTCGTAGAATTCCGCCTGGGTCGGATTTTTCTAGATTTCCACCTGGCCGTCGGGTTTCTGAGTTTGGTCAATTTTTGGAGCTTTATGCCATTTTGCTTTATCATTTGTGTTCTCCTAAGTTGGATTTTCAATCTTGTTATGCTTTAAAATGTTATATTCTTGCTTGGAGTTTGAATTCCTATGTGTCTGGGCATTTCATGGCCTACCTTGTGCGTTCATGGTTAAAATCTAAGGTTTCATGCCTAGGGCATCACCATCTCATCTTGATCTGCTTTCAATTGGGCCTAGGATTCGAAGGACATCTATAGGAGGCTCATGTTAAATGATTTTCATGCCCAGCATCCTAAAATTTGTGACCTTTGGTCAATTTGAGTGAAGTTGTGGCCAGTGTTCGGGTTTCCTGTTGACCTTGGGATTTTCCTGCCCGGCTGGATTTTCCCGGATCCCACCAGCTTCCCGGAAATGTGCTGGTGTCTGGAGTTTTGCACTCTTCGTGGAATTCTGGTCTGATCGAATTTTCCTGATTTCTCCTTCTCCCCTTCGTTTTCTCGGAATTCATGTTGTGTTGTCATTTTCGCAGAATTTCGGTCCGTTAGGATTTTTTCGGATTTTCTGGGAGGCGCTATGGAATGAGGAAATTTGGTAAAATTGATGAATCTAATGATGAATGCTTAAACATATCTTTATTTTTCTTGATGAATCTCACTATTGTATGCTGCTTATGTTAATTTTGATGATCTAGTGTTGATGCTTAATGGCTAATTTAATGGTTTTATCATGATTTTGAGCTAACACTTTGATGAAATATTGTCAACATTTGGATTCTCACATTGGTGTTTGATGTATACCGCTTGAGTCTAGCAAGGCAGCAACTGGAATGGCTAAGGGAGATTGGGACAATGTGATGAGACAGCTGAAAAATAACATTGATGCTATTAAATGGCGAACTAGGGTTTCGCCTATGCCACTTGTGAATGGCTTGCAGAGGACGTTCGTGATGACGAGGGCTAAAATGGAACAAGGTATGGGTGAGGTGGAGGAGGCAGTTAATGCAAAACGTATCAAAATTTGTGCTCCCTCATCGTTTCGCTTTGCCTCTTCTTCACGCTTTTTGATCCGAGTTTTGAGCGAGATCCTAGGCCGATCTGGTCGGTGCCCTTGCATTTAATGCATGTTGACTTTGTTTCAAGCTCTTCTAGGGCTGACTTATTTTGTAACTGACTCATTGTAAACCCTAATGGCGCTGACGCATCTGACGTGTTTTATAAGTATGGCGTTTCACCTCTTTTGTAAAGGTAAGAAAGAAGAGTTAGAAGAGTTAGAGGCAGGTTAGAAGAGGGTTAAGAAAGGTGAATAAGATTCAAGAAGGTAGTAGAACGAAGGTTAGAAAAAGTGAGTTAGGATTTTGGCAGTAGGTTAGACATTTTTTTACAGTTCAGCAAGAAGAGGAGGTGATGTATCTTCTTGATTTTCTTAGCATAGATAGAGATAGTTTAAAGACATGGGTTTTTGTACACTGGTGATCTTGCCAAATTTGTAAATGTTGCTTATCTGTTTCATTAACAGTAGGAGTAGCCAGATTTAAACCTAATTTATATTATGCTCTAGAATGGTATTCATTTTTGGTTAATCATTTTGATTTGAAAAGCTCTCAAGGAATGAAATTTTATCTTATGTTTTGTTTGAATGATGATTTGCAATCTACTGTTAAAGTTTGCACTATGAATGAATGAAACTTTGTATCAATTACAAGTTAATTTTATTCTACAGTTCTAGTTTTGGAATTCCTTGGAAGGTAACAAGTCTGATTAGTTGAATGAATCAACATTCTTTTCAGTTTAAAAAACTTGATCTATCTTTTTTCTATTTCTTTAAAAAAACCCTGGTTAAAGTAGGTTTAGATAGATGTTTGATCTTGTAACAATCCAAAAGCTCAAAACCAGCAGGCCCCTTGAACATTACAGCCATATTGACCACTTCGTGAAATAGCAACGTTGTGAACCAACATCAAAGACCTTGGGAGGTGATTAATTTGATTACTGATTGTCTCTTTTAGGAGAGGTGAGATATTTTTACTTTTATCTTACCTACATGTTGTGGGTCAATTTGGCACATCAACACCTCCCTCTTTTTTCATGAGTCAACATTATTTTTCCATCCAAAAATGAGGGAAATGATGATATAATTGATTATATTTATGACAATCACAATAAAAATTTTAAACCAAATAATTTTAGAGAATTTTCTACACTAAAAGAGTATCCACATATGGTATTAGAACAACTTTTATGACACAATTTCATCACCTTAACTTTTTTCAAACTAATAGATAGCTCTAGTCTTGCACTATAGAATAATACTTGTACTTTTATCCCCATCATTGCATACATTGATATCTTATAGATAGAAATATATTGAATTCCAACATAAAGCTTAAAATCTTGTATTTGAAAGAAATATAAGCATTTATGAGATTAATCATATGAAAGAAAATTATGTGCATAAATATATTGGTCATGACATAGCCCATATTGAGGTCATGCATGAAATAAAAGAGAAATCATATAATATACAACTAATTACTAATGTATTTATACAAGATTATCAAGAAGAGACACATGTGATGAAATCAAAGAAGAAAAAGAAAAAAGAAAGTGCATGAACCAATTAGGATTATCGTGATACATTTTGCAATGAGGATAGTGATGGTCTTCCTATATTTGTTTCTTGATTCATGAGATTCTTTATAGACTATATACTTCATACCCATGTTTATTATTTGTATTTTGGCATGTTGCTTATATTATTTTTCTTGCGCCTTCACCAATCCTTTTCATACTATATTTCCCCACTGGGAGGAACTTTTCCTTCTATAGCATCATAAATTTTTATCTTGACAATTTCACACTAGGTTTATCTCCCCCATATGTGCCTAGACCTAATTGTTCTTTTCATTTACCTGTTTTATGATCTCATTTGAAAAATTAGTTGAATTGGGAAAATAATGAACTAATATTTATTTATCAATACTCAAAACCCTAAAATAGGTCTTGACTAGGGCGCTAGTGCCTCTGTCCAGCCTATTTTGGCCCCAATTCAAATATTTCAATGTCGGCATTTTAATATTTAGAAATCCAAAATCATTTGCCCGATGTTGGTAATTAATCTTTGGGAAATTAAAAAATTGCATATAAATACAATTAGTTTTTACTTTTTCAAATCCTAAGAAATCCTAGTGAATTATTTGAGAAATTAAGCATCCTAGAAAGAAGTCAAGAGCAAAATTATTGTAGCATTATTTTATTCCAGCTCCATGTTAGAAATGTATCAATTTTTCATGTGAATTTCATTCATTTTTTATGTCCACTTATTTTGTGAGCACTAACACTTGCAGGACTTCAAATCAAGCATCCAATTATCCTCGAAGGTGATGAGTACAATAACTTATGTCCATCAAGGAATGTAGATCTGAGTGGTAAGCTGCAATACTTGTCAATTTATCACGTATTTATCCATTTTCCTCTGCCCGACTAAGGGTAAACACTCTTTTACATCATCATATCCATTGTGGAGGTAGAAATACCAAAGTGGGGTTTGACTTAGGCAAGACCCTATACAACATAAACCTTTCCCCTCTTTCTTGTGTGTAGGTTATAGATTTGAAATGAATTGGGAAAGGATTGAAGACCTAATTTCTCATTCAAGCACTCAAGCCTTACAAGTCAACAAATTAGAGAAAAAATAATTTATCAACAACAGATGAAGTTTCGACATTGAGTCTGAAGAATAAGAGTCTATAGACAGGAACCAATTGAGATTTGAATTTTTATTTTGAGTGTTTGCACTTGCAAGTTTAGGGTGCCAACTCCCCTATCTAGCTAGATCATGCTCAAATTTACATGTTAGGTTCCTCTATGTTTGCACTCTACTACTTTGTACTCTGTTTCTTGTTTTTTATTCAGTGTTTTCCTAAAATCATAACAATTTGTTACATTTTCATAGTTTCAACCTAGGTACATATTTACATTATCAAACTAAGTCAATCAAAAATCAATCAGTCAATATCAAATCCATCCCCCAAGAAAGAACCAAAACCTTGATCCACCATAATGCCTCTTCCATTGAAGTTAGTAGCCAAGTGGGTTTCATGATCATTTTTGGTTCCTTTCATTGTAATATAGAAGGTGTGATTTATACCCTAGATCCCTTTTTTCCCACATCACACCTTCCTTTGTACTTTACATGTTTTCTTTTATTCCTATTTACTTACTGCTATGCCCTTTCATTCCGTACTTATTCTTATATGTTTTCCCATTCTTACCTTGTTGATTCATAATTTTCCATTATTCATTACTATTATATGTATCCTTATGTTTTTCTTTACCATGATCTTAATTTTCTTTTATTCCCCATGATTATCATTTATCCTAGATTATATTTTATACTTTGTGAACATTGTGACATGATTTTTGTTATACCTTGCATAACCACCCCATTTCTAACTTGATTAAAATGGGTCCCCCTTTTTGTTTTTTTTTTGTCACCTTTGGTTGTTTGGTTGGGTCTTAGGAGTTCTTTGTTTTACTCCTAAGTCTATCGTTTGTTCTGTCGGAGGTGGGCCCGGAACCAAGTCTAAACATGGAACTCTTTCATGGTTTCTAGTTTGGATCTTGTCTCGACTCCGACTCCACCCTTCTCTTTTGTTTTTTCTTTGTTTTGTTGGTTGTTTCCGACTAACATTTGGGTTGGTCATTTCTCCTGTTTGTTGGTCGTTTTCCTTGTATTCTATTTTTTTGCTCGTGCGGGAGCGGAACCAGGATTGGAACTCACAGGAAGTTTTAAATTTCCATTTTGTGTTCCCGTCCTGACTCTGTCTTCACTCTTTTTTCTTCTTCCTCACTCTTTGTTGTTAGGGCCGCGTCTGATGTTCACTCCGGTCTCGCTTCCCTTGTTCTTATGTTATTCTTTTCTCTTTGGTCAGGACCAGATCTGAAACCGAAATGGAACTTCAAACTTTGTGTAGTTCCATTTCGGCTTTGTCTCCGCTCTCGTCTTTGTTTGTCGTTTTCGGTTCTACCCCTTTGCGCTTGTTCTTTATTGTTCTAGCAGATGCGGACCCGGGACCAAAACCGAACTTTGGAATTTCTTCCAAGTTCTAGTTTCCGGTTCCGTTCTGATCCTAGTTCTGTCGGCCGTGTTTGTTTTGCCTTTTGTTCCGATCGTTTGGTCGTGGGGTGTTTTCTTCCCTTCCTTTTTCCTTTTTCTTTTTTTTTTGTCATTTCTTTGTGTGTTGTCGGAGGAGGAGACGGGATGGAAACTGAACCTGGAACTTGGAGAAAGTTCAGGGTCGGGTTTTTGTTCCACTTCCCCCCTCATTGTCGTTCACCCTGGATCAATTTTTGTTCCGATCCCTCTTGCATTTGTTTCGTGTTTGTTCCTTGTGTTTGGTCTCTTTTGTGGGGCCAGGTTTGGGAAGGATTTGGGATATGGAGTTTTTTCCAACTTCAGTTTCCTCATTTGGTTCTGACTCCACCCCCACCCTGCTACGGTCCCCGGTTACTTTGCTCTTTGCAGATGCGGAGCTAGATTGTGGGCTGAACTTGGAACTATTGGTTATTTCCATGTTCAGTTCCCGTCCTGACTCTGGTTCTGGTTCCAATTTCATTCTGGTTCCCACCCCGCCGGTATTTAAAGTAAGTATGTTTTTGGTTCAGATTTGGTTCCGCCTCCACCAGAGTTGAGTTTCTTTTTGCTAAGTATAATTGAATGAAACATATATGAAAGGTAGGATGAATGATGATGTTTCTATGCTTTAGAGGACTAATGAAGGAATTGTTTTGCAGGGTTAAAGCATTTCTAGAGCATCTGATGTTGTTTCTCAAGGAAGTCAACCTGCGAAGGTTCCAGGCCGAGAGGAAAGCGTAAAAAGGAGAAGGCGCGAGTCTTAATGATGGACGAGACGTTTATAAGGAAAGCTTAGGAACGACTGCAACAGTCTAACCACCAACGATTCACCTTCAACTTCCTCTGATTGGTCGAACACATACCACATAGGATCTTCAAATGGTCAAAAGTTGTCCAAGTAGAATCGCATGTTAGTGAGACACTAGTCGTGTCTCCCCGATGCTACAATGCTCCACTGATGCTATCGGCATAACTTATGACTATCGGAAAGAGTCTCCCCTACACCCAGCATGAACACATCCATCGGCTAGACCAACAAGTCGGAACAAGGTCTTAGTGAGCCTCCATGTCACATCGAGTTTTCCTACCATCGGCGAGACTTCAATAATCGCTATGACTTCCAACAAGCCTTCAGGTCACACTGAAGTGTTAAACTATCAGCGAGAGATCCTCAGTCCCTAAGAGTCTCTGAATGTCACACCTCTCCCTGATGCTACCTGTCGCCAGGAGTCTCACTAAAGACATCCGTATGAATAACTGTCAGTGAGACATACACTGTCGGGATGAGTCATTATGAAGTTCACATTTATCCCCAACTCCACTTGTTGCCAAGAGATCTCCCCGGGCGAAGAGAGGTAGGAAAACTCACAGTGACAGAAAAGTCTCAGTGATAACTCCAGTCGATAAGACAGCAATAGGGTCTCGGTGACCTAAGCATTCCACAAGGTTACATAGCTGCTAGTCAACTAGACAGAAAGAATGTCACACTGACTTTTCTTTTTCAGAGGTTTCACGTCAACAAGTTTGAAACACATTTTCCAACAACGTTCACTGGCAAGAGTAGGTAGACATGAATGGAGATACCCCTGGAACATTCAAAGCAGCTCTACAAGAGCGGTTTTCAAGGTCGAGGATTAAACGCGTGGAGTCTTAATGGCGGACTCGAAGGCTTTGAGTTAAGGATGATGGTTGTAAAAGATTTGGAAACCATGCCCGAGAGAATTCTTTCACCGACACAAGCAGATTATATGCATTTAATGCATCCTTGATCTTGTTCAAACCCTTCTGGAACCGACTCTTTTTTGTAAACCCTAAAATAGGGCCGACACATTTTTTGGTGCGCGTGTATATATAGCGTTTTCACCTATTTGTAAAGATATAGCTAGATAGATCAAGATCATCTTCTTTTTGATCTTCCTCTTCTCTTTGGGTTAATAATTAGCAAGCTAGGGTTAGAAGGTAGATAAACTCGAGAGCAGAAGTAGAGTAGGAGTTAATTTCAGCAGGAGGAGGTGATGTATCTTCCAGGTTTTCTTAGTATAGATGGAGATAATTCGAAGACATTGGTTTTCTGTACACTGGTGATCTTGCCAAATTTGTAAATGTTGTTTATCAATTTCACCAACAGTAGAAGCAGCCAGATTTAAATCTACTTCATATTGTGCTCCAAAATGGTATTTATCTTGGGTTAATCATTTGATTTGAAAAGCTTTCAAGGAATGAAATTTTATTTTATGTTTTGTTTAAATGATGATTTGCAATCTACTATTAAAGTTTGCACCGTGAATGAATGAAACTTTGTATTAATTACAAGTTAACTTTATTCTGCAGTTCCAGTTTAGGAATTCCTTGGAAGGTAACAAGTCTGATTAGTTGGATGAATCAACATTCTATTCAATTTAAAAGCTTTAATCTATCTTTTCCTGTTTCTTTAAAACCACCGGTTAAAGTAGGTTTAAATATATGTTTGATCTTATAACAATCCAGAAGCTCAAAACCAATAGGCCCCTTGAACATTACAGCCATATTGACCACTTCGTGAAACAGCAACGTTGTGAACCAACATCAAAGACCTTGGGAGGTGATCAGTTTGATTGCTGATTGTATTTTTTAGGAGAGGTGAGATATTTCACTTTTATCTTACCTGCATGTTGTGGGTCAACTTGGCACCATCAACAGATCTGGCACTAGAAGGAGGGCCCAGAAGAGAAAAATGGATAATATTGGGTTCTTCTCAATAGAAAGGTCCCATAGAGTTTTCGATCCACCGAAAACCCACCACCTTTGATAGAACTCAAGACCCCAACAAGACACAAAATTCACAAGACTGGGGCAACTATTCTACCACCCTTGTCAGCTCCACTCACTCCACCATGCTTTTCACCAATACCTCAATGGATACCTATCAATCCACCACTGAATCCATCTCAAGTGCCATTACAGCTGGTTTATCCCATCCAATAGCTGGCTCAACCCCCACCACCACCGCCACCAATGGCATTTTTTATGAATAATCCCTCTCCATTGGGGACTATTCCTGGAGGATTTCATGATATGCCTAAGAATCATGAGAGATTATGTCCCAAATACATTCATGGCAAATCAAGGAGTGTTGAAGAGCACATACAAGCTTTTAAGGACGCTTGTAGCAGAGCCTAGATAGCTCACCATGATGTGGTTTGTAGGTTGTTCCCTTATTCCTTAGGGGATTTGGCGTACAACTGGTACCTAAACCTTCCACAAGGTTTTATTATGAGCTAGACAGATCTGGAGAATTCTTTCATCAATCAGTTCAGAGTTTATGTGGATCCAACCATTTTGTTCCACCAATTTGCTACCATTAGGAAGGATCCATGTGAATCCCTGCCCTTGTTTAATACCAGGTTTTAATGAATGTATAGGAGACTGCAGGACCCCTATCTAGTTGCTAAGAATAGTGCCATTCAGGCATATTTTAGAGTTATAGACCCTTTGCTTGGCCTGTTTCTACAAAGGACTTATCAGCCAAAAAATATTGATTCCCTATCTAAAGTTTATCATCTAGCCATCAAGCTGCAACAACAAACTAGCTCTCAACAAGGAAACTTGGGAGGAGGTTTTCCTTCAATGGGGTATTAGATGCCTAATCCAACCCATTTATTTAATAATGTCCCAAGGATGTCTCCTTCCCATTATGGACCTATATCTGAGTTACAGACTCAATCTCCTATTCCATTCTTTGCCAACGGAGCTCCTGACTTCCTTCAACAATCACAGGCTCATCACAATCTAGATGGTCATCATAACCAAGCTGGAATACCAAATCCCGCCAGTCAGCCACCTGTTGCTAAGAATACCGAGGGTGAAAAGAAAGTTCAACTCACAAATGAGGTGCAAACCTTAAAGAAAACTCTATCTCAAGTCACAAATTATATGGCTTAGCTTAAACTGAACCCCTCTCAGAACCAAGGTAATTACCCTAATCAGAGTAATAACAATCAGGGTAATTATCCGAACAACTACAATCACAACCAAAGGAATTATCAAGGCCAAAACTTCCCTAACCAAGGCTATCAAAATCAAAATAGAGGATATAACCAAAGGCCAAATAACAACTGAAAATGGAATACAAGGCCAAATAATGGTGGGGTTCCTCACAATTATCAAGCTAATGAGGACAGGCCACATGTTGCGAATGTGGTTGACCTTAATTTTATGACTAACTGGTGTAGGTTACATGATACTGCAACTCATTCTGAGGTAAACTGCCCTGAAATGGAGAAGGTTGTGAAGATGGCACAGGCAGATGCCCAAATGTTCCAAGGGAATTCAAACAAAGGAGGTAGCTCAATGGATACAACTATGACTTATGACCTCTTTGAAGAAGAACCTTCATTCCCAATGCAGAATGAGAATGAACTAGAGGAAGATGCGTATGATGCCCAAGCCTTTCAAACAAAGGGAGGACACTTCCTAAGAAATCAGAATAAGGGTCTGTTCACTACATTAGCACCAGCTAACCATATGGTGCCTCTGAATCAGGGTGCTAATAACAACCCTTCTGCACCGAAAGGTTTGCCTGACTCCCACAACAAAGTTAATTCATCTAGTGTTTTCAAATGTAATGCAAGCTATAACAAATAATTTGATATTGTTTCTGAGATGCAGAAAAAGAAAACCTATTTACCATACTTTGGCATCCTAAAGTGGTGCCCTGCCCAACAAGAGATAGTGCTGAAAGATTTGGAAAAAGCTGATAAATCAAAAGGGAAAACCAAGGTGGCACCCGCTGTAGACATGAACGCAGCTTTGTACAGAAGCAAGGTAGGTACGCCACCATTTCTTTTAAGTTTGAGAATCTGTGGGAAGAATCTACATAATTGTCTTCTAGATTCAGGAGCTTCTACAATGTTATGCCATTTTCTATATGTGAGAAATTGGGATTGAACCCTATCCAAACAAACAAGAAGGTCATCCAACTCGATAAAACAGAGGTTAATGTAGTTGGAGAATTGAGAAATATACATGTGCAAGTAGGGTCTGACCCTAGGATTTTAACCAATATGGATATTCAAGTAGCAGACATTCCCGAGACTTATGGTATGTTGTTGAGCAGAGATTTAATGAAGAGTATAGGGGGATATCTCTCCCTTGAATTTTCACATATGTGGCTACCATGGAGGGGAATGCCTACCCAGATTAGGATTGAAAGTGAACCTCGCCTTAAACATATCATCACTGAGTATGATTGTCCCAACGAGGTAGCTTATTTTGAAACCAAAATAGGGGTTTATAAAAGAGAGGAAATTCTGACCTTTTCGGTTCTTGATTCTAATGATTTGACAATACAACAAACCCCTGATCCCAGGATTAATGTAAACCAACAAGTATTTATCAGGAAGCTACAATAGGATCAGCTGGTTTTAGGGGAAGATATCTATTTGTGAAGTCTCCTACTCCCTAATTGGTGCAGGGTACACTACCAAGATCATTCGGAACTCACCTGTCAACCCTGCATTGGTATTTTAAATCATATTTCCCAAACCAAAGAGACCCACCCAAGTCACCTTGAGCCCGCTTCAGACCACTTCTCATTCAAAGCCAAAAATGCAATAATGTTAACCAAGGACAATATACCTTCAAAGGAAGTCCCTCCTCAAACTGAACCTACCCCGATCTCAATACCGGACCAACGTAGTTATGATGAACAACCCCAAGGTTTGTTTGATACCGCTACACTCACAAGTATACCAAAACCCAAGGGATTAATCAAAGATACAAGTGACTGTTGGAAATCTATCCTAGGATTACATGATGTATTTGACCAGGAATCAAAAATTGCACCAGAGGAACCTATTGAACACCCATTCCCAATATTTGATGCAAATGACCAGGTGGCCCCACCTATGGTTCACCTTATAAAAATGTCCACAACAACCTCAAAGGGATCAACCCCAGCTCATGATCAGCTATGGACCCTCACGTTTGAATGATCCAAATCTAAAACAAGCTATGGTGTTGGGATTGAATTAACCAACCCGAAAGGGAAAACATTTTTTGCTTCTTACAGGCTACAGTTTGGATGCACTAGCAATATAGCAAAGTACGAAGCATTAGCTTGGGGACTGATGTTTGCACATCAGAAAAAAAGTCACTGCCTTGGTAGTTAAAGGAGATTCGGAAGTAATTATCAAGCAAGTACGTAGCCAATACACATGTCACAATAAAAGGTTGGCAGCTTATAGAAATCGGGTATGGAACCTGATTGAAGACTTTGATGCTTTTGTGATTAGTTTAATTCCTAGAGAGGAGAATCAAATATCTAATTCATTAGTTGTTACTGCAAGTACCCTAGAACCCATGCAAGGCTCCAAGCTTAAGAGATTCTCAGTAGAATTGATATCCACCCCGATTGTTCTTGATAATGTCAAGAACTTTCAAGACTTTGATGATGATCAACATATTCTTGCTTTTCTAGCAAGCTCAGATGTTTTTGAAGGAAAAATCATCGATGAGTCCGACAAGGATCAAGGAGACTGGAACCCTGAAGACTGCAATACAAAGGGGGTCCTCAATTTAAAAAGTAATAGCATAATTTCCAAGGGAATGGTGACCTTAGAAAGGATTTTCGATTCAGACCCAAGGGCTCGGGAAAAGGTATCAACTGAAGATAAAGGAGGTGAATATAAAACTATTAACTTAGCTGATTCTGGCCCTGAAAGAAATGTTTACATAGGGAAAGCCTGACCTGAAGCAATTAGAAACAATATACTAAGGGCACTGAAGAAGGATATTGCTGCAATGGCTTGGGGGTATGAAGATCTAAAAACATTTGATGCTTCTGTGATAGCTCATACTATTCCTTTGAAGCCTGAAGCTAGACCATTTCGGTAGAAATTTCGTCTTGTCAACGCACTGATTGAACCACTAATCTTTAAGGAAGTTCAGAATTTTCTTTCTACAAGAATAATCTTCCTTGTACAACATTCAACATGGGTGGCTAACTTGGTTCCAGTTCGTAAGAAGAATGGAGAGATCCGGCTATGTGTAGATTTCAGGAATCTGAATAGAGCTTCAGAAAAAAACAACTACCCACTCCCTTCTCTGGACGAAATCTTACAAACTGTCAATGGCTCTCAAATGATGTCATTCCTGGATGGTTATTCTAGGTACAATCAAGTGATCATTAATTATGAAGACAAAATGAAGATAGCCTTCACTACTAAGTGGGGAACATTTGCTTACAGGAGGATGCCATTTGGTTTGATAAACATTGGAGCAACCTTTTAGCGTGCCATGGACATAGCGTTCAAAGATTTGATTGGTAAATGCATCATCATTTATATGGATGACCTGACAATATTCTCTAAATATAGACTAAACCATGCTGCAGACTTTGCTAAAGTTCTTAAAAGATGTATCTGATATGGTGTCTCTCTGAATCCTAAAAACTGAGTGTGTGGGGTTTCTAAAGGGAAAATTTTGGAACACATAATCTCGGAAAGAGGGATATTGATAGATCCAGACCGAGTTGAGTCTATTTTAAAGTTAACCATGCTAGGAAGTAAGAAGGAGATGAGATCTTTCTTTGGAATTATCAACTTTGTGAGAAATTTTATCACAGGTTTTCCAGAGATTGTTAAACCTTTGAATGAAATGATGAAGAGAGATGCCAGAATAGAATGGAGTAATGAGGCAAAGGCTGCTTTTTCTCAGGTTAAGCAATCCATTTCAGAAGTGTCAGTCTTGACTACTTGAAGCCATTTTATATCTATTATTTTTCCTCTGAACACTCATGTGCCACTGTCCTGACACAACGAAGAGATGAAGGGGATGAAAATCCAATTGCTTTCATGAGTTCTTTGTTTAAGAATGCTGAAGTCAAGTACCCACCGCTTGAGAAACAAGCTTTTGCGCTGGTTAGAGCTGTCAAGAAGTTCAGGCATTTTATCCTTCGAAGTCAAATCATTGTTGTAGTTCCTAATGTTGTTGTGAAGTCTCTACTTATGCAGAGCGAGTTGGGAGAACGAAGGGGGAAATGGATGGCTATTCTACAGGAGTTCGATCTAGAGATTCACCCTATGAAACTTGTCCAAGGTCAAGGCCTGTCCAAATCAATGACGGATGCTGGTGAGAACATTATTTTTCAGCAATACACAACACAGTCCTTTTCCAATGACCCTTGGTATGCCGATATTATTTATTTCATGCTCAATAATTGGTGCCCAGAGGGAATGAATACAACTCAAAGGAGAGCACTGAGAATGAAAATCTCCCATTATATGCTCAAAGGAGGATTTTTATACAGAAATAACTTTGAGGGAGTTTACCTACGATGCCTTGATCAACAAGAGGCTAAGCATGCAATTGCTGAATTTCATGGGAAACATGGCATAGGTCATGGTTCTGCAGATTCGTTAGCACATCATATCCTCAAATCTGGTTATTATTGGCCATGTATTTTCAAGGATGTCCACCAACATGTGAGAACATGTCACATATGTCAAATTTCTGCATCAAGAGAGCATAATTCAGCCATGCCATTGCAGCCTGTATATTAGGTAAGACCATTTTCCCAATGGGCACTTGATTTTCATTGGGGTAATTAACCCAAATTCTTTTGCAGGGCACAAATTCATTTTGACTGCTACGGATTACTGGACAAGATGGACATAAGCTATACCTTGCAAGAATAGCACAACGGAGGTAGTAATCAAGTTCCTCACCGAATGCATCACAACTAGGTTTGGAGTACCCTTTGCACTAGTATGTGACAATGGCCCTGCCTTTTCTTCTGCCGAGTTTATATCATGGGCTTATGATCATAAAATTGTTTTAAAATATTCTTTAAACTATTACCCACCAGGAAATGGAGTTGTAGAATCAACTAATAAGAATCTCCTAGGAGTAATAAAAAAATTGTTAGAGAATGATCCTAGGGACTGGCATACACAGTTAAGATTTGCTTTATGGGCAGATAGGACTAGGATCAAGGCTGCTTTGAAGACTTCACCATTTAAGCTAGTATATGGCCAAGAGCCCATGTTCCCTATTCACTTGCAAATACCTGTCCTTAATTTTATGCAGGAATTTTACTCTAGTGATGATAGAATTGAAGTAAGGTTAGTTGGCTTGTTGAAATTAGAAGAGGAGAGAGATGCTGCCTTGCAGCAATTCTTTAGACACCAGGCTATTGTCAAACGTTGGTTTGAAAAAAGAGCCAAAATCAAGTCTTTCAGAATATCAGACCTTGTGCTGCTATGGGATAAGGCTAACGAAAAGAAAGGCGATCACCAGAAGTTTAATAAGCTCTAGTTGGGTCCATATCAAATTGTTGAAATCCTAGGGGAAAATGCTTTCCAGCTAAGCGGTTTAATGGGAGAACCTGTTCCATTGCCTATCAATGGAAATTTTCATAAACATTACTTTGGATCTTGAAAGTTTGGCATTCTTGATGGGTTGTATATATGTAAATAATTTGTTGTTTTGCTTGTTTGTCGTTTGTTGTTTTCCTTGCTTCCCTTTTCCTTTTTGTTCTTTTGCTTTTTGTTTCCTTTTTTTGTGTGGGGACCTTCATTTTATGTAGTTGTAAGGGGGTTGTTACCTAAAGTATATGTTGGTTGCCTAGAGAGAAGTTGGTTTAGATATTTTCAGGTTTTTTGATTGGATGATTTTGTCCCAAATTCGTTGTTTTATGCCCATCATCAATAAGAGTTGTGGAAAGTTTTGAAAACGAGGTGCAAAGTAAACAATCTTCATTAACTACAATTGAATCTGTCACAAATCAATAGAAACATCTCCTTTTGTAATGGTATATTTGTCTTAGGGCGATGGTGTTGTAAGATTTGAGTGAAAATTTTGATTCCCCAGATGTTGTTATGAGGTCCATGGTAGTTTTCAACCCAGAACAGATGTCAGACATCTGACATATTGAGAAAGAATTGAATGAAATATCTGAAACTCCAAGAGAAAAGAAAAAAAAGAAAAAAAAAAGAGAACTAGCTAAGAAAAGAAAACTCAATATGAATGGGTGATTCCAGTGTCTCTACCGGGGCTATGGACGCCTGACTGGCAGTAGAGCAATGCTGTGAGAAAACTAGAGGTATCTCCATCGGAGCTATGGACGCTTGACTGGCAGCGGAGCAATGCCCAGGATATCATTGCACAACAGCTAAAGGGAATCAACTCATGTAGTTCAAATCTTGCACATTATTGTTCAAAAGATGAGGAAAACTTTGTAAAAGGGTGATGCACCGTCAAGCACACACATAAATTCAGGGGTAGCCAGTGTGATTTACATTTGAGATTCTAGCTCAACTTTGGTTGTTAAAACTGACCCAACTGGAGCTGTGATGTCCATAAACTAGGAGTTTTGGGTGACTGAATCCTTCAATTTCTTGAAAATGGTTAAACCATTTTCCTAGCCAAGTCGCCAATTGTTATGCCTTGCATAACCACCCCATTTCGAACTTGATTAAAATGGGTCCCCCTTTTTGTTTTGTTTTTCTCACCTTTGGTTGTTTGGTTGTGTCTTAGGAGTTCTTTGTTTTGCTCCTAAATTTGTCATTTGTTTTGTCGGAGGCGGGCCCAGAACCAAATCTAAACATGGAACTCTTTCATGGTTTCTAGTTCGGATCTTGTCCCGACTCCGACTCTGCCCTTCTCTTTTGTTGTTTCTTTGTTTTGTTGGTTGTTTTTGACTAACATTTGGGTTGGTCCTTTCTCCTATTTGTTCCCATGACAAGATCCGAACTAGAAAAAACCAACAAAACAAAGAAACAACAAAAGAGAAGGGCGGAGTCAGAGTCGGGACAAGATCTAAACTAGAAACTATGAAAGAGTTCCATGTTTAGATTTGGTTTTGGGCCCGCCTCTGACAGAACAAACGATAGACTTAGGAGCAAAACAAAGAACTCCTAAGACACAACCAAACAACCAAAGGTGAGAAAAACAAAACAAAAAGGGAGGCCCATTTTAATTAAGTTCGAAATGGGGTGGTTATGCAAGGCATAACAATTTCAATACTCAAATTTTCTCACATGTTTATAATTTTATATATCTCTTATGTTCCTTCGCATGCCCTTATCTTATGCCTAGTTATTCATGTATCCTATTTTGTTATATAATAATTTTATTACCATATCACCTTATTAAATTAGGGAGTACCATGCTTTCCCCATGCCATATCATCATTCCATTACTATATCTTGCCTTCCCCATTCTCTAGTGTTATATCATTGCTTATCCTTTTATATTGGTGGTTATTGTGTTTTTCTCATATTATAAATCATGGTTATATCACTAGGGGCATATTGCCTTACCTCAACCATTATTTATCTATTATCTTAGATTCCATGATGGATATTGCATGTGTTTTCTAGGGTCTTATGTGTTTTCATGGCTGTCTCTAGTCATTAAATTCTATGTCACCATTCCCCATTTTCTTATACTAGAGGCAAAGTTGCACACCTTGATAATAATACCTAGTCCATGTGTTTATCGTGTTTATTATTCAAGATGATTTATTTATTTATTACATGATGCATATTATTATAGGTATCACTTTACATGTTGTATGTGCTTACATGCTTATCTTACCTAAATACATTTCATGCAATAGATTCCCTTTCCTCCAATTCCTTGCATCCAATGTCCCTACAACTAATTGAAGGGTGGCATATTTTTCATTAACACTTTTATATATTGAGATTGTGGATAGTTACAAGTTCCTACATAGAGAATCAATGACATGAACAAACAATTTATTACCAAATGACACACCAATTTGTTCAATACACTTTTTCATCCCATGACTACCAAGACTAGAAGAGCATTACCAATTTTAATATAGATGGAGTTTATTTAACCCTTCTCTATCCCTATATCTTTCGTGATTAATGAAAGTAAAATTTATATTATAATTATCTTCATTTTTATTTGCATGATAGAATCTACTCATCACATGTTTTCTCTCTATTTATATTTATAAGTTCCCTATTGAGCATGCATGCTAGAGGATGAACACACTTGATGATTTTCACTAAGGTCTATTACTTTATATAGAACTGGATGTCATTTTATGTCTAAATATTTACTTTACATCCATGGTTGTGAGTGTTATGCATTATAGATACATGACCATTCTAGTATTCACATGCAACTCAAAGTGGGGTGAAATGTAATAGTGAAATTTGTACTTGTGTGTTTGAATTCCCATTTAGTTTTGTGCCTAGCTTGAGACAATAACTTAATATAATTACATATTGACAAATGATTCAATCTTGTACAAAGTTGGGAAAATTCCTCATTCTTTCACTTATCACCATTTACACACATTCTCATACATTTGACCTTATCCCATCCATTCCTATAAATTTTCCCATATAGTTTATGTGTATTACATCCCTCATGTAATAAAACCTTCGAATTTGAAAATGGCAAAAATAAATGCACTTAGATAATTTTGATAGCCAATCACAACCTACAATCACAAGATTATATATATGTTGGAAGAATAATTATGAAATATAAATTGGGTTACTCAAAATTTGGAAAATTGGTCCAACACACATGCATAGTTGATCTTGTGCTCATAGATTTGACCTCTTATATTTCAAAATGCAACTTCAAATTTGGCTTACTCCTACCCAATTCACCTGTTGTTTAATCCAAATAAACACATGTTTTCACAATTTATCTTTAATAGCATTTGATTGCATTCATTTGATTATTAGGTAATAATTGAAATATCATTTACATTTGTAAAAAGAGTGTGCTAGAACACTTCAATTGGAGCACCTAAAATGAATCTAATTCTACATCACATCATCCTAGAAGTATCTAATTGTTTGAAGATTGTTATCCTTGATTGAATTCACTCAACCATAAAGTTGGCCTTTGTAGGATTGAACTAGAGAATGTGTATCCTAACAGTGTAGCAACCATCTAAAAGTATTCTTAAATATCACTAGTTGACGAGGGTGCTAACCTGAGACACAGAAAAAAATGAAAACAACCAGAGAATTTTATTATTATTTAGAAATGAAAATCTTACATGCAGAGGATCTCAAATCCTCGAGCTCTACAATACATGCAAGCTACAGAAACTACATAATTCCCCTTTTCGTAGTATGCGAACTTTTTCCCCAAAAAACTACAAAAATCAAAAATCCCTGCCTATAAATAGCTCATTTTACCTTTTGGAGCCAAAACAATATTCAAATTATGAGCTTTGGCGGTTTGGAGCCAAAAATTACAAATTCAAATTCAAATTTTAAAACCTTATTCGAACATTAGCACATTTTTTAAAGTGCACTAACTTCCGAAAGCCATAACTTTTGACCTAGGACTATGTTTTTCAAACCGTTCGAACCATTGGAAAGGTCTTGAAATCAAGAACGAGCTCAAAATTGCTATGCCAATTTTGACAAGTTTCGGGGCTGTTTTGGGGCCGTTTAATGCCTCAAATTTGATTTGGAAGGTTTTCAAGTGCAATTCTGGGAGACTGAAACTACAATATCTTTCAAACCGGGAATGCTTTCGACCTTATTCTTTTGCCAATCTTCTTATTTTTCTCTTTTGAATCCTCCCATATAATTTTTGTCCTCAAATACCTTCAAATTCCAATACCTGCTAAAAATAGCAGTTGACCAGAAAAAGCAGAAAAGCAAAACTGAAAGTTGGGAATTACATTATGACGAAAAGGATATCCACGAATGCAAAATCATCTAAGAAACTACAAACAGGAAATGCAAATATTTTTGGGTGATGTAGGATTACCCTTACACCACTGGATGCTCCTGCATCACTAGTCCTCTTAAAAGAGTGTACCACAATGAATTAAGAAAATCAAAAAGCAAGAGCACACACCTAACCAAATTAATTTTGTCATATATAGGATAGATTTGCATTTTAAGATTGTCCCAAATCTATGATTTTCATTTGCTACAGAGTGCACAAACTATTCTAGATGTTAGGAAGAACATATGCATAGAATCATAATTTCCAATCCTAAGACAAATCGAATTCACATTCAAATAAACATTATTCTCCTTCATTAAACAAGATCTAAGTACATCTATCTATTTGCATTTACTATCTCAATTATTACACCTACAATTCTATTTTCTAAATTAATTTATATGTTTATTACTTACATTAATTAATTTAGATGACATTTTAAAAAAAAGTTTGTTTTCCTTTACAATTTTCCTTTTGATTAATAAATATTTGTATTAACTATAAAAATATTTTAAAATATACTTATATCATTAAATAAATAAATAAAGTAGGTAGGCAGAGATAGTCACATAGTCTTAAACATCTCATCCCAAGAGAAAAACAAAACTGCTAAAACACCAATAAAAATAGATAGGTTACAGTCGTCTACGTTCCACACAGCCCAGTTATCTTGATAATAAAAAACAAGCTCTGAACTAGTGAAGGTACCATAATGAATATTCTAATCCATGTTAACTTACATTTCCTCAAAAGATTAAATAACAACTTTCATGAGACAAATAATCAAAGATCAAAGGAAAGATTTTGTCACTCACTGAGCATCCAAAAGCTCCTCTAATACAATACTAAAGAGGAGTTGAATGCTGATGAGATGTCTGCAACCAACCATAAGCATTATAACTATGAGCTCTACGCTGAAAAGCACAAGAAAATTTGAAGGGTTTCTTCACAAGTAACTAACTACTCATTTCATTAAACTCTATCTCTTGAATTAATGTGTCCGAGGAAGCATCTGTATGTCTAGTTTCTCTTTACTCACCTGCACCATAAATCCCACGTCCCTTCCCATACTGTGGGTTAACTTTGGGCATCGGATTTTGGAAAGAATAAAGCAATGGAAGGTCCATCATATACATCTGTTACAGGTATGGACCGTCAGTCTTGCATGATATCTAAGTTCTAGCAATTAAATTTATGGATTTGACTTGTACAACTGAGATCTATTGAAACTTGTTCATCTTTGAAATGTTAAGATGGTGGTATCTATATGTATTATTGGAATTTATTATTCATGGAGTTTTATTTAACTCCTTCAATTGATTTGAATGATTTAATTGGGGTGCACATGACTTTTTATCTTTTCATGTTTTTAACCTTAAGAAAATATGTTCGCACTATGTCTTGCCTCGGATATTTTTGCCTCCTTAGATTGGATTTTCTTTGGGGCATCCAATTCAAAGGGTTGGACTTCATTGTCAATGTCCAAATTATGCATGGTTTCTGCAAAATGTAGAAGTTCATTTAAATGTTGAGTGTACTCTACATCAGGTTTATGCATCTTTCAATATATTGATATGAAAAAATGTTACAATAGAATCAAGCTCTCTCTTGCCTTTTTAACCATATAATTCTTTTACATATCTAATACATTAAATCTTTTATCTAGAATTTTTAGTGTCATTTTTTATTCATTTATCCAAATTTCAAATAAATTGTATTTTTACATTCTACATTCTATTCTATACACATTCAAAAAAATTGATTAGTTTTTTTTCAAAATAGAGAGAAGCACACCCAACTTTTCATTTTTTAAGATGTGTCCACTTTGAAAGTTAATTAAAAAATCTTATATTGATTTAAAACTTAGTAAAAAAATGAAGGATAGACTACATGATATTAGATAGATTTTATTGAAATAATTTTTGAAATACTTTAAAAAAATCAACATTTTAGGTAGAGCACACTAGACACTGTATTATATTTTTCTAATAAAAACAAGAGCATTTTGTGTGCACCTCTTATTTGAATATCTTAATATCCACTATTTTTTAAATTAGTGGCTTAAAAAGTAGATTTAGAGCACTACAATTCTTCATCTTGTGTCATCTTCAAATTTTGAGTGTGGCTATCTTTAATTTCTCATCCAATATCATTTTTTATTGATTTCAAAAACAAATGGTCACTTTTTACCCTCTTTTGATCCCCTATTTCCATGCATATACCCAAAACTAAGTATTTTTGTTTTTACCATTGCATACATGGTCATTCTATAAATAGATGCATTGCATTCCAACATAAAATTCAAAATCATATAGATTAAAAGAAATATTACTAAATTGATGAGATTAATCATATCAAAGACATTAAAGGATTGATTAGACTCACCATAACACATCACATGTTGAGGTTACATATGAACTAAAGAGAAACTACCAAATATGCAACTAATTACCAATGTGTTTATAAAGGATTATCAACAAGAGACACATATCATACAAGAAGAAATGCAAGAATAAATGAACATTATGATGATACTTTTGGGATGATGATGATGTCAAATTTATTTGTTGATTTACAAGCTTCCTTATAAACCATATTCCTATACACCCATATTTATTGTTTTGAACTTTGGCCTCTTGCTTATGTCGTATTTCTTATGCCATCACATATCTCCATGAATGTACCCAAAACTAAGTACTTTTCTTCTTATCATGTCGCATACATGGACATTCTATCGATAGACGCATTGCATTCCAACATAAAATTCAAAATCTTATAGATAAAGGAAAGATAACTATTGATGATATTAATCATATCAAAGCAAATGATATACATCAAAGGATTGATCACACTTGCCATAACACATCCCATGTTGAGGTTACATGTGAACTAAAGAGAAACTACCTAATGCGCAACTAATTACTAATGTGTTTATAAAGGATTATCAACAAGAGACACATGTGATACAAGAAGCAAATCATGAAGAAGAAATGTAAGAATCAATGAACATTATGATGATATATTTTTGAATGAGAAAGAAAATTTGATGATGATGTCAAATATGTTTGCTGATTTACAATCTTCGCTATAGATTATATACCTATATAACCATATACCCATGTTTCTTATTATATACTTTGACCTCTTGCTTATATCTTATTTCTTATACCATCACATATCTTATTTCATAATTTATCTCCCCCTACTTAAAAGACATTTTTCCTTCTTACATCACATATCTACTTTTATATTTCCATATCCTTACATACCTACATAACAATTTCTCATTTTCTCTCATTCCTTTCTATTCTAATATGCATCCTGATATTTATCCTTCCCATAATCTTTGTTTGCTTTTACTCCCCATGATTATTCATCTATGCTTTTATCTTCTCTATCTTATAATCATTATTACTTTTGCTCACATATTTTTGCTTTCTTACATTATCTCATACTCGTATCATAAGCATAGCTAACGCTTGCACTCATTTCTTATATCTTGTATTACGAAATTGAGCTTCCATTGCTATGTCACCCTATCACATGTGTAGGCTCCATGCTTTCCCATGCTATATTGTGCTTCCATCACCATTTAGGTACAATTTAACTTATGAACGATAAGTTCACTAACAACTAACTACTCATTTCATTAAAGAGTATCACTTTTTTCCGCGTGAGAGACATTTGTCAGCTAGTCTGTTGAATTAACGTGTCCGAGAAAGCATCTGTATTTCTAGTTTACTTCTCGTTCACCTGCACCATAAAATCCCACACCCCTTCCCATATTGTGGGTTGTCGCCGCCATTAAAATACGGACCTAAGTTGACTTTGGGCATTGGATTTTGTTGCGCCATTCCCTTTTCTCCATTTTGATTTCATTGCGCCAAATAGATTGGATCTACAAAGCTTTTGACTAAAATAGTTCTCTCTATGTCCACCAGGATAACATTGGAAACTGTACGAAAGAATGATGCAATGGAAGTTCCATACACATCTGTTCCAGGTATGGACCTTCACTCTTGCATGATCATCAACGTTGAAAATCATCTAGGAATTCTAGCTCAGTGAAAATGAATAAAATAATCTAAGTACTAACAACTAAATTACTTTTGTATAAAAGTAGAGACACTAAGATTATAGATACGTTTTTATTAAATTGGTAAGAAAGTTTAAATACTTAGTTTTGGATGTGGTAATGGGGTATGTTATTGTGAATTGTGATTCGTGAATCTATTTTATTAGAAGATTTGGAATTGTCAATTTTTAATAGATCGTAAGATGATTTGTTATTTAACTTGGTATATTTTCATAGCTACTATATTGATTCTTGCATATGTTATTTTGATTCAAATCTATGGATTCAATTTACACACCTGTGACCTGTTGAAACTTGTTAACCTTTGAAATGTTAAGATGGTGGTATTTACATATATTTTTGGAATTTATTATTCAGTGAGTTTTACCTAACTCCTTGAAATGATTTGATGATTTAAATGAATGCAAAGACAATCAATAGGTAATGCAAATATTGATACTAGTTGATGTTTTGATGATGCAATGTTCTCTAAGTGATAATCCAATGACTACATGAGAGATGGACAAATCTTCCTTCTTGATGGGTAAAATTGAATGAAGGTTTGTCCTTTTATACAACACCCTAGCATGTAAATCACATATTTCATGTTCAAATCAACAAATAATGGCCAATAGAAAAGGGGTCAACCAAGGCCCATAATAAGATTTGATTTTAAAATTTTAGTGGTCAAATACACAAATAGGAGTCTGAAATAGATTCAATTCATTAATTGTGGATTCAACCTAGGTTATGAAATGGAGAATTTGCAAACTAAATCTAGATCCTTAGGATGCGTTAAATCAATTTCAATCAAGGCTTAAATTAGTTACCAAATTTTACAAAGAAATGTGCCACTTATAACTTCCAAAGAATAGGGGAAAGCGCATAAGGTATTCACTTTTCACCATTACATTTTTCCCCACTTTGAATTACATTTGAAATACTATGAATTATACATGCCAAAGTAAACAAGCAACCAACATGAAAGTAAATATTAGCGACATTATTTATAGATATAGTTGGTTATGGTTGAAGATTCCATGCATGTTTCTTGTAATGAACACTCTATCTTGAAATGTAAAAGCAAAAACTTCTTTGAGTAGAATTTGATAATAAAAAAATTAAATAGGTATAACAACTATTACTTGACAATAATCAACATTAAACATCAAGAAGGTGCTATATATCAAAGGTGAACTCGTAAACACATCAAAGCAATGGAGGTGGACATTAATGGTGAAGAGAGAAAACTAGATTTGGATTTGAATATTACATATCTTATGTGAAGCAAGTTGGCTACTAGCAGTCTAGATGTTAAAGTGGCACGGTGAATGGCTTTCAATCTAGCAATGAGGGCCTAGTGGGGGGCTAGGATGCTAGCTTTCGAGGGGTTTCCATAGGTGTGTTGGATAAGGAGGTACTCCCTATCATGGATGGTTTGTCTTCTCACTCAGACCCTAAGGATAATAGCATGGGGTTGTGTGTGGATGGTCAAAACAGTAATGTGGGGTCAGGTGATAAGCTCATCTCTCGACGGTTAGACTTGTTTAGCTCTAAACCAAAAGGGAAAAGCTCATTTCCCCTTATTCTTATGGATTCAACTTCAGCTTCAAGTGAGATCGCACTTTCTATTTTGGATGCTTTAGTTCAAAAGATTAATTCTCTTATAGATTTTTCTTTAGTTGGTAATTTTTTGGGCTCAAGGCCAAATATAGATGTTGTGAGATCTTGGGCTAGGAAGCATTGGTCGTTGAAAGGCTAAGTGGTTATTGTGGCTATGGCCAAAGGATTTTTGTCTTTCTCTTTTTCCTGTGAGGAGGATATGGGAGTCTTTGAAAAGGGTCCTTAGATCATAGTAAAATCTACTTTGGCTACGCTTTCTTGGGAATTGAGGTTGGATCTCTCAAAGTGCTTCTTCAACTCGGCGTTGTTTTGGGTAAGACTCCTAGGTTTTCCTTTGGAGTACAAGGATGAAGAAATCTTTAAAGGAATAACAAGCACCTTTGGTCATTTGGTGATCATTGATGAAATGATGATTTCGAGAAGGTGGTTAGTGTTTTCTAGGATGTGTGTTATGGTGGATCAGAGGGTGAGCTTACCTAACTTTATCTCTTTAAATTCTAGCTTTGGTGTATGGAAATAGGTGGCAGAGTTTGAAACATTTCCCTTTGCTTGTTTTCACTATAAGAAGTCAGGTCACTGGACCAAGAATTACTCATCCAAGGTTCATAAACCTACTCCCAAGATATGAAAGGAAAAGGGTGAAAAATCTAATGAGGCCTCTCCTCTGATCCCTGAGTCAACTAGGAATATGGATTTACATCCAAAAGGGTTTGTGACTATACCTAGCCAAGACCATTCTCATTCAATCTTGGTGGGTGCTTTCCCTCCTTCTCATGTTCAACAAGGTTTGGATGTGGATGGTTTCGAGGTGGTGAGTGGTGTTGTGGATATGGGAACAACAATATTGGTGGCTTCTCCCCATTTTTCAAAAGCTTTAGATGCCTTGGCTAGTAAGGTTGAGGTGAAGGAAAGTATAGTTCCTTCTGAGGATGGTTCAGATTTCTCACCAAAATCTTCAAAGATGATGATTGATTCTATAGTGGATGGGTGTTTTCTAGCGTGTAAGTCTTAGGAGGATTCTAGATACCTATTTGTTCAAAGATCACAAGAAGAAGAATCTTTTATTTTGGTTAAAGGGTGGAATAAGAAGAAACTTCTCAATTCCCCTTTTGGCTTGAAAGGTATGTTGAAAAGAAATAGACAAAAGGAAGACTATGGATTTCATCATAGGGGATAGGGTAGACCTTCTTCCCAAAAAATAGACAGAAAGAAAGAAAGAGGGACATTAATAAGGGGGTTTAGAGAACTCTTTTTGACATGTGTTTGAATATCATGGCCTCTAAAAGAAAATGAAGATAATCTTGTGTCCAATATCATGAGGCTTAACCATTTTCACAAGCATGACCTCCTAATAAATATTATGCGGGATCACAAAATGAATATCTTACTTATCCAAGAAACCAAAATGCAGTGTGAGAACATTAAGAAATTTAAGAATTGTTTGTTCAAAGGTTGTGGGTTTCATGGTTTTAGCTTGGATGGGGCATCAAGCACCATTGCTACCTTCTAGAATACCAAGACCATGAAAGGTATTGTGCTCTCTTCTAATATAAACCATGTGGAGACTTATTTTTTCCATCTCAAGGATGATACTTCTTGGGTTATTTCAAATTTTTATGCCCCCAACTTAAAAAAAGATAGAAGCGGTTATGGATCAATCTAGGTTATCTCATACCTTTGTTCCTACACTCTGCTTGGCTTGCTATGGGGGACTTAAACACTTCTCTCAAGGATAATGAGAATATGGGGGGATCTTAGGTTCCCTTTGATAGTATATATGATTTATTGGAGTTTCTTGATGGCAATGCTCTTTTTGACCTAGACTTGCAGGGGACCTCGTATGCATGGTCTAATAGAAGGGCTCGAATTGACCTTATTCAAATTAGGTTGGATAAGGATTTCATTTTTATGGATTGGTATCTAAATTATTCTTGTTCTCTTTCTACCCTTACCAAGTGTGGTTCTGATCACTTTCCTATTTCTCTTTCAGTCGATAAGTTGTGCAAAAGGAAAGGATTCCCATTTAGATTTGAAGTTATGTGGTTACGACATCCTAACCTTAAGGTGTGTATCAAGGAGTGGTGGAAGGTTAAATTTGATAGAAGTGTGATGTATAGAGTGGCTAAAAATATTTCCTTTGTCAAAAAAATGATTCAAAAATGAAATAAGGAGTCTTTTGGTCAATTTTTTTATATAAAAAAGAGGTTGTTAATCACCTAGATGAGGCTCAACATGAAATTCAAAACACTAGTATGGAAAATTTTCCTTGCAACTAGAAGAAGATTATATCCTCTCTTGCCTTCATGATATCATCTCTAAGGAAGAATATTTTTGGAAACAAAGGTTGAGAGCGACTTGGATAAAGAATGGAGACCACAATACTAAATTCTTCCATCTCACCTCTCTGAAGCATAAAGTTGCTAATAGATTCAATTCCATTTTTGTGGATAGGTCTTTGATTGAGGATCCTGATGATATCCACAAGGAAGCTTTGGAGTACTTTGCAAAGTTCCTTAAAGATGACCATCACTATAATCAAATCTTTGAGGAGAAGTACTTAGAGGCCATCCTGAGTATTATCTCCAAGGAGAAAAATAAGAAATTAACTTTCATACCATCGAAGGAGGAAATCAAAGCAATTCTCTTTTCAATTGAAGGGAATAAAGCCCCTAGACCTGACAACTTACCATTTCTTATCTTTCAAGCTTTTTGGGACATTGTAGCATTGGATGTGGTTAATGCTACTAATGAGTTCTTTGGCTATAGGAAATTACTAAAAGATCTCAATTCGACCTTTCTTGTTTTGGTTCCAAAGATTCCTAGTGCCAAGTCTTTTGGTGATTTCATGCATATAATTCTTTGCAATTCTATCTACAAAATTTTATCTAAAGTGCTAGCGGTTAGGCTTCAAGTCATTCTTCCTTTGCTTATTTCTAATTACAAAAATGGTTTTGTTATAGGGAGACAAATTTTAGATTTGATCATCACAGTCCATTAAATTATTCATTCTCTTTCGGTTAATAAGGAGGGGTTTATTCTAAAGCTTGATCTGCTTAAATCTTATGATATAGTGAATTAGAGCTTCTTAGCCAAGGTGTTGTTGAGATTTGGTTTTGGTAGAAAATTTGTGTAGCTCATTTCCCAAATGGCTTCTTCCTTGATCTTTTTGGTTTTGATTAATGGATATCCTTCTCCTTTCTTTAAAAGCTCACATGGGATTTTCCAAGGGGACCTGATCTCTTCTTTTCCTTTTATTCTTATGGCAAAAGTGTTGGGCAGATGTATTCAGAGAAATGTCTCTTCTGGTTCTTTGAAACATATTAAACCTTCTTCTTTGTGTCGACCTCATTTGCATAAACAATTTTTTGATGATATTGTCATCATGGGTGAAGCGTTGGTCAAAGAAGCGAAGTTGATTAAAGAAATTTTAGGTGGTTATGAAAAACCTTTGGTTTAATTGGTTAGCCTTCCCAAAAAAAAAAAAAAAATTCTAAATAACCTTATCCATCTTCAAGAAAAGTTGGTTGCTCTCTTAAATTGTAAATTGGGTAGTCTTCCCTTGACATATTTGGGCCCTCCACTATGTGCTAATAAGGCTCCTAAATCTCTCTATCTTCGTTTGATGGATAGGTTTAATTCCAAGTTGGTTGGGTGGAAAGGGGTGTTACTTAGTCAAGGTGGTAAGTTGAAACTTATTTAAGCTTCTCTACAAAATTTACCTATTTATTCCTTGAGCCTCTTTAAATTTTTGGATGAGTTTGAGGAGAAGTTTGAGAAGATTCAAAAGTGTTTCCTTTGGGTTGGCTCTAAGGAAAGGAAGGGAATTCCTTTAGTATCATGGGATAAAGTTTGTAGGTTGAAGAAGTAGGGTGTCTTGGGTATCAACAAAATCAAAAATCCCAACATGGCCCTTGGTCATCTATTCTAAAGAATAAATACCTTGCTAAGTATAGGAATGCAAGGGATATGTCGGCAGTTGTTAACATCCCAGATGGATCTTGCATTTGGAAGAACATTCTTCCTACTTAGAAGGTCATTAAGGAGGGTACCAAATGGATTTTTGGGGATTGTAGATAGATTATTTTTTGAGAAGATTTTTGGTGTGCTAATGGGCCACTTATGGATTTGCAGTGGGATCTTCCTCTTAAAGATTCTTTCTTAAGGCTCTTTGGCTGCTAGGTGGCATACTATTAACGAGATGGAAAATAGAAAAAATTACAAACTTTTGAACCATCTTTTGCTCATCTTCAAGTGATCCTTTCGCGGATTCATATCCCTTCTATTCCCAAGTCTAACAAGCTTATTTTTTTTCCTACTATTGAGGGGAAGTTCTCAGTGTCTTCAACTATTTACTTGCTATCAAACAATACTACTCCTCCCTTTTGGAATGGTTTGTGGAATTAGATTTTAACTCTCAAGGTTAATATCTTTTTTTTTGGCTTTTGTCAAGAAGAAAGTCTTGACTTTGATAATTTATGTCGGAGAGGGTTTTCCCTTCCCAACAGATGTGCTTTGTGCAAATTTTTTTGTGAAGATATCTTCCTTGGCTGCAATTTCTCAAGTGTTGTGTGGGGTTGGTTCCTTTCACTTTGGAACCCTGGTTGGTTGTTTCCTAATTCTTTTAAGGATTTTTTGGATCAATGGAAGTTTCCTTCTTCTAATCCTTCTCTTCAACTAATTTGGTCTTTGTCAGTGCCTCATATTACTTGGGGGCTCTAGAAGGAGAGGAAAAATAGGGTATTTAGAGGTGAGAAGCTCAAGGTGGAGGCTATCTTCCATAAAATCCAAATATCTATTAAATAAAACTTTCTAGCCAAGGGTAAAAGCACAAAATTGTGTCACACTTTATAAAGGAAATGGCCAACACTGATCTAGCTTTTAAACTTGAATCACTAAAAAGTGGCATATATGTTTTGAATTTTGAAATGATGTAAACTAGCAAAATATGTATTTTTTAGTATATTTTATGTTTGTATTTTTAAAAAACAATTTAAAAATTATTTTAAACTAGTTTTTAATACATTAACACTATAATTTAGTTACTAATAAAATGTTGTAAAATGAAGTTGCATGAGACATCAAACTTTTTATAGTAAATTTTATTTTTTTTCTTTCAAATTTTTGTGTATTTGTAACTTGAAACTTTAGTGCATGGATATATTTTTTCCAATTTTGATAAATATATATTTTTAAATAAATATTAAAAAGTGAGTGAATCAAAAAACAGTTGTTTCCATGGGACGTCAACTTTCATATTAAATATTTATCTAAAATGGAAAAAAATATACCATCTTGAAATAGATTCTTTTATCTAGTACATCATATTTTTTCTATTTTTTTCAACAAGTTTTAGTATTTTTCCTTGGCATGGTAATGGACCTAATATTTTGTGTTGATAACCTACTTTTAGTAAAAATAAAATATAAAATATAAAATATAAATAATAATTAAACTATTAAAATAAATATATTTTTGAAAACTACACTTATGGATCTACAAAAGGGTATTTTTATATTTTTTTAAAATTGTTATTTACATTAATAGGAGTTATTAAAACTTCAAAATTTTCAAATAATTTTATTTTTTTGGTAAATTGGACTCAAAGTGATGCTCTGTATATTTTTGGCCAACAATTTTAGTTGAAATAGTTGTGGAAGTATCTAACTTAGCTAGAATGAATCTTACTAGATCATATGTTTGAACAAAATTGATTTTTAGTTAGAAATATTTAAATTCAATTGTGCTGATAAGTTGGCTGAAAGTGTGACACGGCTTTGTGCTTTTACCCCCAAGCTTTAGGATAGGAAGTTGGATGATCATAAAAAAAAATTCTATAAGTATGATACTTGGGTGGCGTCTAATTGGAATCTAAATTGTGATTTATCAATTCTTTTTAGATCTTTGAAAAAGACTAGAGAGAATGGTGTATGGAGAAAACCACCAAAAGGATGGATCAAAGCCAATTTTGATGGGGTGGCCAAGGGGAATCCTAGGCCTGCAGGGTGTGGGGGACATTAAGAGATGAAGAGGGTAGGATTATATAAGTGGTGGCACTCCCTTTGGGAACTCAAGCAAATCACTTAGTTGAAGCCAATGCAGATTTTAATGCCATTAAATTGGCTTTTGATAGGGGTTTTGAAAAAGTATGGATAGAGGTGGACTCGCTTAATGTTATTAGGTGTTTTCTTAAACTGAGTCACCCAAGTTGATCGATTGAATTGCTTATTCATGATTCCCTGGACATGATTAATACTTTTTGATGATGTCAAAATTTCATATATTTTTAGGGAAGGCAATATGTTGGCAGATTTTTTGCTAATGAAGATGTAAAAATTCAGTCCTCTAAAGCATGGGAAGGGTACATGTTAGTACCCATTGAGTTCCTCACTATTCTATGTAATGATGCCAATCATGGGTTCTTTGTGGGTATTTTGGAGTTGTTTCCTATTTTCTATTTTTGGACTCTAGAAAGCTTATTGATTGAGAAGCGCAGAGAACTCTTGGTGAAGATGGATGGTGATCAAAATCGTGTTGACCCATTCTCTTGTGATGGGTTCAGGAGAAAACCAAAGGTGTGGTGTATTTTGGAGGAGGGTGGTCTCACAGATCATATATGGAAAGACTCCATGGTTATGATCATGAACCCACCAAAATTTTTTTACCAAAGGATAGAGAAATAGAACTTTGATAGTGCAAGTTGTTGAATTCACCATCTCTGAGGAAATGATAGCGGAGGTCTATGGGCTTCAACTACAAGGAAGGAAATTCTTAAAAAACAAAAAAGTTAATGAGGAGGCTTTGAACCAGTTTTTCAAAGAGGACAAGAGAGAGAAGCTGGTGAAGCTTTCCTCATGGGCTATGATAGAATGTCCATCAAGCCCATATGGTTCGAGATAGTTGAGGTGATAATTCCATACATCACCCTTGATGGTAGGTATATGGTTATTCCTTGGTGTACATTTTAATTTTCTTAACCATTTTAGACATAAGCTTCTAGTCTCTTTTTCATTTTATCTGCTTGTGTCCCTTGATTCCTATGTGAAAGATCATCTTAAAAAACCTAATGCACCAATCTTACATGAGGGTTTGGTTTTGTTATTAATGGAGTATGCCAAATCCCATTTCCTGGTTAAGCCTCTAAAAGGTAAAGGGGATGTTAAGAAGAAGAAGCAACCTATTCTTTCTGATATAGGTCCTAATTCTTCAAAGGATGAAGAAGATGAGGAGTGGTAGGATACTAAGGTTGGGGTAGACTATGTGGAAGTTCTTTCTTCCTCTCCTTTGGACTCGATTGGGAAGAAGAAAATGAAGGTGCCTTCTACAAATACCCCACCTAAGAAGAAATCCAGAAAGGTTATCTCATGGTCAGAAAGCTCCCAAACGAGTGATGAGGAGGTTAGGTGCAGAATCTAGAGGCAAGGTAAATAGATTTTTTCTACTTCTAGGGTTGTTGGTGACAAAGGGAAAGAGAAGGCGGTTGATGAAACTATCATGGAGAAAAGGGATGCCAAAGTTGATTTAGGCCAATCACCAATGACAGGCTTGACCAAGGACTCTATTGATGCTACCAATATTGACCCTTTCTCAAAGGATTTTACTTACCTACATGTTGAAAGGGAATTGATATTTGATGTTTTAAAGGTGGCAAGAGAAATTGTGATGAGAAAATTTAGATTGACCAAGTGGTTCCTTATGGAACTAAACAAAGTCAATGTTAAAGTTTGTGGTTTGAAGAAGGTTGTTAAAGAGGATTCTAACCAGAGAATGCTAGTGACATTATATGCCTCTAGAAATTGGTTGCATTTCATGGGTTCAAGGAAGTGGATGAGAGGAGAAAAAATATATGATCATGTAAAATATCAATAATCATAGGAAATTTTCATAAAGAAAACATCATGTGATAGCCATTTAAGTTAATCAATATTTTTAGCATGAAAGCACACATAATAAGGGAAACAAATATGTCTAATAATTATAGAGAATAGTGTGTCATCATGATTATAATAGCTAATAATTATAGAGAAGAACTTGTGGGCATAAGTACGTGTGATGTAACTTAGCATCCTCGTGTTTAATCAAAAATCATATGGAATATGAATTGTAGATGTATACTCATAGGATAATCATGTTTAAGAATAAGATAAGTGTGTAAGCATAATGTGATCATCAACAAGGATGAGATAAGGTAGAAGAGATTCCCCCAAGTGGGAACAAATAGTATGTATCATGTCAAAAGAAACATGTGAATAGAATACAAGTAATCAAAAGGCACAATATAAATTTCCTATGTGAAATCAAAATGAAAAAATATCAAAATATGAGACCAATAATCATATAAAAATAATGAAAGATGTGGTGGAGGATCATAACATACCAACACAAGATTTAATCAAAAAGGATAAAATAATAAATACAAAGCAACAAGTTATGTTTTAGTCAATACAATGAGATTAGTTGTCAATAAGTTCATCTTTTGCATCATATTCTACATCTATAAGGAGAAAAAAAACTAAAATACATAGAAAACATGATAAATAAGTTACATGAGTGACATTTAACACATGTTCAAATTTAATTGTGTCAACATGAACCAAAGTCATTTAAGTGTTTTTGCATAATCCACACTCTAGGGTAAGTCCATAGAAATAGGGGGACCAAAATTGGCCCCTTTTTTCTTGAAATCATCAAAAACTAATCTTTAACAAGTAATTAATATAGTCGTGTTCAAAATTTTAAGATGTAGTAAGAAAAATATTATCAGCACTAGTTTATAGACTTTTAGTGTTGTAAAATTGCACCCCGTGCAATTTCACACTACATAGCCTCCCCTTTAGCTTAATAAAAGATGATAATGCAATTCCCCCTTTCATATAAATTTAATTTCATCCTTGAACCCTTTATTTTTAGTAGTTAAGATATTTTTCATTGAGGATGCTAGTGTGACCTGCAAATGTCTACACATCACATGAACATCTTGAAAATATTCTCGACTCTCTAGCCATTGGGATGTTACACTTTTTCCTATCCATGAAGTGTAACACTTATATGGGATGCAAACACATCAAAATCACCTTCTTGCATGCCTTTTCTTTATTTAAACTCCTCATTCTTCATTATATTCACTTCATTCAATCTTCCATTCACTCTAGTTCATTTTGGCTCTCTTCTACACCATTTTATTTCAATCTATCAAGCTCTCTTGGCTCTCTACATCAACTATTTGCTTCTACATAAATTTCTTGGCTCACTTGGCTCATCTAGATTGTTGCATACTCTCCTTCGACATCATAAGCTTGCTAAGAGAGGGTAACTACACTGTTTATTGCATTATCATCTTTTTTATAGTAGCATATTGATATTCTAACGTGTTCATCTTATTTATCTTGTCAATATATATGACTATCATCTATTTACTTTTCTATCTATCTATCTAGTTTTTTGTGGAGGTGGAAAAACCTACATGAGGGTTTGACTAAGGAAAACCCCTAAATAACCCCAATATTTTTCCCTATTTTTATGCGTACAGGTTATTAATTTTGACCATTGTAAGAGGCTTCGTAGGATTGGACCTTTTGTGAGTTCATTCTCTTCTTATTCCTCTTGTCATTCCATTTTGTTTCATTTAAATCTATGCAAGTTAGTTCTTTCCATGTTATTTCTATTATTTTTATCATTCTATTAATTTAGCATAGCCTTTAGATTTCAATTCCCAAATAGCTAGTAGAATCACTGTCGCTTTTGTCCAATTGTTCTATTTTCAATCCATACAAGACTACAACGCATCACAGGTACGTCCACGTGTCGCATTGTCATCCCTGGATAAAAGCTAGTCATCTTTCTCAAGAGACCTCTGAATTCTTCTCTTTCAGTCTCTAAAATCCTCATTTTGAAATCTGTCATAAAACACAATATATAACCAAAACTCTCTTGTCCTTCTACATTTGTCACTTGAGCTTTTCCTTTGAGGTAGTTAAGGACCATTTTCTCCCTATAGACTCTTCTTCTTCTAGAGACTTGGGAGTAGCAAATATCCTCTACATTTTGGTGAACCTGACATGAACCTATTCTTACCTTTATCTTTTTGTCAAAAAATTCCCTTCTCTCTTTTTAGGATGTGTATTGGATAGATCATTGTGACACTTTTTATGATTTTCATGACCCATTCCACTACCTCCAAACACATAGTAAGGATAAGTTACAAATATCTATATATGGGTTCTTGAAGATAATTCAATGCTCCCCACTAGGGTCTCAACTTTGAGGATTTTAGTAAAAGATTATCATCCAATTTTTAGCCTTATTTTGAGTCTGTCCTTCCATCCATTGAAGCGCATACTCCACCAACCTCTCCTTCTAAATATTCTTCTCCCATAGTTGAGGAATCTACTCTATATGTTCCTACTAAGCAAATCCACTCTTTGGAAGAGAGACTTGGAGAGTTCAAAGGTTTTTTTATAAAATAAAACTCATAATCTCAAGCTAATCCTCTTCTTAACGATCTGAGAAATCTACTTATTTCATATCACAGAGGTTTGGAGTTGCTTCGAGGGATTGCTAATATAGTGGAAACCCATGTCCCCTAATTCACTTTTATCTAGGAATACCCTCAATGTTTCCAATAAAAAATCATTGGCCACCAATTGCATGTTCCAATGCTA
>VDFB02271358.1:334473996-334796401 GCA_007258455.2 Sequoia sempervirens | reverse complement strand
GTCCCACCCTCCTACCCCCTCTTCCTCTGTCAGGTCTCTCTCTCTCTCTCTCACTCTCTCTATCTCTCTCCCCTCTACCCTTAACCCTAAACCTTAAACCCTTAACCCTAAAACTATAAACCCTTAAACCCTTAACCCTTAAACTCTAAACCCTTAATATTAGGTGTGTATTAAAAGATTATAAAAGTATAAATTTTTGGAGTTCTATTAGGAATTGAATGATAAATGATGATGAATGGGAAAATCTAAAGAACTTTAATATTTTCAACTAAAAAGTTAGAGTTCAATTAGGATTATTGTTCACTTAGGGTTCAATTAATGTTCAATTTGGGTTAGGATTGAGGATGAGGTTAGAGTTTAATTAAGGTTATGAATTCAATAAGAGTTCAAATAGGGTCAAGGTTAAGGTTAGGGTTGGGCTTAAGGTTCAATTAGGATAAGAATTAGTGTTAGGGTTAGGACTAGAGTTCAATTGTAGTTAAAAGTTAGGATTATGGTACAATTAGGACTAGTGTTCAATAAATGTTCAATTAGGCTTAATACTTAATTAAGGTTAGTTTTAAAGTTCAATTAGGGTTTGGATTAGGGTTGGGATTATGAATCAAGTAGGTTTGGGTTAGGGTTTGATTAGAGTTAGGTTTAGGGTTTAGTTAGAGTTAAGGTTAGGGTTAGGGGTATAATTCAATTATGCTTAGTGGTCAATTACAATTAGATTTAGTGTTCAATTAGGGTCAGGGTTTAACTAGGGTTAGGATTAGAATAGAATAACGTTTTTTTGTTTAATTATGATATCTAGAATTTAGTATAAGTTTAGAAAATGAAATGATTTGGACACAAAGAAAAAAATAGAAAAGTTGATTTTATATAGATCTTATTTGTTAATTTATTCTAAAATTTTAATTAATATAAAATGAATATTTAATTTAATTTAATTTAATTGTATTAGATAATTAGTAAAACTAAATAGATAATAAATATTTTATGGATTTTAAAAATTAGAATTCAGTTTAATTTTATTTGTAATGTCAAATATTAGAATTTTTAGATTGAAATACTTAATTTATTTTAAAATATTTATAATTAATGTTCAATTTATAAACTAATATTAAGACATTAATAAATATAATCCACGAAATAATGTATTAAATATGCATCAAAGTATTTATCATTCCTTCGGCTTCACCAGATGAGACACGTGGCGCCCTCCTGTGATATCACAATCAATAAAGCACTCACAACTTTTGATCACTTGATGGCGGGAAGCCATGGATCTCAACCATCAGCAATCCTATTCATTCAACACAATTTCCAGCCCTGTTATTAACCATCGAGCACCTTTCTATCAAGATTATAACATCTCCGTTGATTTAAAACATGTGCATCTTATGACTGCTTTAGTAACCCACAACATAATGTATTAAAGACCCATCAAAGTATTTATCATTCCTTCAACTTCACTAGATGAGACACATGGTGCTTGCCCATGTTATCATGATCAACTGGTGGGGTCATTGCGGGATGGTGAGGAACGATTGAGATCACATGGCGATTGATCTATGGCTATACGAACTTGTTCCTCTGCAAAATAAAAACATTTATTAGGGGAGAGACCCTAGTAGTCGTGCGAGGTGCAAAATAAAAAGATTTATTAGGGGAGAGGGTGCACTCAATCATGATGATAATACCGAGTCTTACCACATATTTATACTATATATTGTAAATAAACAGTCCAAATGTAAATAAAGAAAGATATTTATACAATCCAAGGAAATAAGTTAAAATGTATTTAATAAAAAATTATATGTCAATTTATTTTTCTTTTTTAGATGAATTAAGAGTATGATTTAAAATATTTTAATTCAAATAACATAAATGATAAATTGAAGTGGGAAAACTTGAATATTATTTTAAAAATTTTAGGTTTCATATTTATATGTGTGAGATTGATCTAATATTCCAGAAAATGAATGTTAAAATATCATGAAAAAAATAGGCATAGAATGAATGTAGAAGTAAAATTATATTTGCATAGATTCATAAAATAAGATCTAATAAACAAAAAACATATGCAATTAAAAATAAAGGAAAAATAATTCAACCCAAATTTAGATAAGAGAGATAATTAGATTATATGATAACTTTAAGGCTAGGGTTAGGGTTTGATTATGATTAGTGTTCATTTAGGGTTATGATTAGAGTTATGAATATACAATTAGGGTTAAATTAGGGTTATGATTAGAGTTATGAATCTACAATTAGGGTTCAATTAATGTTCACTTAGGGTTTCTTTCTTGGGAGAAGTTTATTGAATGGTAAGTGTATTTTATAAAATTAATATGTCAAGAATTAATTTTAGATAATAATACATGTGAATTTTCATATCGTATTAAATTGTAGATTAAAATTGATAATAGATTTCCTTCTTTTGCAACATTGTAAGCTACCATATATATTATGGATTTGAGGGAAAATATTAAAACATTTATATATATAGAAAAATTTAAATGCAAGGGATTCAAGTACATACCTTTGCTTTTGTTAATGTTTATGAAGATACAAATGTTGATGAAGTGCCAAATTTTATGACATGATATAAAAAACTGGAATATATTTACTCTATGTGGCACTTGAAATTTTGTACAAAAGTATAACTAACTCTACATCAAATTTGTGACTTTGGACCTATTTTGCATCAATAAATATGAGCTTTGACACATGCCTCATAATCTAGCATACAATATGTACTTAAATGCTCAAAATAGTTGGGAGTAGTGTTGAGATTGGTGGATCTTTCGGAAGGTCCAATGCTTCACCTTTGTATCTCTCCCTATAGATAGAGGTAGAGATGAATATAGAATGAGAGAGGAAAAGGGATAAAAATAGATAGAGATATAGAGAGAGGACAGGGGAAAGTAAATATAGAGGCCAAGGATATATATATATAGGAGAGAAATAGGGGAGATAGAGAGAGAAGAGGGAGAGATAGATAAATCAGGAAGATAAAAGACATAGATATAGAGATATATGGGAAGATAAAGGGACAAATAGGTTGAGATGAAGATAGATAGGAATTATAGGGAGGGCAAAGAGATCAAGAGATGGGGAGAGAGATAAGAGGAGGGAGGGAGAGGGAGAAGAGATATGTAGAGGAGGAGAGATAGAAAGTGGGGGAGAAGGGAGATATATGTAGAGAGGGGGATGAGAGGAGAGCAGAGGGGGAGGCTAATTTTAGTTTAAATTCTATAAAATATTCAATAAATAATAATATAAATATTATAAGAATTATATAATTTGTATTTTAAATTACACATATATTTTATTTTTTGAAAAATATGTAAATTTTTATCCATTTTCCTATATATTTAGTATTAATATTTTTACATCTTTTAACAATTCAATATATAATACAAATAAAATATAGTTAATAATTTAATTAACTAGCATACCTATATTAATTAATAATATATGTCAAACATACGAGAGTTATTTTTATCAAGATGCCTATTGACTTGAAAAAATGCTACATTTTCATGAATATGAATTTGGAAAGCAATCAATTTGATTTCATTATTGTTTGTGTCATTGTTTATCTCAATTCCCATATATAAGGGTACACATTCAAATTTGAAATCATACCAACTATCTATAAAACAATCAACCAAGAACAATAAATTTAAAAGCGAAATGTTCATCAATCATTAGATTTAGTATTGAGAGCATCAAAGAAGTATATCATGACAAATGGCATTAACTAACTTAGATATATCCACTATTTTTTTTTTTCAAATGTTTGAATACATTGTTAACATTATATACATTCAATCATTTGAATGTTATGAAACCTATAGCTTTGCAATTGAGTCTAATAAAGCTTTTATCTTAGATGAATAATCAAACTTTGTTGTTTTTATGACTATGTATTTAATCCTTTTTTCATCATTATAAGTCTCTTTTTTCACTTGAAGTTTAAATATGTATCTGTTGAAAAGGACCTTTTGTATAATGTGTGAAAACTTCTTGTTTTTCATGCTTTAGAATGTTCAATTCTTTTGTTGTTACACCCATAATTTCTTTTGCCACTTCTTCAAAAGTTGTAATCCAAGTGAATGAAGTATGATCTTTCACTTTCCATTGAAGTATATATTTATAATCACGTTCAAGGAAAGTTTTATCACATCTTCCACAATACCACTGACCATTTTCATTAGTGTTTACCTTATTTTTCCAGTGCCTATCTCCAATTTTCAAGGGGCATGTTGTATAGCAAAAATCTTCTACCTTAATGAAAGATAAGGTAGCTTTTATCACTATCCAATAAGGTTTACCAGAGTTGGCAAGGTCTCGATCCTGTATTTGTTAGATACTAGGGTTAGGAACAAATAGGGTTTAGGTTAGGGTTGGGGTTCAATTAGGGCTAGAGTTTAATTAGGGTTAGATTTCAATCAGGGCTAGAGTTTAACTAGGGTTAGGGTTCAATTAGGGTTAAGGTTAAGATTAGGGTTTGGGCTAAATCAGGGTTAAGGTTCAAGTAGGATAAGTGTTCACTAGTTAGGGTTATTGTTAGGCTTAAGATTGGGGTCAATTAAATTATATTAGTTTATGTTTTTATTAAAGATCAAATATAGATGTAATTTTGAATATACCTTTTGATTTATGTTTTAGATCTAAGATGATCAAATTATTGTTTATGCATTACCTAAAATAAAAACCAATAACATCATAATTTAAACAATAACAAACAATACAACTAATTAATTGAATATTTTATAGAATTTAAAGTAAAAAATTGATTAAAAATTGGTTTTTTGTTTTTTGATTCACAAGATTGATTTATATATTAGATGAAAAAAGGTGCAACCATCTGCAAATGCAGGAAAGATTCTGCCATTGATTACTAGCAAACCCATCCCAACCACCACTACCAAAAACCACCCCGAAGATGGTCAAAACGAGACCCAACTAACCAAAGATAGGGAGACCCCTTCATCTAGAAACCACCACCCCGCCATCCAAGCCAACTACCAACCCAAAATGCCATAAGGGTTCGGCCTCGACCCTAAACATACGAATCCTCAGTCACCCAAAACTCCCAAACTAGCCATTAGAGATCAAATTTATAAACTCTAGGACTAAAAGATGCAATTGGACCATAGAGATAAACTCTAAAAACTATTAGAACCAACAACTATACAAGGCATTCACAGGAAATTATTTAAAACAACAAAATATTCAAAGACTTTTACCCACTTGACATAACCCAAAGCCATAAGGCCAAAGAATTTCTCCAGGAATTCAATGGCCACTACTGCCACCATTCTATGTCTGCTCAATGCCAGACCGCTCAAGTCAAGAAGGAATGGGAAAAGCTTTATGGCCTCGTCCAAACCTCAAATAGCTACAAATTCACTCGATCTTAGGATGCCTCTACCCTCCACCACAAAACTCAACACTTCATTTACCCCTCCCACCAGATCCTTGTGAAACATCTTAACCAACAATAGTTTAGCCACAAGCTTGGACTCACCATTGTCCATAAGAGATGCCAAAAACTAGGAGATGTGTAGATTGTCCCCATCGAACTCCTTGTTAGCCAAATGACCAGCTCCTAGGATCATTTTGGTAGCCACCAAAACTAATGGGTCCTTGTTTAAGAGAATTCACTTTAGTTGTTGGTCTTTAACTTCTCTAAAGGAGGCTTGTCTAGCTGAAGATTTCAGAGAGATTGGTGTGTCTAGACCAAACTTCACCAGGCCATCCATGGAGACTTCAATGACAGAGAGAGACCACTTTGCCATGAATGCCACCACCAAAACAAATAAATTCTACTACAAATGTCCGCCACTAAAGTTGCCACCAACTGATATGAAATGGGATGAAATGAAAATTTTTAATAACATCCATTAGGCCAAAGAAGCCTATGGAACCCAAATGACTTCCCTCCACATGCGCAGCGTTTAATCTACATGAAACTACCATTAGGGAATGATGCCTATGATATCCTTGAGCTCTGTGAAGAAAATTGCTGCCTCCATCACATGACCAGCTTCCTAGTCACACCCACCTACATCCCCCATAGCCCCTTCCTTTTCGCCACCTCAACTCCTAGCTGGCTCTCTTAGCAAATCAGTGCGGGAATGAGAAAAGAAAGGAGGTAGGGGAGCCCACCCAGGTGCTGGCTATCCAACCCCAGGAATGCACCCAACCTCACGCATGGATGCATAGCATATATCTCCCACAGTTTCTTGATTTTCTCGCTATTAGACTCCATGGAAGACTCTGTGCAAACAAACTCTGTGCAAACTATCAGTGTTTAATAAAAATCATAGTTAAATTACTACTTGCTGGAAGACTATAAATGAAAGCCCTGCCATCTTTTAGCTAACTATGGCATTTCATAATAATTTAAAACATTTTAAATATAAAAATCTCACATTTATTTTAAAAAATAAGATTATATTTTAATTTTATTTTTATTAAATATATATTATATATTTTTTATTTCTTAATGTAAAAATTTCAATATTTAATTATTAACATTTTAAAATATTAATAAAATTTAATAAAAAATTAAAGTTTTATTTTAAAGTAAAATACATATAAATATTTAACATAAAAATATTTAAATTTTCAAAAGATTTGTTTCTATTAAATTATCATAGATATTAAAATTTTGAAATCTTTAATAAAAATTAATATTAGAAATTTTGAGAAATATAATTTTTTATTTATAATTTTTAAATTTGATTTGATGTTCAAATTCTTATAACAAAATTTTAAATATTTAATGTATAATATTTTAGGTAAATCTTTAAATTTTAAAAAATTTTAATATAAAATGAATATAAATTTGAATGTTTGTTTAATTTTTTTAGAATAAAATTTTAAATCTTTAATCTATAAAATTTTAGGTAAATCTTGAAATTTTAAAATTTTCTTAATATAAATTCTTTAAATAAAATGCTAGTTATTTTTTTTTTTAAATCATATTTTGATAGTTGAATACATTCAAAATATTTCTAATATATTTCTAATTTAAAAAATATATTGTTTAATTTTTTAAAATATATATTTTTTTCAAAAATATATTTTTATTTAAAAATATTGCATAACAAAATTGGACTCAAATGATGTGAAAATTTTGGTGAATATTAGAACTGTTAATATTCTTGAAAAACTATTTTTAATTAAAACTACTACTGGCATTAAAAAAAATTTTTTTTATATATTCTTTTGTAAGAATTTATTGACAGACGTTTATAGAAAGTTTTAAATATTTATATTATTTAATTTTATAGTTAATTATTTCCTTTTGGATAATAGAAAGCTTTGATTGATTTAATAGCATAATTTCATTATAGAAACAACAATGTATTGAGTAATGAGACACTTGTTGGCCTCTCCTACTCTAAATGTTTGTTTGTAGCAGATTAGGTTTTATAGCAACCTTCATTTATTTAAAAAGACTAAGAAATGTATGAAAATTTGACAACATGAAAACCATGAAAATAAAAGTGAAAATAAAAATTTAACATAGTAAAAATGGCCAATCATGTGCCAAAAATGAAAAGAACCATTTGTTGTTATTCTAATATTTCAACCACATACTAAATTACCAAGTGCATTTTATATATGTATCATGCAAGGAGCACAATATTGGGAATCAATGTGAATGATTCTCATCAAGAAATTAGACAAGCTTTGAGATTGAAGGACCCAAGCTCTTTGTAGGTTTTCAATGAAGATTTAATTAGCCACTAATAGGAACAATAAGAAAATAGATAAATGTGAAAATAAATCCTAATCTCTAAGAGTGTTGTCCTAAGAATTACATACACATCTTGTAGTACCCCTCCAGTTATGCTTATGTTCTCTGCTGCATGTTTTCACACTGTTAGATTTTGGTACTTGGTTTGGATATTTTGATCGCTGATTTTGAGTGACAATGGATTCACTTTGTGACATGATGATACATTGTATTGCAATATTTGATTTCTGACATGCTTTGATATAGCGTAGATATTTTCTTCAAATGTTATTGCTATGTATATATGTTTATGATGGACTAACTGCTATTTAATTTTTCAGTCTGATGTGACGTGTATTGGTGTGGGGAACAGAATTGCATCACTCACTTGCGAATGCCCTGTGATGTCCAAGATTTTCTCCGCACGGTGTGCCTGTATTATGGATTATATCTATATGCATGTTATTTGTTTGGTTGCAGGATTGCAGGTACATGACACTGACTTCACCTGGTTACTCAGGTCTAAGTGTGTTAAGACTCAACGGATATGTTGATTGGGAGGTAGTAGCATGGTTCATCCTAGTCTAGTCTTAAACCCGGTCATAGTACATTGTCAGTTTTAGTTTGGAGTCATAGATGGTCTTGTTTCTTCTTGGTTGGATTAATCACTTTGTAAGGAAAATTTTGTTAATTAATAATAGTTTATTATGCTTTAATTTACTGTTATTTAAATTAATTTTAAATGTTAAATATAAGGTTTTATATGTTAATTAATTAATTAATTAGTTTGTTTAGTTAAGTAATTTAATTGCTAAGATTAAATTTATTTAATTAAATAAATTAATTAATTAAATTAAAATTATTTTAAATGTGTGTGAATAGATTTAATTTTAAATTATTTAGTTTTATTATGGAAATGGCATTTTGAATTGTTAAATAAAATTGTATTTTTGAAAATTGAAATTTTTAATTTTAAATAAATTAAATGCATGTAAATCTTGAAAGGAAAGATTGCCGAAAAGTTGTTGAAGATATTTTCTTCTTCTCGACAAGTGTGCCAGGTGAATTTATTATTTTTGTTGAGGAATTTCTCAGAGATTATTTGGGATCTGGGAAAACACAGAAGTCTATTCTTTTTTCTTCACGAGAAAATATTGGAGCTTTGTTAAAATTTCTGTTTATGCTCTTTAGTATTATTGTATACTTGTGGAAGTTCTCTAGTTTGCATTTTGGGAATTGGTGTTTGGGAAAGGTTCTGGAGGCTACAGGCAACAAAGGTATTCATCACCAGACATATTTTTTTTGGAAGCTAAGGAAACAGGTATTTCCCTTTGTGTATTAATTTATTTATTTTTGAAAAGGAATGTTTGAGAAAAGAAAGTTATTTGTTATTAAAATTTCTGTATTTCACGAAAAAAATCATTTACTGCTTATTCTTTGTAAGGATTTAGTGAATTCTTAAATTTTTTCTTTTGTAGATTTCTCTTTCTGGAAAAATACGTTTGAGTGAAGGGAAATTATATACATATGGGAAAATGAAATTTATTTTTTTGGAATTTAAAAAAAAAAGAATGCATTTGGAAAAATTTTTATACGTACTGTTGAAAATTTTATAGTTTTCCCTATTTCCCTTTTGAAACCCCATTGAATATTTATTTCAAATAAACCTCTGTAGAGTTTTCTAAAAATTTTCTATATGAAAACCCTGTTAATTTGTATAAATATATATATAGAATATATATATTTATACATATATATTATCTTATATATAAATTAGATTGTGAAGGAAACTTATTTTTAATTATGTGATTATTTAATTGAATCGCCGTACGGGCGAAATCAAGGGTTTCATATTCTTTTTGTATATGTTAATGAGTATTAAAAAAATGCGAATCATACACACGAATTTTGTTAAGTTTATTTTAATTGTTTTAAAATTAAAAATGCATGGTAGAGGGGGCTGCGGGGCTACCCCATAGCCACCCCCATATGGGGTGATAGCTGTCGAGGTAGCCGGCACTGCCCTCACAGGCAGCGCATGGCTGTCACATAGCTGCCTCCCCATACGGGGAGGCTGTAGACTATTTACAGTTGTGGCTGTATGTTACTCCGTGATTTCTAAATCGCATAAAACCTATGTAAAATACTTAAAAGAAATTTTGAACATCCTTTTTAATTCGAAAGTAATTTTGAATTAGGGTATCATTATTTAATAATATATATTAATTTATAGTACATATGTATATATGTATGTATGTATATGTATTATTTATTAATATTTATTTAAATAAATTTTTAAATGCACATTTATTTTAGTATGAAATAAGAGATTCTTTTGTGTATAAGTATATGTTAGTAATAATATCAGTTAGATTTATAACAAAAAGATCGAAAAAGGAAATTTGATAGATATTGATAAGTGTAGTTGTGAAAGTTAAAATTAGAATTAAATGATATTTCCTTTATTATTTGAGAAAATAGTTGTATTTAAGTTGCTATAATTCCTTGTTAATTCTTTTGAATGATTGGATTTAGTAAATCCAAATAGTAGATGTTTATTTTTCTTGATTTGCTTTTATCGTGTTTCTTATTGGGAAAATTGGAAAGTCTTAGATGTATAAGTCTTCCAGAACGATTTTTATAGAAAGGGTGATGTTATTGTTCATATGTATTTTTTGAGTTGACTTGGGTTGAGCACGTTTTAGACTATGGTGTATTGTTACCTGGTTATGAATAAAAGTTTTAATGACCGTTGTGTGTCATTTGTTATTATGTGATTGAATTTTGTGCACCTTGTAAACCTTAGTTAGGGAAAATTAGTATACCTTTGTTATGTTTAGGGGAGTGGCTCTGTGTGAGGGCCGACACACAAAGTGGTGTTAGGGTAACTTACAAAGAGTTAGTAAGTCAGTGATAACTAAACAACACTGAAGTTAGAATTAAAATCTTTAATAAGATGTTTATGCCTCACTTATTGAATATAGAGCTAGTTCAGTCTTGAGTATAAGTTGGGAAGGCATGGAATGGAAAATCGATATCTTGTTACCTTAAAAAATATTCGATTCCGCAATAGTTTGCAAATGGGCCCAGGTTTCGTAAGAGGTTTCCAGGGTAACCCAAGTTGGGGACCGAAACCTAGGAAGAAACACCAGGGTAACCTTTGCAATATTGTGATGACACTCCACCTTAAATAACAATTTACCTTGTGTACTTAGTACATTTGATTGTCTTAAATCTAGAAGCAATGTAACCATTAGTTAGTTATGTACTTGTGTCTAGGGTGAATAGGTTATGTCTAGGTAACCATATTACTATCTCCTAGCATGGGGGGTGGACCTATAGGTATCACATGGTTGGGTGGAACATGCACCTTACTCTGTTGGGTCCCCAATTTGTGATCATGGCAATGAAAGCTTCATGGATGGAGAGCTCGTACTTGGATATAGATGTACTTTCTTTATTACATTATTTGAAATATTGTATTGTAACATCCCTCAATTGTATATGAGGTGAAAATTTGTAAATCTTAATTGTAACTATTATTGATCTACCTCATCAGATGAATGAGTATTGTAACATCTTATCAAATGCAATGTAAGAATCATATTTGTACTTTATACTATCTTGAATGGAATTTAAATGTTATGCAATGATTACTTTTAAGTTTATGATAATTAAATATGTGCAATGCTAAATACTAAAGTCGTCTATGGAACCTCAAGTAGTGTAACATCGCGTAACTTAATGAATGTATGCAACTAATTAAGTTAACCATAATACTTTAAAAAGAAAAATATTTCACTTTTATACACAATTGCAACATTCCTTAGGTTATAAGACGGTGCATTATAGATTGGTATTAGAGCCAAGGTTACAAACGCTAGACGCTCTGGGTAATCGCGAGCCCATTAGGTTGACCTAGTATGTAGTGTCAATATTTGTTAGCCTTGGTTGAATTAGTATCTAAGACTCGTTATTGTTTTGTGTAGGAACATGCCTAGACAAGGTGGTAGAGGTCGAGGTGGATGCTGAGGGCCAATCCCTCAGGTTACTCCCCCTCTGAGCCCTCATCAGAGTGATCAAGCAGAACAGTTGGATCAGAGGAATGAGGGACAAAATATTGAACAGTCAGGAGTAGAGGGTTCAAAGATACATCCTTTATTAGAGGAGGTCCTATCTTGACTTGGAACTAGCTAGGAAGTTGAGCAGGAGGTTGTTAGAGAGAGAGATAGATCTCCAAGGAGAGTAGATGATACAGTACATTAGGATGCTATTACTGCAGGACACATGAGGGATTTACTGAGGGCACTCCCTCCTACTTTTGATGGTACAGGAGGTGGCTTAGAGGCAGAGACCTGGCTACTAGATTTGGGTAGATGCTTTGCCATGCACCCTTACGGTAGCAATACCCGTACAAGGTGCACTATTATGCATCTGAAAGGATTCACCTCTACTTGGTGGCGCCTGGAGGAGTAGAAGCTCCACTTAGATATTGGGTCAGTGTCTTGGGAGATGTTCCTAGAGAGGTTTAGAGCATGGTTACTATCAGAACACTGGAGGCAACGACGGGCTGACAAGTTCCATGATCTACGTCAATTGGCTCTATCTATTGAGCAATATGAACATAGATTCTATGAACTCAAGCAGTATGCTGGTATTGGTGATGATGAGCCTATGCTAGTACAACACTTCATTAGGGGTTTGAATGCCCACATTAGTGGTGGAGTCAGAGTCTTTGAGCCAAAGACTATGGAAGTTGCGGTGGAGAAGACTCGCATAGTGGAAGAGAACCTTGTTATGGCGTTAGGTGGTCATATAGGAGTACACATTGGTAGTGCTCCTGCAGCAGGTTTTAGTCCATGGGGTGGACAGGGATAGATAGGGGGTTCCTCTAGGAACCAATAGACACAATCTAAGGGTGGGCAGCAACAACAACGTACACCTCAAAAGAATAATAATCCACAACCACAACAAGGTAATAGTCTACAAACAGGAAAGGGTCGCAATTGGTCATGCAACAAGCACAATAGGCAGGATCAGCCTGCTTAGAGTGCTTAGTCTACTATTAGTAGAGGTAGTTTCCAACAATCCAATGCACCTTTGGGTGGAAGATGATTTGGTAGAGGCACAGGTTGTTACTTGTGTGGACAGCAGGGACACATTGCTAGGCAGTGTCCGATGAGAGGTTCTACTGGTTTTGGGCCTCGACCTATAGTTTCAGAGCCTACAGTGGGTGATGCAGGACAATCACATACAATATATATGCTATGGTTAATGACCGCCAAGCCCATCACTAGAACACAGTGGTCAAGACTTCAGGTAAGTTACATGGTGTTAGTGTTTTCATTCTTTTTTATTCCGAAGCTACCGACTCCTTTATTTCACTGACCATCATTGACCGATGTGGTCTTGTGGCGGTAAAGCAAGGCGGTAAGTGGTAGGTTGAATTTGCCTCTAGGGTGAAAGTAGCGGTAGAGAACTTAATACATAATTGTGAACTTAAAATTGGTACGTTAACTACCTTAGTAGATTTATATGTTACACCTTTAGGATCGTATGACATAGTACTAGGTATGGATTGGTTAGCATCTTATCATGCTGTGATTGACTGTCGACTTAAGACAGTTAGTTGTATTAATGATTTAGGTGCAAAAGTGGAAATTATAGGTATACAAAGACCTATCTCTTTGCGGATGATATTTACTATGCAATTAAAGAGATGTCTTCGTCAGGGTTGTCAACTGTTTGTAACAACAGTTACTGATTTGGAAGAAGGTGTGAGTTGAGAGGTATCTCTTAATGATCATCCTATTCTTAGGGAATTCATTGACATGTTTCTTGATGATATACCTGGAATGCCACCGAAGAGGGATATTAACTTTAGAGTTGACTTAGTTCCTGGAGCTGAGCCTATATCTAGAGCTCCATATAGAATGATGACTCAGGAGTTAGAGGAACTTCATATTCAGTTAGAGGAACTATTAGAAAAGGGTTTTATTCATCCAAGTGTTTCCTCTTGGGGAGCACCTGTCATCTTCATTAAGAAGAAGGACAGATCACTTAGATTGTGCATAGACTATCGTCAATTGAACAAGGTTACGATTAAGAATCATTATCCTTTGCCTAGAATTGATGATCTTTTCGATCAAATCAAGGGAGCTAATGTGTTCTCTAAAATTGATTTGAAATCTGGTTATCATCAATTGTGAATTGCTAAAGCTGATATTCATAAAACTACATTTCAAACTTGTTATGGGAAGTATGAATTCACAGTAGTACCATTTGGGTTAACGAACACACCATCAGTATTTATGAGTTTAATGAATGGTGTTTTTCGTACATACCTTGATTGCTTTGTCCTTATATTTCTCGAGGATATTTTGATCTATTCGAGAAACATGAAGGAACATGAAGAACACTTGAGATAGGTATTGCAATGTTTAAGGGAAAATCAATTACATGTGAACCTGAAGAAGTGTGATTTCTTTCAAACTGAGATAAAATACCTTGGACATGTGATATCTGGAAAAGGTATTGCTGTGGATCTTTCAAAGATTCAAGCTATTGTAGATTGGCCTGTGCCTACTAATGTAGGTGAAGTTCATAGTTTTATGGGTCTAGCTGGTTACTATAGGCGGTTTGTTGAGGGATTTTCTAGAATCGGTCACCCTATTACTTCTCTTCAGAGAAAAGGGAAGAAGTATGTTTGGACAGAGCAGTGTTAGTTGGCGTTTCAGACACTTAAGGAAAAGTTGACTAATGCACCTATACTGATTGTACCTGATCCTACTAAGGATTTTGTAGTATGCACGGATGCATCCTTTGAAGGCTTGGGAGCAGTTCTAATGCAAGATGGGCATGTGATTGCTTATGAGTCTCGCAAAATCAAGGATCACGAATTAAACTATCCCACACATGATTTAGAACTAGCTACAGTTGTGCATGCATTAGTTTGATGGAGGCATTTCTTATTAGGTCATCATTTCGAACTTCATATTGATCACCGTAGTCTACAATACATTTTCACGCAACCTAACTTGAATGCTAGGCAGAGACGGTGGATGGAGTTCTTGTGTGAGTACAATTTTGGTGAGATATGTTCAAGGAAAAGAGAATGTAGTGGCTGATGCTCTTAGTCGTCGTCGACATGAGATCTCTGCTACTACTCTTGAAGTAGATTTGAGAGGTCAAATATTAGCAGCACTTCCTATTGATAGATTGTATCAGGAAGTAAGGTCGGAGATTGAATCTGGTAGACCTTTAGAAGGTCGATTTGCAGGGTATGTCCTTGAACCAGATGGTATATTACGACATTTAGGTTGTATTTATGTACCAAATTTTGAGGGTCTTCATACATTGATTATGAATGAACCACATCGAGCTCCATATTCAACCCATCCAGGTGTTAAGAAAATGCATGCCGATCTTCGGCAATTGTATTTTTGGCTTGGTATGAAACGTGATATTGTTGATTATGTATTGAGATGTCTTGAATGCCAGCGAGTCAAAGCTGAGCATCAACATCCTGCTGGGTTATTGCAGCCACATCTCATTCCTAAATGGAAATGGGATATTATATCTATTGACTTTCTTGTAGGGTTACCTACGTCATCACGTCGACATGATGCCATTATGGTAACTATTGACCGATTGACTAAGGTAGCTCATTTTTCACCAGTACGATCATCTTACAATGCTTCATCCGTAGCTAGGATATTTATGGAGGACATAGTTAGATTGCATGGGATTCCTTGTAGGATTATTTTTGATAGAGATCTTGTATTTACTTCAGCCCTATGGACTTCATTACAACATGCTCTAGGTACATAGTTGAACTTTAGTTCAGTGTATCATCCTCAAACCAATGGAAAAACAGAGAGAGTTAACCAAATATTAGAGGATATGCTTAGGATGTACGTAATGGACCAACAGTCACGTTGGGAGGATTATCTATACTTAGTAGAATTTGCTTACAATAACGAATATCAAAGTTCCATAGGTATGCCACCATTTCAGGCATTATACGGTCGTCCTTATCAAACTCCATTGAGTTGGGATTGACTTGAGGATAGAGTGTTACTTGGACCTGGGATGCTTCGAGACATGGAGCAACAGGTTGACCCTATTAGAGAACATTTGATAGCAGCATAGGATAGGCAAAAGAAGTATGCTGATGCACATAGAATAGACCGACAGTTTGCTGTTGGTGATAGAGTGTTTCTTCGAGTGTGACTGCGAAAGAGTCCAATCTGTTATGGAAAAGGCTCTAAGCTTGCGCCTTGTTTCGTTGGGCCATTTGAGATGTTAGAGAGAATTGGTCCTGTGGTGTATCGACTCGCCTTACCACCCAGTTTGTCACGTATTCATGATGTTTTTCATGTATCAGTACTTAGACCATATCATCCTGACATTTCTCATGTACTTGATTGGAATGCATTACAGGTAGAGGACGGGCAGCTGGCTTTGGAGCCCGTGGCCATTCTACAGCATCAGACGCTCGATCTCAGGGGTTGAGACATTGATCAGGTGAGGGTCCAATGGGATCCTAGCCATGAGGCTTCTGCTACTTGGGAGGATGCGACACACATGAGGGAACTTTATCCCTATCTGTTCACAGGCTTTCAGGAGCAAGCCTGATCCTCGGGGGGAGGATGTGATACCCCTCTAGTTATGCTTATATTTTCTGCTACATGTTTTCACACTGTTAGATTTTGGTACTTGGTTTGGATATTTTGATCGCTGATTTTGAGTGACAGTGGATTCACTTTGTGACATGATGATACATTGTATTGCGATATTTGATTTCTGACATGCTTTGATATAGCGTAGATATTTTCTTTAGATGTTATTACTATGTATATATGTTTATGATGGACTAACTGTTATTTAATTTGTCAGTCTGATGTGACGTGTATTGGTGTGGGGAATGGGATTGCATCACTTGCTTGTGAATGCCCTGTGATGTCCATGATTTTCTCCGCACGGTGTGCCTGTATTATGGATTATATGTATATGCATGTTATTTTTTTGGTTGCAGGATTGCAGGTACATGACACTGACTCCACCTAGTTACTGAGGTCTGAGCGTGTCAAGACTCAACGGATATGTTGATTGGGAGGGAGTAGCATGGTTCATCCTAGTCTAGTCTTAAACCCGGTCATAGTACATTGTCAGTTTTAGTTTGGAGTCATAGATGGTCTTGTTTCTTCCTGGTTGGATTAATCACTTTGAAAGGAAAATTTTGTTAATTAATAAAAGTTTATTATGCTTTAATTTACTGTTATTTAAATTAATTTTAAATGTTAAATATAAGGTTTTATATGTTATTTAATTAATTAATTAGTTTGTTTAGTTAAGTAATTTAATCGCTAAGATTAAATTTATTTAATTAAATTAATTAATTAATTAAATTAAAATTATTTTAAATGTGTGTGAATAGATTTGATTTTAAATTATTTAGTTTTATTGCGGAAATGGCATTTTGAATTGTTAAATAAAATTGTATTTTTGAAAATTGAAATTTTTAATTTTAAATAAATTAAATGCATGTAAATCTTGAAAGGCAAGATTGCTGAGAAGTTGTTGAAGATATTTTCTTCTTCTCGACAAGTGTGCTAGTTGAATTTATTTTTTTTGTTGAAAAATTTCTTGGAGAGTATTTGGGATCTGGGAAAACACAAAAGTCTATTCTTTTTTTTTCATGGGAAAATATTGGAGCTCTATTAAAATTTTTGTTTATGCTCTTTGGTATTATTGTATACTTGTGGAAGTTTTCTGGTTTGCATTTTGGGAATTGGTGTTCGGGAAAGGTTCTGGAGGCTACAAGCAACATAGGTTTTCATCACTAGACAAATTTTTTTTGGAAGCTAAGGAAATAGGTATTTCCCTTTGTGTATTAATTTATTTGTTTTTGAAAAGGAATGTCTAAGAAAAGAAAGTTATTTGTTATTAAAATTTCTGTATTTCACGAAAAAAATCATTTACTGTTTATTCTCTATAAGGATTTAGTGAATTCTTAAAAAAAACTTTTGTAGATTTCCCTTTCTGGAAAAATACATTTGAGTGAAGGGAAATTATATACATATGGGAAAGTGAAATTTATTTTTCTGGAATTTAAAAAAAAATAATGCATTTGGGAAAAATTTTATACGTATTGTTGAAAATTTTATAGTTTTCCCTATTTCCCTTTTGAAACCCCGTTGAATATTTATTTCAAATAAACCTCTGTAGAGTTTTCTAAAAATTTTCTGTATGAAAACCCTATTAATTTGTATAAATATATATATATATATATATATATATATATATATATATAGAATATGTATATTTATACATATATATTATCTTATATATAAATTAGATTATGAAAGAAACTTATTTTTAATTATGTGATTATTTAATTGAATTGTCGTACGGGCGAAATCGAGGGTTTCATGTTCTTGTATATGTTAATGTGTATTAAAAAAATGCGAATCATACACGCGAATTTTGTTAAGTTTATTTTAATTGTTTTAAAATTAAAAATGCATGGTAGAGGGGGCCGCGGGGCTACCCCATAGCCACCTCGATATGGGGCAACGACTATGGAGGTAGTTGGTACTGCCCTCACAGGCAACATGCGGCTGTCACATAGCCGCCTCCCCATACGGGGAGGCTGTAGACTATTTACAGCCGTGGCTGTATGTTACTCTATAATTTCTAAATCGCATAAAACCTATGTAAAATACTTAAAAGAAATTTTGAACATCCTTTTTAATTCGAAAGTAATTTTGAATTAGGGTATCATTTTTTAATAATATATATTAATTTGTACATATGTATATATGTATGTATATATATATGTATTATTTATTAATATTTATTTAAATAAATTTTTAAATGCACATTTATTTTAGTATGAAATAAGAGATTCTTTTGTGTATAAATATATGTTAGTAATAATATCAGTTAGATTTATAATAGAAAGATTGAAAAATGAAATTTGATAGATATTGATAAGTGTAGTTGTGAAAGTTAAAATTAGAATTAAATGATATTTCCTTTATTGTTTGAGAAAAGAGTTATATTTAAGTTGCTATAATTCCTTGTTAATTCTTTTGAATGATTGGATTTAGTAAATCCGAATAGTAGACATTTATTTTTCTTGATTTTCTTTTATCATGTTTCTTATTGGGAAAATCGGAAAGTCTTAGATGTATAAGTCTTCCAGAATGATTTGTATAGAAAGGGTGATGTTATTGTTCATATGTATTTCTTGAGTTGACTTGGGTTGAGCACGTGTTAGAATATGGTGTATTGTTACTTGGTTATGAATAAAAAATTTAATGACCATTGTGTGTCATTTGTTATTATGTGATTGAATTTTGTGCACCTTGTAAACCTTAGTCAGGGAAACTTAGTATATCTTTGTTATGTTTAGGGGAGTAGCTCTGTGTGAGGGTAACTTACAAAGAGTTAGTAAGTCAGTGATAACTAAACAACACAGTAGTTAGAATTAAAATCTTTAATAAGATGTTTATGCCTCACTTATTGACTTTAGAGCTAGTTCGGTCTTGAATATAAGTTGGGAAGGCCTAGAATGGAAAATTGATATCTTGTTACCTTAAAAGATATTCAATTCTGCAATAGTTTGCAAATGGGGCCGGGTTTCGTAAGAGGTTACTAGGGTAACCCAAGTTGGGGGCCGAAACCTAGGAAGAAACACCAAGGTAACCATTGCAATATTGTGATGACACTCCACCTAAAATAATAGTTTACCTTATGTACTTAGCACATTTGATTGTCTTAAATCTGGAAGTAATGTAACCATCAATTAGTTATGTACTTGTGTCTAGGGTGAATAGGTTATGTCTAGATAACCATATTACTATCTCCTAGCACGGGGGGTGGACCTACAGGTATCACATGGTTGGGTGGAACGTGCACCTTACTCTGTTGGGTCCCCAGTTTGTGATCATGGAAACAAAAGCTTCATGGATGGAGAGCTCGTACTTGAATATAGATGTACTTTCTTTATTACATTATTTGAAATATTACATTGTAACATCCCTCAATTGTATATGAGGTGAACATTTGTAAATTGTAATTGTAACTATTATTGATCTACCTCATCAGATGAATGAGTATTGTAACATCTTATCAAATGCAATGTAAGAATCATATTTGTACTTTATACTATCTTGAATGGAATTTAAATGTTATGCAATGATTACTTTTAAGTTTATGATAATTAAATGTGTGCAATGCTAAATACTAAAGTCATCTATGGAACCTCAAGTAGTGTAACGTTGCGTAACTTAATGAATGTATGCAACTAATTAAGTTAACCTTAATACTTTTAAAACAAAATTATTTCACTTTTATACACAATTGCAACATTCCTTATGTTATAAGATGGGGCATTACACATCTCATAAATTTCAATAGAGACATGAGACACATTTATAGAAATAAAGGAAAGAAATAGCTATTTAGATAGTTATTAATCTACAAAATATTAGGACCTACTTCAAGAGATTAATAAAAATAAGTTTTTATTTATAATTTTTAAATTTGATAATTTTGAAATTATCATAGATGTAAAGTAAAGATAAAATATTTTGCAACAAAACAATTAAAAATGACAAACAAATAATGTGATTAATCAAGAATAACATGATATTGTGAAAACTATAATAAATAAAAGAATATGCATAATTGTGCATAAGCCATCAAAAGTCTAAATATACCTATCTTTATAAAAAAATAAAAATCTTTAAAATGAATAAAAAATATTAAAACTTATTAAGCTCCATGAAAAAAACATTACCTTCCATATAAAGAGTATACAACATGATTCTTATAAAAAACAAATTATGTAGGATACCAAAACATTGTTAGAAAGATAAGATAAGATAAAATTATAAATGAAATTAATCATATTAATTTCATAGTTTTAAAGATAATTCTATGGATCTTTAAATGTACATATATAATAATCTTTAAATCTTCATGTAAAAAAATATATATTATATTTTATAAACTTATACATTAAATTTTTTAATATTTAAGTTATACTAAAATCTAAGATGTTCAATATTGATTATTATTTTTAAATTATAATATTGATTAAAGATATATAATTATATTTATAAGATTTAAATTCAATAATGAACTTAGAAAATATTAAATCAATCAAAATTGTTTCTATTATCCAAAATACAATATAAGTAAATTACAAACTATTATAATATAATATTTAAATTTTCTATTTCAAATGTTAAATAATTCTAATGTTAAATTTTTATAATTAAAAACTTACCTTCTAATGATGTTAGTAATTTTTTTAATTAAAATTATTTTTTCAAGAATATTAACATACACAGATATATTCACCAAAATCTATTATCTATTATTGATTATGTAATTTTGTATGTATAATATATTTAAATATATATATATATATATATATTTTTGAAAAAAAAAAATATATTTAAAAAATTAAACAATATATTTTTTAAATTAAAATATATTAGAAATATTTTGAATGTATTCAACTATCAAAATATGATTTTTTTAATATACTATTAAAATCACTAATAAAAAATATTAAAGAGTTTATATATATTTGTTTAATATATTAAAAAATTATATATATTATAAATATTTTATAAATATATTAAAACAAACATATATAAAAGTTTAACCGTTGTATGTGGGCTCAAAAATAAAAAATGTGAGGGTTACGAATTAGGTTTTTTTTGCATGGGAGGCAGGCTGTTGGTGATGGCACGAGATGGGTCCTATCATTCTAAAAACTAACAGACTGTTAGAGGTAGGTAGGCCATGGATGGGCATACCATTTTGTATGTTGCGTAGCCTACTCCTGACTTGACTAGTTGCCCTAATTTCTCCGCTTTTTCTCATTTTTAATGAATTTCCCCCCGGCTTGTCAAATATTTCATTTTAAATGTTTTGCTTTGGAAGCAATGAAATATTTAAAATATATCACACAAATTTTTTGTCAGGCCCCACCTTGTACAGTCCACGTGGCACCTGCCTATGATTTCACAATCAACCAAAGCACCATTGTGAGATGGTGGGGAATGACTCAAATCAAAGGATAGTTGATGAACAGTTACGCAAATTTGATCCCCTAGATGGGACACATGTTGACCGCCCACAATATCGCCATCCTACAATTCCTGATCATGGGATGGCAGGCAACCATTGATCTTGAAGGCATTTTGATCGACGATATCGTGAATTTCATCCTTCTAAAAAATAGAACATTCATTAAAGGGAAAGGCGACATTACTAGGTGGATGGAAAACAATGACATAAGTTTTTTTAAAACCGTTCAACACAGGGCCAACCAGGACTTAGGAAAATAAAACCCGTGGGGGAAATAAAATATTAAGACCAAAGGGACCAAGCCTAGATGGAACAATGGGGCATAAGATGTTTTTAAAACCCTTCAAAAAAGGTAATGATGAAATAGATCCCGACCAAGGCATTAGGTAAACACAAGGGTTTAAGATGAAGACAAAGCTAAAACCTCAGCCCTAAGAAATTTTCCAACACCATGAAAGACTAGTGACATAAGGCAGGGCATGAGTGAAACATTAGGAACAAAATTTCAAGTTCCATCAGTACAAGCATTGGATAATTTTATATTAATAGTTTTTTCCTATCACAAATATAAAAGGTGAGCACAATAAATAACATGTATTTTCCCATTAAATGTGAAGGATTTTCAAAAAGTTTTAGTGTTCAACTATTGGTCCATTTTTGTTTAATATAAGTTGTATTTTAAATCATTATGTGTTGTTTTTATAACAACAAATAGATTTTTTTTGTTCAACTATTAGACCATATGTGTTGAATATAAAAGGTAGAGATATCAAATATTTATGGTTATCAATAAGTATTTGGTCCACTTAGGTTGTATATTAATTTTAATTTAAATAAAAATATCATATTCTACAAGCAACAAATGATATATGTTTGGTTCAACTATTGGGGGTTCCATGATTAAGTTTTGGTTGAACCTTTAAAAATTCAAATTTTAGACACTTCTTAAAAGATTTACCGATGTGGTGAGTTGCATGATGAGTCGCACCTCCAAACCTTAGTTATAGATAAATAAGAGACCCTTAACCCTTTGTTGATTCTAGAGTTAACTTTTTGTTTGTGTGTACATCATGATAGAGTGCCTTTTGAATCCTTATGATGAAGGGTGGCTACCAATACATGGTCAATGGAAGAATTGTATATCATGCATGGAGGTGTGGATGGAGTGTGTTTAGGAATAAAAGATGGATTGGTTGATAGTTTGGAACCTTTGACTCTCCAAACTTGGGAACATGAACAATGATGGGTGGATACAAAAGTGTGCACGAGATTAGGACCAACTGCTTGATATACTTTGTACGTTGCTTGAGAAGCTTGCTTTTGCTTATGTGGACATCTTTGATGGATACTTTTCCCTTTTTTTATTTTGCCCCATAGTTTCTTTGACTGATGGAGTTTGATAGGGATAATCTTTTTTTGTATATTTTGGTATCCATGTGTATTTGATTTGTCCATTATGCTTCCCAATTTCTTTTTCTTTCATATAATTTTCTTTGTAATTTGATTCAAATCTTTCTTTTGATGTTGATCCCAATTTGTGGATGGGGTGATTGATGGATGAAGATTCATGATGTGGTTGGTTGTAGTATTGGCATCAATTTCATCATAAGGAATCTTTGTGCTCCCTATGTTGATGATTGCACTCAATAAAATTTCCCCCAGTATTATAGAGGTATCACTAATATGTTTATGTCCCTTAATTGTTGAACAACCAAGAGCTTGATGCTTAGGATTTCCAATAATCTACACTAGTTCTAGGATACCCTGTTCATGTAGGCCTAATCCTCTGTCTTGATAATTCATCTATTGAAAGATTTTATTTGCAATAGGATATGATTTACGTTGGAAAAACGGTGCTAATACTTCTTTTCTCTATCATGGATCTTCAAAGGTGATAGATTCTTCATTGATAAGATAAGTTTCCCTTAAAAAGGTAAGTGATCTAATTTTATAAGTGATAGGATCCTCCATGTGTGGGATAACTTTTGGATTCATATCTTTGGCTTGATCTTGTGTAATATCATATTTTAACACTTCTTCAAGAGGTGTCAATGATCCATTTTCCATGTAAAAATCTCCCTGATGGTTCATTTTTTATATGCCTTCACAAGATGTTCCTAATTCACAACTTCTATAGAATCCTTCATGACCCATTTTTGATATGTCTCTAGATTTTTCTGTACAGATGTTAAGAGTAGGAGACTCTTGTCCCTTGGTAATGATATCAAAAGTATGAGACTCTTGTTTTCAATGAAGATCATCTACATGTCCATTAGGAGTAAGCATCTCATGGGTAAATGGAGGAATATGTGCTATATGGATATGATCATCATTTACAACATCTTGTATAGATAGGAGAGTGTCCATTAGATCATTGTAGTATCTTGGGGATAAAAATTCTTGATCTTGGTTAATGTTGGAATTAATTCTGACGTACTTTGGATCAAGTTCTTGATCTAATGGAGACTCTTGATTTCAATGAAGATCATCTACATGTCTATTAGGAGTAAGCATCTCATGGTTAAATGGAGGAATATGTGCTATATGGATATGATCATCATTTGCAACATCTTGTATAGATAGGAGAGTGTCCATTAGATCATTGTAGTATCTTGGGGATAAGAATTCTTGATCTTGGTTAATGTTGGAATTACTTCTGATGTACTTTGGATCAAGTTCTTGACATGGGTCAATTTTAAAGGATGTATTGCTTATAAAGGGTTCTTGGATATCTTCATTATGCATGGGAAGTGGCTCAATATCCTCTTGATTTTTGAGTGGACTTGGATCAAATGTTGAGTTGAACATTTCTTCAATATTTGTAACCATGACATCAAAGGATGTCAATATGTCTTAGAAAGGACCATTGCTAGACTTTGGTGAAATATCTTGATCATATTTTGGAATAAATTCTTGAGATATCTCCTCTAACTCATTAGATAATGTAGAGACATTTTCAACATGATCATTGGTCAATGGATCGTGGATTATGTCAACAGGATCAAATAATTCTAACACTTCATGAAATAGATCATTGTTTGAGGGGTTCTAATCATGACTAAAAAGTGACCCTTGACGTATGTTGATTTGATCATTGGATGGGGTAGAAACTTCTTCAAGGTGCTCATTGATGGATAGATCTTGATCATGGTCCTCAACAAATGTGGTGGAGAGATTGTCAATGTTTTCAACCATAGGATCAAATGATGTTAACATTTCTTAAATTGGATCACTATTGGGTGTTGGTGGATTTTTCGGTATGTGCAGGATCATGATGGGCCAAAAAGTGGCAATATTATGGGTATTTGTAGGGTATGTGGCTAACAAATTTCTTTTTACTCAAAATTGATGAAACAAAAAGGGTTTTTAGAGGAGATTCTCAACTTTCCACCAATATAAATTATGCTTTAATTTGAATTTAATAACTAATTATTATTCATTTTCTATTAGAATTATGACTAAAGTCTTGATCGATAGGCTGATTGAAAAACATCTATAACTTTCAAAAAGTATCACATTTTTTGAATTTGAAACATGCATCACATTCTATGCTTTGCATACTATAGGATTAAACAAAGAAAAATTCAATTTCATGAAGTTTTGACCAAGTTAAGGTGGTTAGACATACGAGTTTTTATATTTTTAAAAGTTGTAATAATAAATTCATAATTAATTAATTTCTTGGAAAAAAATTACAAAAAAATAGGCATCACATCTGGACATGAGTCCTCTACTTATATATAAAATATTATAAAATAATATTATCATTTTATTATGGTTAGGTGGTCCATTGCACACCTACTTATTTTTCCTCAAATTTAAGCACCATTGCATTGAAATTTCAAATTTTCACCAAATAGATTTTATTTATTTTTAAATAAACCTAGTAGTTTAGAAACTACATTCAATTTTCTATAGATTCTATTCTTACATATTTTTGAAATAATATAGATAACTTATTCAAATTTTTACGTCAAGTTGCCTAACACTATTTTTTAAAAAAAAATTGCCACTTAAGGGCCTATTTTTCCATGATGATCCTACACATACCCTTGATCATGATTGAAGAGTGACTCTTGATATATGTTGATTTGATTGTTGGATGAGGTAGAAACATCTTCAAGGTGCTCATTGATGAATAGATCTTGATCATTTTTTCAACAACTATGGTGGAGAGATTGTCACTGCTATCACTAGTGGTTAAATCTTGACCATTGTCCTCAACAATTATTATTTTTTGATCAATAAGGTCTTGGATGAGATCTTTGAGTTGAATAAAATTTTATGTTTGATGAATATTTTCTCTATGATACTAACAGTAAGATCCACCCCTATTCCAATGGAAGTCTAGGGTTGAGTTGAAAGCACTTTATTTTTGAAGAGTGATGAGTTTTGCATCGAGTATATTTCTTAGCACTGATTTGATTGGTTCTCCAAAAGCAGTGTATTCATGTTTGTGATCTTGTGAGATTTGTACTTGTCGAAGTGATTCTTGTTGTGATTGATCTTGGATATGTGGTGGTTGATGTTTGAGAGGTGGTGATTGGGCTGTTGATTTCGTTGATCTTGATATCTAACCTCTTGACATTGGAGATATTGTTCTTGATGTGGTTGTGGAGACAACTCAATGCTTTGATGACATGGTTTAACCAATGGAAGTGTGCATTAATTTTGAGGTGGAGATGTCTATTGGCACAATGAGTCAATTATTTTGGCAAGTGAAGAAATTTTATCTTGATCTTGATTTAGTTGTTTTAGTTTTTGCTCAAGTAGATTTAGAATGTATACTTGTGGTGTTTGTATGGGATCATGGAAAAATTGATTTTTGAAAATGTTTTGATTTGGGATGATGTTTAGATTTGGAATTATAGGTTGAAATTGAACATTTTTGTGGTTGGGAATCGCATTTCCTTGATTTAGGTAACTCTTATTTTGCATGGTGTTACCTTCACCTGTGCAGTACCCCTCCACTTTGCTTGTGTTTGTTGTTAGCATGTTTTTACTATGTTAGACTTTGGTACTTTGTTTTGGATATTTTGATCACTAACATTAGAGAGATGGTGGATTTATTTTTTGATGTGATGATACATTGTATGGTGATAATTAATTCTGACATGCTTTATGTTAGCATAGATGTTTCCTTCAGATGTTATTGCTATATATATGTTTATGGTAGATTAACTATTATTTTATTCATCAGTTTGATTTGACGTGTATTGGTGTGGAGAATGGAGTTGCATCACTCGCTTGCGAGTGCCCTGTGATTTCCATGATTTTCTCCACACGGTGTGCTTGCATAATACATTATATATATATGTATGTTATTTGTTTGGTTGCAGGATTGCAGGTACATGACACCGACTCCTCTTGGTTACTCAGGTCTGAGCGTGTCAAGACTCAATAGAAATGTTGATTGGGAGATAGTAACATGGTTTATCCTAGTCTAGTCTTAAACCCAGTCACAGTATATTGTCAGTTTTGGTCTGGAGTCTTTGGTGGTCTTGTTTGTGTTTGATTGGATTAATTGTTTTGAAAGGAAAATTTCGTTAATTTAATGATAGTTTGTTATTCTTTAATTTACTGTTTATTTAAATTAATTTTAAATGTCAAAAATAAGTTTTACATTTTATTTATTTAATTAATTAGTTGTTTGATTAAGTAATTTGATCATTGTGATTAAAATTATTTAATTAAATAGATTAATTAATTAAATTAAAATTGCTTTAATGGTGTGAATAGAATTAAATTTAAATTAAATTGTTATGAGGGAAATGGTATTTTAATTGTTAAATAAATAAATTAAATAAAGAAAAGAAAATTGAAATTTCAAATTTGAATTCTTGAATTCTTTAATAAGCATGCAAATCTTGAAAAAGAAGAAAGAAATATTTACCGGTAAGTTGTTAGAAGATATTTTCTTCTCGACATCTGTGGTAGTTAAATTTATTTTTCTTGTTGAGGATTCTCTCAAAGGTTATCTGGGATTTTGGGGAAACAGAAAAAAAACTTCACGAGAAATGAAAAGAACGGGGTTCTTGCAAAAAAAATATTGATTTGTGTAAATTTGTGAATTTTTCTTTGGATTTGCTGTATATTTTTGGAAGATCTCTTTGGGTTGGTATTAGCATCTTTCTGGATTTGGTGTTCTAGAGGGGCTTTGAAGATTGCACGCATCAGGCAAACAAAGCTTTTCTTCTATAGACAAGTTTCTAAAGCTACAGGAAAACAGGTATTTCCTTATGTATTTAATTTGTTTACTTTTGAAAAGAATGCCTGTGAAAAGAAATTATACTTTGTTAAAATCCTTGTTCTTCTCAAGAAAAATTGTTTACTGTAATCTTTCTGTAAGGATTTGTTGATTTTAGTATAAATTTCAAGAAATCATAGATTATAGAGAAGTTAGGGAAAACGAAAGAGACTCAAAAGAAAACTTCTGTAGCTTTCTCTCTGTAGAAAATATTTGAGTAAATAAATTGTGAAGAGAATCTTTTACTTCAAAAATGAAATTGAAACCCTATGTGGTTGAATTGGGGTTTTATGAGAAAATAATTCTGTACATTGTTAAATTTTTTTCAATTACCTGCAATAAACACTGTTGAACTTAAAAGCCCAATCCGAATATATTCTTTTATTAAATAGAATTATATATATATATTAATATATGTATATATATAAATGATAGATATACATAGACCTAAACAAATACATATATATAATCCTTTTACTTGATATTTCTTGAGACAAAATTCTTTTGTTTCAAATTTTCGTATGCGATTTTTTATTAGACCCATCGGAATTGATTTTGAATTTTTAAATAAAATAAAATTTAAATTTTGTTGAGTGAAGGCCGGGGGCTATCCCCATGGCCGACCCCCATAGGGGAGCCGGCTATGAGGGCAGTGCCCAACGCTGCCTTCACAAGCAATGCCGGAATTGCCTAAATAGTCGTGCCCTCCCATGGAGGGTTCGGCTATGTAGACAGCCGACCCTGCCCCCTCTTTGCTTTATTAAAAGTTTTTAAAAGAATTTTAATTTACTTTTGTTTGAATTTATAGTTATAATATTTTAAGTATATATTTCATATATAATATATACTATTAAACAGATATATTATATATGTGATGTGTATATAAATATATTATAAATATAAGTTATAATTTGTGTTTTCTTTTATTATGCAGAATTAAAAGAGTAAAATTAGATAATTAAGAATATCTATTTATATAAATAGATAACTAATTATAAGGATTTGTTGTGTATTCATTTATTTAAATGAATGTGATAATGTTGAATGGTATATAGACAAAAAAAAAAAATTTTAGATTTTCATTTTAAAGACTTTCTTTGATTGTTTGGATTTAGAAAAATTCTAAAATTAAATATTCATTATGCCTGATTAATTTTAAGTTGTTTTAACTTTTTATTGGGAAAATTGGGAATGTTTTAGATGTACAAGTCTTCTAGACAAGTTGTATAATGTGGGAGTTATTATTGTTTAAATAGAATTCTTGTGTTGACTAAAGTTGTGTACATGGTTTTGCATAGTGTTTAGACACCTGGTTTTATGAACAAAGGTGTGTTGTATGTTATGATATGTATGGTATTTTATATTGAATTGTTGTGCACCTTGTTTACCTTAGTCAGGGGAACTTAGAATATTTTGTGTTATTTTTTAGGGGAGTGGCTCTGTGTGAGGGCCAACACACAAAGTGGTGTCTGGGTAACTCATATAGAGTTAGTAAGTCAATGAAAACTAAATCAACACAATGGGTATTCTAAAATATTTAACTAGATTAATTGTACCTCGCTCATGGACTTAAGAGCTAGTTCAGTCTTGAGAATGAGACGAGAAGTCCTAGAATGGAAAAGTCAATATCTTGATATTTTAAAAGATATTCGATTCCGCAACAGTTTGCATGAGGGGCCAGGTTTCATAAGAGGTTGCTAGGGTAACCCAAGTTGGGGGCCGGAACCTAGGAAGAAACACTAGGGTAACCTTTGCAACGTTGTGATGACACTCCACCTAAAATAACAGTTTACCTTGTGAACTTAGCATATTTGATTGTCTTAATTCTGGAAGCAATGTAACCATCAATTAGTTATGTACTTGTGTCTAGGGTGAATAGGTTATGTCTAGGTTACCTTATTACTATCTCCTAGCATGGGGGGTGGACCTACGGGTACCACATGGTTGGATGGAACATGCACCTTACTTCGTTGGGTCCTCAGTTTATGATCATGGCAACAAGAGCTTCATGGATGGAGAGCTCGTATTTGGATATATGTGTACTTCCTTTATTGCATCATTTGAAATCTTGTATTTGTAACATCCCTCAATTGTTTACGAGGTGAACATTTGAAATATGTAATTGTAAACTATTATTTGATCTACCTCATTTGGAGAATGAGAATTGTAATGTCTTTTCAAATGCAATGTAAGAATCATATATGTACTTTATACTTTCATGAATGGAATTCAAATGTTATGCAATGTTTATTTTTAAGTTTATGTTAATTAAATATATGCTATGCTAAATACTAAAGTCGTCTATGGAATCTCAAGTAGTGTTAAGTCACGTAACTTAGAGAATGTATGCAACTAATAAAGTTAATATTGACACTTTAAAAACAAATATTTCACTTTCATAGACAATTGCAACATTCCTTAGGTTACAAGACGGGGCATTACAACTTGGTTCAATACATGGAGTCATTAACATCTTGTTTGGACTTTGAACAAAATTTTTATGATTTTCAAACATATCTATCCCAAAGTTTACCAAGTGTAGATTTGAAATGTTCATGTTTGGTAAAGTTGTACTTGGTATATTCACATTTGGCATGTATGGATTTGGTGGGATAATGTTGTTTTGTTGAAGACTCATGCATTGATTATTTGGTTGATAGATAATTTGTAGGTTTGTACTTTTATTTAAATCTACCATAGGGAAAGGTGTTCCAAAATTTAGATTGGGCATACTCACATTTGTTGTACCATTGAGGTTTGTAGGAGATAATGATCCAATGTATGGATTGTATAAATGTGATTTTTATAATCAATTGGAATTAGAAGGCTTTGATAGTTTGGTTGACTTGCATTACTCATGATGTATGAATCAATTTTATATTCCATGCTCTTGTTGTTTTTTGACCTTGTTGACCTCTAATGGATTTAGGACCACTAACGAGATGAAGGATGAAAGGTGGGAATGATATCGGTGTTGAACTTTTAGGAACTTTGGATCAATGCTAGACTTTAGGATTGGATTGTGATTATTTTAATTGGATAATGATCTTGTAAACCCTAAGATGTTAGATGTGATATTTAGGGTAAACTTGTTCAAAGAGGTACTAATTTAACTAGAGGTATGAGAAAGGATGCATTATCACATTCCCAACTAAAAAAGGTGAGTTTGATTTGTGATTTAAGGATTAACCCAAGCCTAGAGTGATGTTTCCAAAGCTCTAAAGTTGTTTTGGGAATGGGATGAATGAAGTGTTTGATTTTGATCCTAAATGAACCTAAGAAGGACCTTTTTTATAAGACCAAGATAATGAAGAACATTCTTTTCTCTAAGAGTATTTCAAACCAAAAGACCAATTTTTACATGGAAAACCATAAGACAAAAGATAACAAGAACTCATGTGGGGTTCAATTGATTTAATCTTGGTTAATGAATTGCTTTTACCACAAACACTCTCTTGCTTAGATTTTCAAACTATATGTCTAATGTCCCAATTTATTTTCATCTCACAAGTTCCATTATGTGGAAATAAAGAATATCAAGGAAATAGTTCCCTAATGTTAACATTATTAAGAGAAAATTGAGATGTAAATCAAAATACTTATAAGCATTTAAGGATATAATCCCTAGGGCAAGCAATAGCACTTGGATTTTGATGCAGACACGGGAGACCCAAACCCACTCAAAATGTCAACTTGCCTCCAAAAGGAATCTAAAAATATTAAATGTACCTATTAGACCAATCCAAAAAACTCCCAATATTTGAAATCAAACAGAAGTAGGATTTCCCACTTTCACCTTTACAAAACCTAGTAGCAGTGCAAACCTAGTTTTAGGCCCTTAAATCCAAAAATTTCCAAATAAATTGACAATAAAATAGATGATTTAGACACCCATTATAGTGATACAAAAAATATCTAAAAATTTCATATGACTCTTTCAGAACACTTTCCCCAAAATGACCCTTTTCATTGTTATGGAGCCCTAATTAACCCATTTTCCAAAGAGTCCCCTCTAAGATCTCACCACCAAACCAAAGTAACATAAAATAGTCTTAGGAATGGTGTAAAAACTTATGATATTTCAAGTTTTAAGACCATAAGCATGCATCTTAGTCTCCAATTCCCAAACCCTCTTTGTAGCCTAGAAACCTAGGGTTTTAAAGCACCATTGTTGAAAATACATACTACCGACCCCTCCAAGCCACACCAAATACTAAAAAACCTTAAGTTAAAAACTCTAAAGCTTCAAAAACTCTTGCATTCCATTTGTAAATGCTACACTCACCTCTCATAGGTTTACTTCATCAATTTTCATGGAAAACCATACAAATTTTCCTTCAAACCTTACGATACACCCCCCAAGAACTCAATCCCTGAACACTTGACCTTGTGAACATATCAAAGACACCTAATAGAGTACATAAATTTATTTATAGAAGATTTAATGTGGGTGGATGGAAAATTTCATCTTTTGAAGACACTCAAACCCTTAAACTTGCATTCACGGGTAGTTTGTAGAAAAATGGAAAGAAGTCTCACAAATGGCAATGTCAAGCCCTCAAAATGAATTCAAAAGAGAGAATACTCCCACAAAAATTGAATGAAGTTACTTTCATACCATCAAATACCTATACCAATTCGTACAATGGTGAGAAAATTTGGAAAATAGGGAAAATGTAAAGAACAATTCTTTTCTACTATTTCTTCAATTACATTACCACCAACAATTGATCGAGCCTTGAAAGGATTATTAGAATTGTAAAAAACATTAACCAACTACCTTAAACAGCTATAAAAACCTTTTAAACATCTAACCCACCTAGAACCTCCACAAGTTGCATATTTTAAATGACAATAATACAATATTTAGCAATTTTTGAAAGTTTGCATTTTTGACCTCCAAACATAACTCCAAACATTTAAAGTGGCACATTGTACCTTATTACAACATAATTTGGGTCTCATGGAACTTATTTAAGAAAAAAAACATTTCCTAGACACTAATTTCATGATTTGACAAAGGGGGGTCAAGGGTGCCCCTGCACCAGATTTTGTCAAAGGTATTTGCTTCCTCTAATGGATTTGAAATTTGATGATCATGTTGAATTTTTTTTTCCAATGTTTAAGATCCAATTAAAGTGTTTTGATTCCAAGAACATGCACAACCATATGGATAGTTAAGAGACAATATTTGTTGAATCCCCACTTAGATAAATCTAGGTGCCCTTATTCAAAGTAGATGACTAGAAGCTTGACCACACTAGCTCCCCTCCACAACACACACTTCTTGGGTCATCCAAGCTTTAGTACCAATGAAACTCCCATGGAATACTTCTCATCTCTACCAAGAACTATAAAAATGTGGGACAGCTTTAGAGGTCTGACTTCTTGCACCAACAAATAGATAAGTATTTTGTGCCTCTAAACAAAAGGTTCTAGTATAGGAATTTCATTCTTGGTGGATCATCCATACGACAAGAGACCATTCCTTCCATTCTTATCAAAACAATCCTCATGATACTTGAACTTTCCTCAAGTACCCACACTTATATACCAGGTGGAAGTCACTTGGATTTAGCGTGTTCCTAGTTGGGTCATTCCCTGGGGTGATTACCTTTTTCCCCCTAGACAAGCCCTCTAAGGGTAAAAAAAAGAAAGGAAGCACATCTTTAGTTCAATAAATCTTTGTTTGCATGAACAAATAGAGAACACACACAATGTACTCACTCACACTCACAAGATTTGTTTAATTTTAAAACCCCAAATTGAAGTATGAAGGCAATATTTTATACAACTTCACATCACCAAAAATACTTTTGATTCTCAAAATCGTTGTGAAGCACGAGAGAAGTGCATATTCCTTTTTTAAATGAGATTAATTTGTGTGCCATAGAAAAATGCCCCCTTGTCATTTTCATGGCCTTTTAGGTCTTGTTTCATGGTGTTGGAATTATGTTGCTTTGATTTTATGCTATAACATGGCTTGAACATGTTTATTTAGTTACTAAAATTCAAAGAATGATATCTTGTGAAGGTGTTGTGAAGTTTTGTAAGACATTTCTATATTCTTCTCAACTCTATTTAATACAATTTACCTAAAAATCACCTTTTTACTCATCAAGTCCTATATTGAAGTGTTGTAAAGTCTTGTAACAAGACTTCACACTTTTCTAGGAACATCTTCACTATTTACACATTTCTCATGCTTTATTTTGTCTTTTTATGCCCTCATATGACTTTAATTAAGTGTATTTTTGAATGTTATCCTAATAAATAACATTAAATACAACATTATTCTTGACACTTGCATTTAGGTCCTAGGTGGGACCCATTTGCCATCGGTGGCGAATGAGTCCCCATTGGCCCCAAATTCAAAATATTTTAAATTTCCTTTCGGGATTTTATTCAAAATCATTTAATGTTAGCCTGTGATGAGGTATGAACATATATTAAGGCACAAGAATTTTATAAATAGGCATTTTTCATCTCATTTTACATCTCTCCTACAATCAATTCATTCAAGCATTCAATCACACATCACATTCAAGTATTTTACATCATCAATTAAAGCACTTTGAAGCTTCCATTAACATTACTTCAAACTTCCATTATCAAGAGTTAGGTGAGTTGATATCATTTGCATTTTATTGCTTTATCTTTCTCTTACATTTCATTGTCGTTTCAAGGGTTTAATTACCAAAAGTGGGGTTTGACCAAGGAAAACCCCTATTCACTAACCCTAATCATTTTCCCCCTTTTGTTTCTATATTTGTAGCCTTTTGTTTATAGATTTGATAGGTTATTAGGTGTCGAAGATGGATTTTTATTTCAACTAGGTGCTTAAAGTAAACATAAATCAAATTCAAGCTTGGGGAGAGTTATTTGGATCCATTTTCTATAGATTTGACTTTGGCAACCCGACAAGCAGACATTTCTAGATTTGGTGTTGCAGAGTTGTCTCTTGGTTTCTCAAAAATTTGGGAGAGGAATTATTCACCACCTATGGGGAATGAGTCCCACCTTGGGACTAGAAACTTGAGTTTTGTCAAATTGCAAATCTTGATAGATAGAAATCAACTCCTAACAATTTTTCATCAGGAGGTGGATTGATTCACCACCTAGGGCGAATGAGTCTCACTATGAAAAATCAATAAAATTCACCAGCATTCCAAACATTTGATAAAGATCACACATCATCCAGGTGCACTCAGATTTACCCCTGTACTCTTTGTTCTACATAATTTCTTCATTTTCATAATTGTTTGCATATCACAATGTGTTTTCAAACATAGCTTAAATTGCACATTTCAATTCATTCTAGTTCATCTTAATCAATAAATTTCATTTATTTAAGTTCATTTACATCATATCACATTGCACACATCCTAATTTGAGTGTTACATAAGCAATTTTGGTCCTAAATCTCTCTCCTTTTAGGTGAAAAACCTTAGAAGTGCAAGAGCAAGCATTTCAGTTCCTAAAAATCTATGTTACATTTTGGTGAACCCAAATTTTGAACAATTTAAACTTCTGATTGCATTCATATCTTGCATCCTAGTTTTCATTTGCATTAGCATTCAATTAGGGCATTGATTTTTTATTGCATTCTAGGACCTTTCATTTTGCATTAGTGAAACATTCATTTAGTTTTCATTTTTGCATTCAGTTTCACTGAAAAAGGTAAAAATCTGCATTCTGCATTTGTAATTACATTCTATAGAATATTTAAATCATCCTTAAAATTCTAAAAAACACAAAAAAATTGCATCTTGGGACTCATTCACCACCCAGGGTGAATCAGTCACTCTGCACTTTTCAGACAGTAGTTTTATGCTTTTTCTAGCATTTTCTGCATTTTTTTTTGTATTTGCATCTCTGTTATAGTTAGCAAATTTTTTTTTTTAATTTTCATTCTTAGATCAGCTTGAATTTCCATCCACCCCTCTTTTGTGGTACTTGCATGAGTGTTTGGTGCCCTGTTGATAATACTTTAGTGAGAAGAAGTTCTAGACTCATGGCATCTCATGATAGCACTTTCATTGTGGACCTTGGGATCTCACAAGCTCCTACTCCTGGTATGGACAATGGTGCTTTAGGCCTTGACAATGCCACTTCCATTCCTTCACCTTTCCATCCTATGCATGTTCACAATCAAAATAAATCCCTCCCATGAGGAAAGGTCATTAATATTCATGAAGACTTTGCACATTTACAACAAGATTTGTCACTCGAGGACATGTCCACCACTATTATACTTGCTATTGAGAATCTTCATCGATTAATTGAGAGTGACAATGGCTTGCAAGTGCTAAAATAAATTGTTGAGATTTACAATAAACATACCTCTTCAACTATCCAATCCACGAACATTCTTGTAAGCCAAGGAGCACCTCAAGTTCCCTCCCTTCAACTATAGCTTCCATACCAACTTACACCAATCCGCAAGTCCACACAACTATGCATTAACCTAATTATGTGGCTACTTCTTCCCTAATTTCCACTAGCAGTCCTAATTCTTTTGTGGCACCGCAAGTTCCTTCCACCACATTCACACCCCTTAGCATTCCTTTCACCTCCCCTAACATCACTTACTACCATCCTTATTTTCCCTTCCACCTCAACCCAATTATCATGATCCTCTTCTTACACATCCCCTTAACACTATTTCATCCATGCAACAACAACTTTCCATCATTAGTCAAGGTCAAACTGCTCCACCCACATATCTTCTTTGTAGCAGCCCCTTATCATTGAAATATTATGTACCCTGATGCCACAAGCGATAGAAATGTCGAGGTTTGAGAAATAAGGAGGAAAAGGAGACCCTATAAAACATGTCAATTCTTATACCGCTTTGTGTAGTGAATTTGTCCTTGACAATAAACTTTTAGAAAAAAAAATTCCAAGTACCTTGAAAGATACCACTTTAGAATGGTTTTCCAACTTGCCCAATCATTCCATCCATTCATTTAATGAATTGGTGGAAGCTTTCATTAGTCACTTTCAAGTGCACATGACACCTAAAAAGACAATGGCTAGCCTTATGAGATGTAGACAAAACAAAGATGAAAAAGTGACATATTTCATCTCCCGTTCCCAATCCTTATATGCTCAAGTTGATGTCAAAATTCCAGATGCACATCTGTAGAAGATTTTTATTGATAATTTTCACACCAACCTTCAAGATAAACTTACAATGATGAAATTTCATTCATTCATGCATTTATGTACAACCTTATGTGATTATTAAAATTCAGTTTCAAGTCATGATTCAAAATCCACTTCCAGTCAAGTTGATAAACTTGAAAAAAACAATCACAACCAAAACAAGAAGATTTTTTTTTTAAAACCTAACCAAGGCTTTTTATAGTTTAATCTAGCTCCTTCACCACAATCAAAACCAACTCAACAAGTTCAAAATTCAATGGTCACTACTAAGGAAGTTGTGCCTTATCATTATGGTGATCCAAATAGACAATTCACTCCTCTACTTGATACCCTCCATCATACAATAAACCAATTAATTCAAAAATGCATGCTCACCTTACAACCTATTCAACCACTTGATCCTAATCAACCCTTACCACCTACCTTCAAACCTAATGCTTATTGCCATTTTAATCATAAAAAATACCACGATATAGAACATTGCAAGCATCTTAAACATTTAGTTCAAGACCTCATTGAATCAAGTGAATTGGCCATTATGGGTATTAATGATCAAGGAAATAAGTTTGTTGCACCCCCTAACCAAATTTACAAATTTTTACCAACCCTATGCCTAAACACACTACCTCATTTTTCAAGGCTAGTGAACCTTCAAAGCCTGATGTAATGATTACTGATACACACAACAAACAACCTGCTACACCTCCTATTGTTACCCAAGATAGTCCTATGGATAAAATTGTAGCTACGATAAATGTTATTCCTCGTAAGGGCCAAACCACTAAATCTCTTGATATTTCTTTTTCTACTAAGGACATATTGCAAAAGCTTCCTGATGGTCCTCTCTACATAGCTAGCAGAATCTATGATAAACCTACTAATGGGATATTAATAGATCTCACTTATGGTGAGAACATGATCATAGAGGAGTATCATCCAACAAAATAGACCCATCCAAAAACCAACACTCTAATTACATCCATCCTTAGAAATCACCCTTCATCCTCCTATTGTTATTAATCATGATGATGATGATGATGGTGTGACGATCACTAAAATAGATGTACACAATGATTTGAACTCTTTATTTTTGTCTAAAATAAGCTTAAATGATAAATCCTCTCCACCAAGTGAAGAACCTGGTACAACTCCTAGTTTGGCACTTGCAATTCTTCCTTTGGAAAGTCAACCGCCCTCGCATTACAATGAACATGATTGGAAAGTGGATGGCCTATTAGATGGTTGAATTGCATTCACCTAACTAGCCTCTTTTTTTCTCCTCTTTTACCTTTTCATGTGTGTATTGTGTTCCCCTATATCGTGTGTTTGATATATCCTCTGTACACTTCTTCTATTCGTATCTCTCTTATTGTATATGCCATACATTGTCTTTCTCTTTTCTTTTGTTCTCTAGTTTCCTTTTGGGGATGATGCAAAGCATAGAGATGCCCTAAGTCTCTTCCATGTTGACCCAAATGGTCCTTGTCTTTTTCTCTTTTATTTTATTTTTTGTTTTCCTTTTGGGGATGACTCAAAGCATAGACACCCTATGTCTCTTCCATGTTGACCCAAATGATCCTTTTCTTTTTCTCTTTTCTTTTTATTTTATTTTTCCTTTTGGAGATGACACAAACTGTAGAGATGCCCTATGTCTCTTCCATGTTGACCCAAATGGTCCTTGTCTTTTTCTCTTTTCTTTGTCTTGTTTTTTTCCTTTTGGGGATGATGCAAAGCATAGAGATGCCCTATGTCTCTTTCATGTTGATCCAAACAATCCTTGTATTTTTCTCTTTTCTTTGTTTTTTTTTTTCCTTTTGGGGATGATGCAAAGCGTTGAGACTGCAATTTTTCTTCCATGTTGTCTCCAAATAGACTTTATTTTCCTTTGTTTTTTCTCTATTTGTGTCATTCTTCCAGTTCTATGTGTATTTGGGGAATTATGATAGTTCTAAGATCTTTCATAACAAAATTGAAAAACAACCATACTAACCCCAAATCCATAGATCCCTTTTGTGTTTGGTGTATTTTCTTTTCTGGGGGGCAACTCCCTTTCTTTTGTTTTCATTTTTTTTTGACATGACACAGCCTAACTTCAAAACATGACTTGGCATAGAGCTTTCCAAGTTGTCTCTCATGTCTTGTTTTCTTTTTTCATTTTATTTTCTTCTCTACTTTCAAGTAATTTCTCATAGAACAATGTGCAGCAATTCCTTTGATGTGGGGAGCATACATTACCAATATTTCATTGTGAATTCATGATTCTTAGTGTAGCCTTGTCGTTTACATGTGTTTGTCACTTTGTGGATGACATTGGGTGTGATTTTCTTCATAAGTGTGATCTATCTAAGCATACTACATTCCTCTTGATGGCCCAATGCAATGCACTACATCCCCTAAGTTTTGAATATAGGGTGTGTGCAAGAAGTTGAGTCCACTTTTTGGCCAAAAAGTGGAAGTGTTTTTCCTGATTTTCAGAATTTGACACATTTGACCTTAAAATTTGAATCACTTACAGATGAAATCTTTAAAAAAGTCACTAATCATAAAATGTAGTGCTTAGAGTCTAGTTCCAAATATGTAATTTATTTCAATACCCAGATTGTACAAATTGAGTTTTAATAGAAATTTCTAAAAACCAGCTGTTTAAAAGTCTTTTTTTACCATACCATGCGTGTACGACATCCATATTTTGACTTAAATTATCGTATTTTTCTAAATCCTTTTGGGATAAGTTTTATGACTCACTGAAGCTTGTTCTTGATATTTTTTGTAATTTTTTATTGAATATTTTTTTTGTTAAATTTTTATTGGCAGTTGTCATTTTGAAAAATCGTCATGTACGAGATGCATAAGATGACCTAAACTTATCATTTTTTATTTTTTATTTTTAAAATTGAAACTAATTGCCTGAAGTTTGTTCTCGTGCAATCCGTATGTCAAAATGTTATGTTGATCAAAAGTTATTAAAATAGTAAAAAACTCTGATATTTAAAGTTTATGGACCAATTTTATAAGAAATTAATTGAAAAATAGAAAAAATAATACAATTGCAAAAAAAATTACAGATTTAGAATCTGCATTATTTCATCTAAAATGGGTTTTTATTTTCGTCAGAAAATTTTGCAAAAAATGTCGTCAGCCATATGTCTAAAGTCGATATTTTTCTTTGACATTGTTAGGACCTTCAACTTGTAGGTCAAACCAGGTTGAAGGCTTAGGTTCGGACTTCCAATGCTTTTCCCAAACCAAAAACCTAGGGGAAAACCCAACCACAAAGAAAAAGGCAATTCAAATTTAAAAGAACGGGATCCCGATTATAAAACGGGATCCCGTTTATTAATAAACGGGATCCCATTTTATAATCAGGATTCTATTTCCTTCGAACCATATTCCGACCGTTGTAAATGAAACGGGATCCCATTTCATAAATGGGATCCCGTTCGCTAACCAACGACCCTGACATTCAATGTCTATGAATGGGATCCCGCTTATTAATAAACGAGATCCCAATTTATAGGAAGTAGGATCCTGTTTATATTATTTAAATACACCACAAAAAATTATTGTGAAGTCTAGAACTTCACATGTACGATCGAGAATAGTAAAAGTGAATTATTTTTCATAAGCTATTGTATTTACAGGTGGTGAACTTGATTTTTAGTTGATTTTATCAAACAGGGCATCATCTACACCATTTTTGAAGTGGAATTGTATTATTTTTGTACTTGTTTGGAGGAACAAAAGGTTTCAATTTTCAATATGGATTGAATTTTTCAAAGGAGGCATGAATAAAGCAATTTTTAAAGTGGAATTGTGGTAGTTTTCTACTTGTTTTGAGGAACACAAGAGGAAGAATTTTGTCTTAATAGGTATTCAAATTCCAATTTGGATTGAATATTTTGAAGTATTTCACTATTAGCATTCATTTGTGCTTGAGAATTTTATAATTATGGGAGATAAAGCTCGTAATAAGAGAAGGAAGACATTGACTCCTCAAGAAGTTGAAGCAAATAGGGAAAAATAGAGACAAAGACAAAGAGAAAGAAGAATGAGAATGAAATCAATGAATGATGATGAAGCAACCAATTCAACAACTATTGAAGATGAAAACATTGAGGATATGATGGTTGTAGATGAAGCTAATTTTCAAGGAGTCAATTTGGAGAAGAATATGATTATACAAACAAGTCTTACTATGTCTTCAAATCCAGGTATGTCTTCAAATCCACATGTTAGTGAAATGGTAAATTTGTATGTAGAAGTTTTACAAGATGCTGGACTTAATGATGTTGACATTGACTATATTCAGAGAGATGAAACTTTTATATAATTTGTTGAAAACAAAAAAGAAAAATATTTTGTTGCAAGTGAAAATCCAAATGATCATTTTCTTGAAAATGAAAAAAAAACTTGTATTTTTAATAAAAATGAAGATGAAAATGAAAATGAAAATGAAGATGAAAATGAAAATGAAAATGAAAATGAAAATGAAAATGAAAATGAAAATGAAAATGAAAACCATTTTGTTGATGAAAATGAAAATGAAAACAGTTTTGTTGATGAAAATGTAAATGAAAATGAAGATGAAGATGAAAATGAAGATGAAAATCTACAATGTGATGTTGAATTTAATGAAAATACTTTTTAAAAAATTGGAAGTGGTTTTTTTGATAATCTTCTTGGTCAAATTTCTTGGAGGCAAATAAGAACACATGCAAATAGAATATACACCAAATTCTTTTATCATAAAAAAATTGCATTTCAATGTCAATTAATGATGCAATTGATGAGAATGCAAAAAATGAGGAAAGTAATGAAAAGATTAGGCTTTTATGTTAAACCAAAAAGAAAAGATCAATAATTAAAACATGTTATGTCTACTGTTGCTAGTGCCATTCAGTCTATTGGGAAAAATAGTCGATCTAAAGATAAAAATGTAGCAAGAAGAGCTATAACTACTGCTATAGTTAATAAAGAAACTTTAAATAAAAGAATGGTAAAAAATATTAGTGAAGTTTTAAAAATACATCGTAAAAAATTACTAAGAATGGCAAAAAGAAGAGAAAGTATAGAAAATGATCCTATCAATCAATGTTGGAGTTTCAGTGGATGACTACCAAGGTCTGATATAAAATTGAATGTTGAAATTAAATCTTTGATCGAAAAATAGTGGCATGATAATACTAGTGTTTCATCTAATGCTAGAGATGTTTTAAAATTAAGGGTGGGGTCCAAAGTTTGTGATCCTCACCCAAAACACCTATTAGATACAACACAAACTGAATTTTATAAAAAATTTTGTAGTGATTCAATGTTGCCTGGTAATATTAAAATAAGTCAAAGGTCTTTTGAAAAATGTAAACCCTAGTATGTAAAAATTAATAAGCAACAAATATGTTGTTGTAAAATACATGTTCAATTTTGTTATTTTTATGATATTTTTTGATATATACATTGTACCTTGCATACTAACATGATTATATAGGATTGTGGTATTGATATGCCACCTGAAGCAATAAGAGAGTTTATTTCAGGTTTGTTTTGTGAAAAATCTAATGATAAATTATTTTATTTAAGTTCTTGTATTTTTGGACAATGCATTAACTATGGGAATCTTTCACTTTTAAGAATTTGTTAGCATGAAAGTGTTGATCATGATTTTGGACAACAATTAGTAGATGCCATAAGATTTAGGAATGTTCACTATTCTTTAAAAGATGGAAAAATAGGAAAGCATTGTGATTTAGTTACAGAAAAAGTTAGTGTGCATGCATTTATGAGTGAATTTAATAATCAAATTGTACCAAAATATGTCATGCACTCTGAACATGCTTGATGGCTTGATGGCCAATTTCACGCATGTAGAAACACATTTCCAATTGGTACTATACTTTCAGTGGTTGATTTTGAGGAGAATTATACTCTCGCTCTGCAAGAGGAAATTCTATCTCAATATTATAATTTAGTGCAAGTAGCTATGTTTGTCCATATTGTTTATAAACATGCAGATGATAGCACTGAGGATTATAGAAAAGTTTTGAGGGAGTATCATTTTTATTTGAGTGACAATTGGTTACACTCATCAGAGTTTGTTCAATATTGTTTTAGTATATTTTATAGAAATTTAAAAGAAAGAGGAATCCATATGAAAGAACACCTCATATGGTCAGATAATTGTACAGGGTAGTTCAAAAATGCTAGAATGTTCTATTGGTTAAGTAGGGTTCACAAGGAACTTAATGTCCAACATATATGGAGTTTTTTTGAAGCTGGGCATGGTAAAGGAGAACATGATGGAGCTGGTGCATGTGTCAAAATAATTCTTTCTAGAGAACAATTAAAATTTGAGGATTCAATAAAATTTAAAAATGCACATGAGATTGTCGATTGGTATAATAGAAGATTATCTACACCTGGTTTGAGTGATTACTCTACAGTTCATCGATTCTTTTGGTTGGTGGAAGAAGAGAACATTGTATCTAGAGTTGATTGTGAGACAATTAGTGGATCTATTAAATGGCATTCATTTAGGAGTGTGACAACAAGCACATGGACTATTTGGACAAGGGAGCTTGCATGTTTTTGCCACTTTTGTATCTCAGGAGATTGGGAAGCTTGTGAAAATACATAATGGGTTGAACAGTGGGAGCAAAGATCATTGACACCTATAGAAGCACATAATCAATATGAAAGAAGTATTGAAGAAAATGATCAATTGTTTGCATCTGGAGATTATGACCGTGTTTCAGACCTTGTACAAGAAGGTAATTTTAATTAAATTTATTTCATTTTATTTCACTTTATTAAGTTATTTTGTAATACTAAATTATTTATATGGATATGCATAAATTATTAAATTGAATTTTGTTGGCAGGACATGTGTATGTTGTTATTGCACCTGAGGGGAATGAAGAGAAAACTGAATATTGGTTGGCTCATTGTGTGGAAACTAAACACAAGTTGATAACACTTCGAGAAGATGATGATGGCTTTCATTATCCAACAAGTACGGTGTCCCCTTAAGAAACCTCCTTAAGCAAATTTTGATAACAAGTTTTGGATCCCCTTAAGCAATTTTTTAGAACAAGTCTTTGATCCCCTTAAGAAAATTTTGAGAACTTATTTGATGATGGTTTTTGAACATGTTTTCCAATAGGATCAGTGGTGGTTGCTAACACTTGGCTACAAAAATACTTGAGAAGAAAGAATGGTCTACCTACATTCGAAGACTATGAAACACATAAAAAGATTATGCATTATTCACATTTGGTGGTGGCAACAAATATAAAACTAGAGCGTATCGTGGAAGACCTTCAAAAAAATTGCTATGGTCAATTTCTATGGAAGAGCATGAGGCAATCATAGATGCATTGCAAAAAAGAGAGGATGCAATGGTACAATGGAATAAGTAAAAATAAATATAGTTTTAGTTTTATTTTGTCCTTTTAAATACATTAAATACATGTATCGACATTGGTCAAGTGTGTTATTAGTTGAAATTGATTTAAATTTTCCTTTTATATATCCTTAAGGCATAATCACAAAAAGGATCTAGTCCATGCAGATTCAACCTAGACAACATGGAATACTTGGTAAAAATAGGTAATTATTAGTTAAATTATATTTAAATACATGTTTAGATTACATATTGATATTGCTTGGACATTAATAGTTAAAATTGATTTATTGTCATTTTTTGTATCCTAAAGCCATCATTGCATTGATCTCATACTTTGAAACAAAAAGGAGAGGATGCCTGGATTCAACCTACAAACATGTGTGGAATACTTTTAAATGTAGGTACTTGAGTTTTGTACATATAGATAGTTTTATATAAATTAAAATATGTATGTTTTGATGATTTCATTGATATTGCTTGTACCTTTTTGATATCAGGTGGTGTGGAGACCTACTACATTCTAGCCACAAATTTGAGATGTTTTTGAGATGACATGTATGTACATACATACTTACAAAATTAAGCATACTCTATGTATCAAATCAATATTCTATATATTTTGTTTTTTAAATGTGCATGTTTTCCTAGTTTGAAACTTTATGTTTACGTGTATAATCACTAAATATCATGCATACATTATTGTTAAATCAATTATATCCTTAAGACATCGCCTTAAGACCCCTTAAGACACACCCTTAAGACACCCCCTTAAGAGCCCTTAATACATCCCCTTAAGACACCCCCTTAAGACCCCTTAAGACACCCCCTTAAGAACCCTTAAGACATCCCATTTAGGCATATTATGACCCCTTAAGACATTCTATTATGACCCTTTTAGACATCCCCTTAATTAACATGTTCTATTATGACCTGTTTAGACACCCCCTTAAGACATCATTATTTGTTTTGACAACTTATAAATTAGTGTTAGATGAACTATTATTTATAGTATTTATTAATGCTTTTATTCTATAATCTTCTATGGTATTGTTTATTTCTTAAAATTTTATCCTTTCTAGTATATAACTAGATTGCTTTTGTTTGTAAATTATGATTTATTGACTGATTATTGATTGACGTGAATTGAATAAGTTCGTTGGGTAATTATCACTATTTATTGAATGTACATATCATGTATGAAATCACTAAATTTGCAAAGTATAAATATTAAAATGTCCTATATTAATCCATGTATGAGATCACTACATTTCACATTAATGTCCTATATTAATGTCTTGACTATGAACATAAAATGCATAAATGTACATGTGTAAATTAAAATTTCAAACAATAATAAAGTCCATAATTTATGTAACATATTAAGTGTGTGAAACCAATATATTAAGCGCATGAAATAAAGTCCAACAAAGTACATGAGAAACAAGAAATATAGTCCATGAAATAAACAAATATAACACATAAAATCACACGTTTCTAGGTCATGTACTGTCTCTATAATCAAGAGACCTCTTCACACCATGCAGACTATGTGGATGAACTGAAACACTCTATATAAGAGAAAGATGAAATCAAATGTAAGACAATAAAAAATGATTTAATGACAATTTAATTTATAATCCATCATAAAATTAAATTACCATCATATCTATGTTTGGATGTTCTGGTGCACCTAAAGCAACCTCTAAATTCTCTAAATCAATCTACATAAACAAGAAAAAGAAATTTGAAATTAGATGTACAACTCTACAATTAATTCTTTTTTAATTCAATTTAATTTATAATTTATCATATTTTAATTGTATCGTATTCTGAGGTTGTGCACTAGGCTCTTCTCTAGGACCTGCCTATACATGTTCAACTACAAGATGTGTCATGTTATAAAAGAAAAAGAATATGTAAAAATATCATATTATGTATATATTCAATTTAAAATTTATAATTGACTTTAAATATAATAAAAAAATCAAATTACCATTTGATTTGGAACCTGCTCTACATGTCCTCCTAGTGGTGTAACTATGTATGGGTCAGGACTGAAAGTTGCACTAACAAAGTCCTACAAGATTAAAATTAAAGCATGTACAATTGAATTAGGTTAATATATATATATATATATATATATATATATATATATATTCAAGTTTGCACGCTTTGTGTAGAAAGTTTTGTAAACAATCTGGAAATCAGTGGCCTCATGAGTAACTGCAACATCAAATGTTTGCCCAATGCCCATTCTTATTATGGTTTCAACCTAGACATACATGTACATAGACATTTAACGCTTATAATATTTAGAAGTGTACATGCTTGCGTTTCATATATCTAGTGAATTCAAAACTCATAAAATTGTAACTATACTAATGCAAACTTTAAACAAATTTACAATATGAATGTACCTACCCCTGATTTATGATGCCCGATAGTGGAGGATTGCTTGACAATCCCTTAGGAGGAATCGACGTGGTGCCGATTGACTCATCTAAACCAAAATAAATATTTCAAACATATATGTGATTCAATTATAAATTCAAAACTCAAGTTAAATAATTTATGATTTTGTATATAATTTTAAAAATTGAAATCAAAATACCCCATAAGGGTTGCTGAGTATGACCGGTGTCATTGTATGTACTCATGGAACAGATGATTGCCCTTGAAATGTCATCTATACACCAAAAAATTTGATTGTTAAATTCTATATACAACCATCAAAATTCTTATAAAATGAACGTACATCTAGATGCATATTTATACCCGTGTCATAGTGTCCTCAGGGTGATGCTCTGCTATGAGGAACTCTACAAATGAACTAATGTGACCAGATGAACCACCAGAATCTACCCATCCACCTAAACTAGGTGTGGCCTAATCAGTATCCATAGCATACTTGATGATAAATAGTACATATATGGGGGGTGAGCCTCAACACTCCTAGAGCAGTACTTAGACCAGCTCCATAAAAAACTCCTCCATCATCATCATTGTCTCTATGCTCCCCACTTGCTATCAGAGAAGCGTGCTGATCAAGGTCTTCTACGAGTGTACCAAGGGAACCTAATGTTGAGACCAGAGCTTGATTATGTACAAGTGGAGGTGGAGGGGGTGGGAGGTGGATGTGGTTGTGGCTGAGGTGGTGCATTGATGATATCATCAATGTTAAAATCATCCATGATATTCTCGATATAAATGTGCACCTCATTAAATCATACAAAATAGTCCATGTGCATACATATATTAAGATCATATATTTAATTGAAATAGGATGAGCAGTTCATATATATTAAGATCATATATTTAATTGAAATGCACATATATATACATTGATTGTTCAACTCAAGAGCATGTCCAAACAAAATTCAAAATGAAATGTATGTGCATGTACATTTAAAATATAAAATATGATTCATAATTGGCATACGTACAAATCATTAAACTAAACTATGTACATACATACAAATTTCAAAATTTAAGAACTATATATATGCAAATTTTTAATACATGCACATACATACTAAACAATAAACTTGAAACATTCACAAAAGCTCATTTTATGTCTAACAAACACACACACATATATATATTACAATTTTTCAGCAAGAGAAATCATGATCTAGTAGATAGTCATAAAATATATACTATTATATATTATTCATTATAAGTTCATAAATTCCACCAAATTCAGAAATCCATGTCACTAAAAATATCCATCTAGAACCAAAATAATAAATTCATGACACTAAAAATATCCATTTGGAACCAAATTTATAAATTCATCACACAAAATATCCATCGTTCATCAAATTTATAAATTCATAACTATTTAAGATCATTATTTCAATTTATAAACTATTGTGGCTCTCTACTACATAGATCTTCATTTCTTTGTGTTTTCCTTTTCAAAATCAGGAGTTCTCCTCTCCTCTAGCCATTGTCAATGCTCATCTACGATCCCATCCATAGCCCTGACAGCATCAACAAGGGTTTTCATCCTAGATGCAAACATCCTCACAGGAGGTGCGACACATTCTTCATTTTGAATAATGTTGATTTGATCTTGGATGGTTCTAGTAGAAGCATTGATTTATGCTTGAAAATGAGCATGTTCATTGATTTCAGGTGGTGGAGGTGGGGGGTTACAAGGTGGAGTGGGTGGAGGTGGAGGCGAAGGTGTTGGAGATGGATGGCGTGGAGGTGGATTGCGAATATTATTGAATGGATCCATGTGATCTTTAAGATATGAGTGAACATGCATTAGATTTGTAATTTCAAGATGTAAGATACATGTTTAGGAAATACCTTTAAACCATTCAATGTAAATGGCCTTAAATAATTGAATACAAATAATAAAATTATATGTAAGCCTCATTTATATGTCTAAGGCAAATGTTACTTGAATGAAAATACAATTAACTATTGATATTGTATAATCTTGCAGGATCTTATTATTGTTAAATTTGGTTGGGCCTTGGGCAACTTTGATCACCAAATTTTAAGAACTTCTTTGATCCCCTTAAGAAAACCTGAAATTGAACGATTTAGGGTGACATGATGGCTTAAGGGGATCTACGTCTAGTGAGGTCCCAGGAGAAAATGACATGGCTTAAGTGAATAAAATTTGGTGAAGTTGCCTAAGGCAACCAAATTTCATTAAGAGCCTTTAAAGAAAAAATGATGGCTTTAGGGTTTAGGGTTTAGGGTAATAGGATGGCTTAAGGGGATCTACATCTAGTGAGGTCCTAGGAGAAAATGACATGGCTCAAGTGAATAAAATTTGGTGAAGTTTCCCAAGGCAACCAAATTTCATTAAGAGCCTTTAAATAAAAAATGATGGCTTTAGGGTTTAGGGTTTAGACTTTAGAGTTTAGGGTTTAGGGTAATAGGATGGCTTAAGGGGATCTACATGTAGTAAGATCCTAGGAAAAAAATACATGGCATAAGGGAATGAAATTTGGCGGAGTTGCCTAAGGCAACCAAATTTCATTAAGAGCCTAAGAAAAAATGATGGCTTTAGGGTTTAGGGTTTAGACTTTAGAGTTTAGGGTTTAGGGTAATAGGGTGGCTTAAGGGGATCTACATGTAGTAAGATCCTAGGAAAAAATTGCATGGCATAAGGGAATGAAATTTGGTGGAGTTGCCTAAGGAAACCAAATTTCATTAAGAGCCTAAGAAAAAATGATGGCTTTAGGGTTTAGGGTAATAGGATAACTTAATGGGATATATGTAGTAAGATCCTAGGAAAAAATTACATGGCATAAGGGAATGAAATTTGGTGGATTTTCCTAAGGCAACCAAATTTCACTTTAAGATCCTGGGTAGGACAAAATTAATGGTTTAGTGTTTAGGGTTTAGAATCTAGAGTTCAGGGTTTAGGGTTTAGAATTTGGAATATTTAATGAACTTAAAAGTTAGTGAAGAAAATTTTCTTGTGGAATAGTTGATTGAGATCTACTCTTGTTTCAACTGACCAACCTAGATCATGATGGCAACTTTGATCACCAAATTTTAAGAACTTCTTTGATCGCCTTAAGAAATCGAATTACGATTTAGGGTGACAGGATGGCTTAAGGGGATTTACGTCTAGTGAGGCCCTAGGAGAAAATGGCATGGCTCAAGTGAATAAAATTTGGTGAAGTTTCCCAAGGCAACAAAATTTCATTAAGAGCCTTTAAAGAAAAAATGATGGCTTTAGGGTTTAGGGTTTAGAATTTAGAGTTAAGGGTTTAGGGTAATAGGATAACTTAAGAGGATGCACATGTAGTAAGATACTAGGTCAAAATTACATGGCATAAGGGAATGAAATATGGTGGATTTTTTCTAAGAAAAACAAATTTCACTTTAAGGTGTTGGGTAGGACAAAATGAATGATTTAGTGTTTAGGGTTTAGATTTTAGAGTTCAGGGTTAAGGGTTTACAAAACTTAGGGTAAAGTTTTGGTGCCCCTTGGAATATTTAATGAACTTGCAAGTTAGTGAAGAACATTTTCTTTTGGAATAGTTGATTGAGATATACTCTTGTTTCAACTAACCAACCTAGATCATGAAATCTCATTCATATTATAATCTCGCACTATCTTATTATTGTTAAATTTGGTTTCCTTGGGCAACTTCACCAAATTTTAAGAACTTCTTTGATCACCATAAGAAATTTGTCATATTGGGACCCCTTAAGAAATCAATTTATGATTTAGGGTGATACGATGGCTTAAGGGGATCTAGATGAATAGTGAGGTCCAAATTTAGTCATACTATAGCTGCATTGGTTCCATCTAGCTCTGGGTCAAAAGTGTTTACCCCTCTAATAAAAAAAAGTACCATGTTAAAAATGAACCAATCTATACATATCACAAAAATAACAATAATCTTAAATGTAACCCATACTCTAACCATAATGGAATGCTAAATGATCCCCACCCCTAACCATATCCTAACTGAATTGTAAACCTAATTGAAACTTAATTAAATTATAACCTTTACCTAATCTTAAATGTATTCCTATATTATATTATATTTAAATTAATTTATATTTGTAGTATAATTATATTAATATTTGTTATCTATTCCTAATTGAATCTTAAGCCTAATCCTCATTAAAACCCCAACTAAATTGTAACATTACCTATCCTTAATTGTAATCTTATATTATATTTTATGATATTAAATATTTATATTATTTAATATATTATATTAAATATAATATATTAAATAATATAAATATTTATATTATTTAATATATTATATTAAATATAATATATTAAATAATATAAATATTTAATTATATTTCTTTTATATGAATCATCCTCCTATCTCTAAATTATAATAATCGCATGTAGTTCCTCCAACCTATCATCATGTACCTGTAGTACCCCTCCATTTATGCTTATGTTTTCTGCTGATACGTTTTCACATTGTTAGATTATGATACTTTATTTGGATATTTTGATCGCTGGTTTTGAGCAATAGTGGATTTATTCTGTGATATGATGATACAATGTATGGTGATTACTATTTTCTGATATGCTTTGAGGTAGCGTAGATGTTTATTTTCAGTTCATTATTGCTATGTACATGTTTATGATGGACTAACTGCTATTTAATTCGTCAGTCTGATGTGACGTGTATTGGTGTGGAGAACGAAATCGCATCACTCGCTTGCGAGTGCCCTATGATGTCCGTGATTTTCTCTGCACGGTGTGCATGTGCAATGGTTTTTATATATATGCATGTTATTTCTTGGTTGCAGGATTGCAGGTACATGACACCGACTCCACCTGGTTACTCAGGTCTGAGCGTGTCAAGACTCAATGAATATGTTGATTGGGAGGTAGTAGTTTGGTTCACCCTAGTCTAGTCTATAACCCGGTCACTGTACATTGTCAATTTTAGTTTGAGTCATAGGTTGTCTTGCATTTTTCTGTTTGGTTTAATTGCTTGAAAGGAAAAATGTCAATTTAAATAATAGTTTATTATGTTTTATTTACTGTTATTAAAATTAATTTTAAATGTTGAAGAAATTAGTTTTGCAAGTTATTTAATTAATTAACTAGTTTGTTTGGTTAAATGGTTTGACCATAAAGATTAAATTTATTTAATTAAATAAATTAGTTAATTAAATTAAAATGTATTAATTATGTGTGAATAGATTTATTTAAATTAAATAAATTTTGGAAATGACATTCTTTATTAATAAATAAAATTTGCTTTGAAAATTGTTAATTTTAAATAAAATAATTAAATGCATGTAATTTGAAAAGAAAAGTTATCCGAGAAGTGGTTGGGGGATATTTTGTATTCTTTGACATGTGTGCAAGTTCCATTTATTGATTATGGTTGAGGAATTTGTTCACAGAGGATAATTTGGATCTAGAAAAACACAGAGGGATTCTAATCTATTTTCTCTTCACGGGAAAAATATCAGTGCTTTTGCTAAATTTTACTGTATATGCTTTTGGAATATTGTATACTTGTGGAAAATCTCTGCTTGCAATTTGGGTTTTGTTCTCGGGAAAAGTTTTGGAAGGCTACAGGAAACAGAGGCTACAGAGGTTCTCATCACCAAATCAATTTTTAAAGCTTCGGGATATCAAGTATTCTTCTTGTGGTTTAAATTTGTTGTTTTGAAAGAATATCTGTGAAAGAAATCTCTTTAATTTAAATCCTCTATATATTTTTCAAGAAAAATATTTACTGTGTATTCCCGGAATGGGATTTATTAAGTTTCTTTACTTTCTGGAAAAAAAAGAGTTTGTGTGAAAGGAAATTATTGAAATCATTTGGAAAATAAAATTTTATTTGTTCTGTGAGATTTCCCTATTACCCTTCATAAAACCTCGTAGAACTTCTGTAGAGTTTTCTAAAAATCCTCTGTATGAAAACCTTGTTAATTTGTATATATATATATATATATATTTATACATATATTCTATTTCATTTATAAATTGGATTGTGGAAGAAACTCATTTTAAATTTTATGTTTATTTTAATTTGGAATCGCCGTACGGGCGAGTTGGGAAATGGAAATGAAATATCCGCAGTCGAAAATTTAATTAAATTCGTTTGTTTATATTGTGAATGTATTAAAAAAAAATATATGTAATTTTTTTTGAAAGAGTCGAAGCTCTGTGTGGGCGGGGGCTACCCGCAGCCGACCCCGCAGGGGGACGGCGGCGAGGGCCGAGCCAGCGCCGCCCTTGCGGGCAGCGCTCGGCTCAGCCACCGCGGCCGAGCCTGTGGGGCGGGCTGCGAAGGCAGCCCTTTCCCACTGTGCGCGGGGTTAGGGCTTTTTCCCTACTTCCAATGTGTATTACATTTTTAATGCGGTTTTTAAATCCACAATTTTGTTATTTGTAATATAAATATATATTATATTTATTATGTATATATATGATATATATAATGTATATTAATACTATAATATATATTATATATAAAATATGTATATATAATATTTATAATTATATGTATTTATTTAAATGTAAAAAAATGTATTTGAAGTGTTATTATGTATAAATGAAATATTTAAAAGAAATGATTTATTAAATATCTAGAAATAGATATTATAATAATTGATTTATTTTGATTATGTTATATGAGCTTAGAATGGACTTTTATTCTAAAGTATTTACAAATTTCATTATAATAAATGTTTATGAAATTAAGAAAAGCATAGATTTCATTTTTGGTATTGAATGGAAAATAAATGATACTTTAAATGATTGATTTTGTGTATCACATATTTTGATTGATTGGATCTAGTATATCCTAATGTAGATCTTTAATTATCAATTTGCTTTAATTTTTGTTTCCTTGTTGGGAAAATTGGGAAAGTATTAAATAAACAAGTCTTCCAGACCAATTTAATACCGTGGGGATTCTGTTTGTTAAGTTGAATTCATATGTTGGCTAAGTTGTGTACATGATATTAGCTTGGTACTTAGATACCTAATTTTTGTGAACATAGACATTGATGTTCGTTATGAATAGTGTTGAAATTGTCTGTTGTATGTTGTATACTTTGTAAACCTTAGTCAAGAAAACTTAGAAATATTTGTTATGTTTAGGGGAGTGGCTTTTTGTAAGGGCCGACACACAAAGTGGTGTCAGGGTAACTTACAAAGAGTTAGTAAGTCAGTGATAACTAAATGACACAATAGTTAGATTAAAACTCTTAATAAGATGTTTATGCCTTGCTTATGACTCTTGAGCTAGTTCAGTCTTGAGTATAAGATGAGAAGGCCTAGAATAGAAAATTGATGTCTTGTTTCTTCAGAAGACATTTAATTCCACAATGGTTTGCAATGGGGCCAGGTTTCGTAAGAGGTTACCAGGGTAACCCAAGGTTGGGGGCCGGAACCTAGGAAGAAACACTAGGGTAACCTTTGCAATATTGTGATGACACTCCACCTAAAGTAATAGTTAACCTTGTGTACGTAGTACATTCAATTATCTAGAATCTGGAAGCAATGTAACCATCAGTTAGTGTGTACTAGTGTCTAGGGTTAGTAGATTATGTCTAGGTAACCATATTACTATCTCCTAGCATGAGGGGTGGACCTACGGGTACCACATGGTTGGGTGGAACGTGCACCTTACTCTGTTGGGTCCCCAGTTTTGTGATCATAGCATCGAGAGCTTCATGGATGGAGAGCTCGCACTTGGAAACTTATGTGTACTTCTTCATTGTAAATTGTAAAACTTGTATTGTAAAACATCCCTCAATTGTTTATGAGGAGAACATTGTAAATGTAACTAGTAATTATTATTGAACTACCTCATCAGATGAATGAGTATTGTATATTTTATCAAATGCAATGTAAGGAAACATATTTGTACTTTATGTTATCTTGAATGGAGTTTCAAATGAAATGTAATGTTTATCTTTTTTGTTAATGATTAATTAATATGTGCAATGTGAAATACTAAAGTCGTCTATGGAAACTCAAAGTAGTGTAACGTTGCGTAACTTAATGAATGTATGCAACTAATTAATTTAATAATTATACTTTAAAAAAAAAATTATTTCACCTTTATACACAATTGCAACATTCCTTAGGTTATTATGACGGGGCATTACAATACCTCCTCCCTTTCCCACGTAATAGGTGTACCTTGTAGGTGTTAAATGGTTCCATCTTGGTCTCCTTATTGATGCATTTCTATCCTTCCACATAAATATATATATATAGTATCAAAATATAGGTAATTTATGGTTATTGAATCTCTCTTAAGTGCTAAAGAATCCATTATGATTGAGAATGGGTGGATTATTATCTAGGATCACATCTTAAAAATCCTATAGAGGTCATGTGGTATGTGTTTCTTAATACATATATTCGCATACAAACCACTTTCCATGTATTATCAACTCTCCTATATAAATTTAGACACCTTACTAAATTTAAATTTCATATGATATATATGTACCTAAATGGTGATAATAGAGGGTTTTTTAAGGCAACCAAATTTTGTTTTAAGGTCCTAAAAAAAAATTTAAATGCTTTAGTGTTGAGGGTTTAGATTTTACAGTTTACGGTCTAGGGTTTAGCAAACTTAGGGTGAAGTTTGGGTGGCCCTTGGCATAGTTTAGACTTCCAACTTAGTGCCAATTGGAATCAATTGTATGCACTTAGATTTACAAATTTTATAACTAAATTTGCAAACAAACATCAAGATAAACTTTATGAATTTTAACTATTCTTTAATATATTGTTTTCTAATCTAATTATAATTTAACATTGAAACTAAAGTTTAATTTATATCTTTTTTTCCATACAAAGCTAATAAAATTTGAAACATTTAAGCAATACAAATGATTTTCTATTAGCTCAAAATTACCTAGTTTTCAAAATTGAAATGATTTGTTTGATTTCAATTTAGGGTTTTAACAAATTTTTTTGTTCCAATTCAATTTAGGGTTTCAATTTCTAAGCAATTAGGGTTTTTAATGCAATTTTTTTCGTTTCAATTCAAACTAGGGTTTTCAAATTCAATTTTTTCATTTGATTTGAATTGTGGGTTCAAAAAGCTTGATTAGGGTTTCTAAATGCAATTTTTTATTTCATTTCAATTTCTAGGGTTTTGAAATACAATTTTTTTGTTTTGTTTCAATTAGGGTTTCCAAATTCATATTTTTTTGGTTTAATTGAACAATTTAGGTTTCAAAAGTTAAAGTTTGTTTGTAAAACACAATTTAAGGTTCATTTTTTCATTTTTATTAAAAAAACTTCATGTTTCATTACATTTTTTCCATCTATTTTTACATTTATTCATTTCTACTATAACAGTTAAAAAAATACTCAAAATGTGAAATAAATTATAAAAAACATGCTAAATTCACCTATTTTCTTTACAATTTCAATTAAAAATAAAAAAATGCAAAAAAATTGGATTTAGGCGGGTACCTGTAACTAATGGTGGAGGTCGCTGTCGCCAGTACTTGGGGTCCCATCTGCTGTGTAGTAAACTCTGGTTTTTAAAAAAAAAAAAATAACAATATAAATCGGGATCCCATTTCGTAGTAATAAAGATCCCGTTTCGTGGAAATCGAGATCCTGTTCCTTTTCCATTGGTTCAAGATCTAACACGAAACATGATCTCGAATTTTAAAAAGTGGGATCCCGTTTTGTGTTAGGCTTGGGATCTTGAAGCTAAACAAGATCCTGATTTTTATTAAACGTGATCCTGTTTATTAAATTCGGGATCCCGTTTTGTGAAAGACGATTTCAATTTTTTGGTTAAGGAAAAAACTTCCATGTTTCGTGGACTCAACTTTTTGCACTTACCCTATACTATTCTTTGATTGGTCCTCTCTTGGAGACATTAGACACAATGTTCCCTGAGTGACTGACCTTGCATAAATTGAACAAGACTCCTTTGAACATCTTTTTATATTTTACATTTTACATTACATTTTACACTTTACATTTTTGCATTTCTTTTTTCCACCTTGCATAACATAGCTTTCATGCCTCTAGTACCTTTTTCTTTTTGTTCATAGCATTTTTCCTTGTGATGCCTTGTTAAAGTTATCAATGGGTGTAACTTTGGCATGGTTGAGCGGCAAGCCCACCTAGCGGCATGACTTTTCCCCATAGCCACTTTTGTGTTTTGTGAGTGCATGCCAGGTAGCATATGTATATTAATTTTTTGGTTTTCTCACCCAACAGACAACTAGTTCCATGGACCCAAAGTGAGTATACAGTTGCGCTTTCTAACCCCATAGACAACTAGTATTGTGGTGCTAGAGTGAGTACAAATTCTCTTTTTCAAACAATCAGCCTAGATCTATTTTCACAACTAGTTCAATTGATGATTGTAGCTTCATCTAATTCTTTTCAATACTTGCGTATTCCTTTGTCCTTATGCCTAGTTTTGCATGGGATCTTCATCCTGGGGGCTTGATCATCCCTCTTGGTCATTGTATTCCATCTTGCTAACATAAGTGCATTCGAACCCTCCCCCTCGATATCCATGGCTACTTTTGTGTGAGTTTGAAGTAGGTTCATCCTCTCACAAAAGTGGGGGATAAATGTACCATAGAAAAATGGCCCCTTATAATTTTCATGGCATTTTGGGTCTTGTTTCATGGTGTTGGAATTATGTTGCTTTGATTTTATGCTATAACATGGATTGAACATGCTTATTTAGGTACTAAAATTCAAAGAATGATGTCTTATGAAGGTGTTGTCAAGTTTTGTAAGACATTTCTACATTCTTCTAGACTCTATTTAATACAATTTACCAAAAAATCACCTTTTTACTCATCAAGTCCTATATTGAAGTGTTGTAAATACTTGTAACAATCCTTCATGCTTTTCTAGGCACATATTCACTATTTACACCTTTCTCATGCTTTATTTTGTCTTTTTATGCCCTCATATGACTTAATTAAGTGTATTTTTGAATGTTATCTTGACAAATAACATTAAATAAAAAATTGTTCCCGACACTTGTTTTTAGGTCCTAGGTGAGACCCATTCACCATGAGTGATGAATGAGTCCCCCTTGGCCATGAATTCAAAATATTTTAAATTTCTTTTCAATATTTTATTCAAAATCACTTGATGTCATCCTGTGTTGAGGTATGAATAGATAGTAAGGCACAATAATTGTATAAATGCGCATATTTTAATCTCATTTTACATCTCTCCCGCAATCACACATCATATTCAAGCATTCAATCACACATCACATTCAAGCATTTTACATCATCAATTAAAGAAATTTTCAAGCACTTTGAAGTTTCCATTAACATTACTTCAGACTTGCATTATCAAGAGTTAGGTGAGTTGATATCATTTGCATGTTATTACTTTATCTTTCTCTTGCATTTCATTGTCTTTTCAAGGGTTTAATTACCAAAAGTGGGGTTTGACCAAGGCAAACCCCTATTCACTAACCCTAATCATTTTCCCCCTTGTGTTTGTGTATTTGCAACCTTTTGTTTACATATTTGACAGGTTATTAAGTGTTGAAGACTGATTTTTATGTCAATTAGGTGCTTCAAGTGTACATAAGTCAAGTTCAAGCTTGGAGGGAGTTATTTGTTTATTTTGTATAGATTTGACTTCAACAACCTGACAAGTAGACATTTCCAGATCTGGTGTTGCGAAGTTGTCTCCTAGTTTTTCAAAAATTTGGGAGAGGATTGTTTTTCCACTTGTGGCAAATGAGTCCCACCTTAGGACTAGAAACTTGAGTTTTATCAAATTTCATATCTTGATAGACAAAAATTAGCTCCTGATAGTTTTTCATCAATAGGTGGACTGATTTACCACCCAGGCGAATGAGTCCCACTATGAAAAATCAATAAAATTCACCGACATTGCAAACATTAGAGGAAGCTCACAAATCATCTAGGTGCACTCATATTTACCCTTGTACTCTCTGTTTTACATAATTTCTTCATTTTCATAGTTGTTTGCATATCATAATGTGTTTTCAAACATAGCTTAAATTCCACTTTTGCATTCATTCTAGTTCATCTTAATCAATCAATTGCATTTAGTTAAGTTCATTTACATCAAATCACATTGCACACATCCTAGTTTGAGTGTTACATAAACATTTTTGGACCCAAATCTCTCTCCTTTTAGGTGAAAAACCCTATAAGTGCAAGAGCAAGCATTTAGGTTCCCAAAAATCTATTTTACACTTTACCAAAAAGATTAAAAAATACAAAATCACATGTTCATTTTAATCCAAAATAAAAGTCTAGTAAGTTTGTAATGTTCAGTTTTAGCCCAACTTTGAAAATATCAAATCAATGGTTCATTTTAAACCCAAATTCATCTAGTTTGGCTAAAACAAAAAATGAAAGTAGTGAATAGATTCTCTAGACTAATTACAATAAGAATTTAAAAATTCTTTTTTCAAATTTCAATGCCCACTTTATCTAACTCAAATCTGCTTGTTATTTCTAGATTTTTTTCTACTTTTCTACTCCATTATCTTCAAGAGATTTGTGAATCAATTATTGACATATTCAAATCTGCAAATCATATATCAATATGTTCAAGAAAAAATGTATGTGAGCCAATTAGAATAGATCTTGTCTTCTAACAAGAATCAAACAACACAATATAAGACTGATTAGAAACCAAATGTAAACTATTTTGGCCTTTAATGATTTTACTAACCTTTTAAAAACATGACATGATAAGATAATTCATTGATCACCAAAAAAATCACTTCATATTGAAATAGCACTAAGCACAGAAGCAAATAAAACTTTCAAACTAGTTGAATTTACTTCACATTTCCCAAAACTATGAACCGACATTGTTTATTTTAACATGAAAAAATTGAAAGCATATTTGACATCATACTATTGTCATGATCCAAACATATTGTTCAACACAATCAAGACTACTCTCAATTTTTCAATTAATATAATGTAATGAAATAATTTTTAATGCCAAACTGCATCACAAATGTAAATCTCTTCCACTCTACTACTGCAAACCAAGGAACCTTACCAATTACAACATGAAGCTCCCACTAATTCTTTACAAATGAAATGCCAAAAGAGGAAATTTCCAATGTAAGAATGTAACATGGTAGAATTTTGTTACCATGAAATTGCAACAATAAACTTCACCTTACATGACAACAAAGAAAACTTGTGCAACAAAGCAGTAGAATTGGCCAAAATAGATAGTAGTTTAAAAAAAAAAAATTGTCTTTACATACTAATATGATACTATCCTTTAATCATGAAAGCACCTTAAAAGACTGTTAGAAAACTTTGTCAAATATGTGTAACAGAGATGCCAAATCTACTCTGTCATTGCAACATCATAAAGGTCTGCACTATGCAATAGTTAACAAAAAAATAAAATGTCATTGGAGATGACACCAATATCATAGTATCAAACGACACTTAACAAAAACCAATATAAACTATCACTTAACAAACATCTTGAATGATCTATCATTTGATCAAGACAAACATGAACTGCTAAAAAGAACTCCTCTGAAACTTATTTCATTTTTCCTTGTTTTATTGTGTATATAATACACTGTTCTCTCATCTCTCAACACTGTACATAGATGTTTTCTTGCATGCTCACTATCTTGAGTCTATTTGAATATCTTGTACATATCCACTGTATAAAAGAGTTTAATAGAACACTAAACCATATCTAGGTTTCATGTCTATTAGGGTACTTGCAAATTTACAACACTTTGAAAATAAACCTCCTTTCTTTATACTTTGGTGAATGCCACTGATTCTAACACAATAAATGATCACAATCACACATTTTAGCTTTGTCTTGTCTACATTTTCAACACTTATTATTGCATATCAGTGTATCAACTAGATTTCCCTTACTATCAGCATTGTTTAACCTTTTCATAGAATTATTCAATCTCTATATTGCCCTACACAAACAAGTATTTAGACTACCTAGACACCCAACCGACATATCAAGCTTATGCATTAAATAAATCCATTGTCCTATGACAGTTTGTAGATACTCGATACCTTGAATCTCAAAGGTATTATCATTTCTAGGGGTTCGTAAGATGATACATTTATTGATCCCCTTTGACCTCTTGGTCTAATTATGCATTCAATAGTGTCTCTTGTGCATCAAGCACAAGCCTATTGTCTTGCTTTTTATTCCTTCTCTAGACCCTTACAAACTCTTTGTTTTTTCCAAATGTTTTCTCCCATTGACTCTTGAAAAACTTGGATTTATTCCCAAGGCCATTACATTTATAAAATATAGCCACAAACTTGTAATGTTTTGTGTCACTCTTATTACATTTTCTTGCAATATAACCTTATTGATTGTATTTGAATCATGTAACATTATCATGGTTCCTTTGCTTATCACTTTTCTTTATTTTAGACAAAAATTGAAATGCTTTGTTCCCATACTCAAAACATGAGTAAGAATAACCTGAAAAATAATAATAATACTTTATCAACTTACCTTGCTAGACAGAGTGATATCCTAACACCTTGGGCATTCTATTCCTTCCTTTTCTATTCCTGCAGTTTTAAAATCAACAGCATGAGGGTTTAAATCTTTCTTTATACTAAGTGTCTTAGAACATTGTCCTTCCTCTAATCCTAGACTAGTTTTGTCACTTGGAGCCTTTGGTGTTTCAATCAATTTATCCAATGACACGGAGCCACTCTTGATTTATTCATCACTTAATTTCTTTGATTCTTTACCAATGTTCCTTAGTAAAACTACTTGCAACTCAAGATTTTCTATGCATTTTTCTTTTTCTTTAAGTTGATCTTTGAACACTTCCTCAATCTTTCTAGATTCTTCAACTTGGATTTTTTCTTCTATAAGATTTGAGCATACCTTATCTTTGATATCCTTTTCTTTTTGAAGTTGCTTCTTTAAAACCAGGTTCTATTTTTTGAGTTGTTTAATTATATCTAAAGAACACAAAAGTTCACCTTCCAAATCAAGCTCATTTTCTTGCTCATCTAATTCTTTTTCAAAATTTATTTCATCAAAAGACTGATCTACTTCATTGGTTTCTTAGCTACTTGAATTTTCATCTGTCATCTCTAGAGATTTAGATCCAAATATATTTTCTTTGGAACTATGATGATTTTCACAATCACCACTTACAAATGAAACAAAACTTCCATGAGTTTAAATCAAAGACATCTCTTCTTGCAATTCACCATCCTGATATATTTCAATCAATTTGTCCCATAATTCATTTGCATCTCTATAGTGCATAACTTTTGCAATAGTGTCATTTGGCATACTATTGAAAATTGCATCTAGATCCTTAGCATTTGATTCAATAACTATCTTTTCCTCAAAAGTGGAGAGAGATATTACAAACACATTTCACCCTCTCTCTACTATTTTCCACACATCAAACCCTAAGGAAGACAAATAAGTTTCCATCTGAAACTTCCACAAATTAAAATTGATACCATCAAATTGAGGTATGCTATGCATAGTATGCTGTATCATTTCTTCATTACTTCTTATACTAGGTTCATACACAACCTAATTGTTAATGTTTTGTAATGAGTTTCTCTTTCCCTTATTCCTTCTCCCTTTAGCCATCATAGATACAACACAACACCCAAAGACAAAATTCTAATACTAGAATCAATCCTAGGTATGAAACCTAATGCAAGATCCTATGCTCTGATACCACTTGTTGGAAATGGATTCACTCTAAGAGGTGGGGGGTGAATCAAGTGATATAATTTTTAACTTGTGTCTCTAAAATCACAACTAAACTTTTTACTAATTTAAACTCAATGTGGCAGAATTGTTTATGCAAGTGTACATTAACACTTTAAAGCAGATTGACATGAAACTTGATTAACATTTACAACTCATGTTAAAATCATCATATGATATTGTTAAATTAGTGTGTGAACAATATTGTATGTGCTTTTGAAACAAAACTACAACTTTTCCCAATGAAATTTTAATTTGCTTAATAGAAGGCTTTTTCAAAATAGATTTGAACAATTTTAACTTTGCATGACAAAGTTTTGAAATATGAACCTTTCGAGCACACTAAAAGTATCAAAAATTGAATGAATGAGCACATTAACATGAAACAAAGTGAGAGACAAATAACATCACATAACACAAATATTTCTTGAGTGGAAAAACCCTCTTGGGGTATAAAAAACAACTCGCTAAAATTTTTTTATTAATCAAAGAGCACCAACTCTATAACAATGTGGAGCACCAATTTCATCAAACATTCAAGATATTGCAATCCGTCAGAACCTTATAACTACAATGATTCTTTGTAGTCATAAAATTACAATAGGATACAAAATGATTTTGCAATAATGCCCAATTCAAAAATAATCTTTGTAATGCAATCAGAGATGAAAAACAATATGATCCCACTCTTCCTCTTTATAGTATGATTTCACAATAATATTCTATCCAAACTTTTTCTTTTCTTCACATCACACAATTTCAAGTGTTTTTTACAAAGATATATATATACAATGTTTGTAAAATAGTTATTCATATTTGTCAAGAAAACTTATATTCAATAACCAAAGTTTATAAACTAGTAAGAACAATATTTGATCATGATATCAATCAAGGATTTTTTAAGAAAAAAATCAATGATATGAAGATGAAAATACCATTGTGAGATGAAACCCTTGAGTTTACACTTGATTTCAAAGTAGTTTTAGATTAGTTAAGAATATTTTTTGAAACTAAGACTAAGTTTTCTTTTCCTCTTTTACTTCTCATTTACCAGATTTACCTTTGAAAAATCAAAATAATGCATAGATATTACCTCTGTCATGGTGGATTTAACCTGCAAAGAAAATCCTTGAAGTTCTCCCTAGCTCAAGTGAATACCACCAACTATATTTCCATCCATCAAAGACTAACATAACTAAAAACCAAGTCAGAATACTACAGCTAACATGCTCAACCTACAACTGTAATTCCAGCATGGTGATGCTAGGGTTTAAAATTTTGTTTACCCTATTTCTATTGAAACTCCAAACCAAAATGAATGTAATTTGAAATCCTAGAATCATATTACAATCATTTTGAAATCTATGTCACTGACACAATGAAATATTAAATGAGTGCCAAATCATAATCCATGTGTGTTGTCTAGGTCAACATAGTCAGCATACTCATTAAACAATAATATTGTCGCTACCAAGTAAGCAAACCAAGTATAATACATATGCTGACAATCCAAGTCTCTAAAAAATATGTATTAACTATTGTGCAATGTATAAGCCTAAAACATGATTGACCTTCAATCAAAAACCAAGGAAATGCCACCTTGCCAATCACTTTAAAAGTGATAACCATAGTGTATATTGTCGGCCTTAAGTGCTAATGCACTTTAAAAACAAATAGAAATGTATTAATGCCGACCAAATTATATCACAAGTAAACCATATGCCAAGATATAAATGAATATAAAATGTAAAACCATATAACATGTGAAGGCCCAAGAATGTCAAAATACTCTTTGTAAGAAATGATATGAAAAGTATAAGCAATACCATTGCTTATGAAGCTATAGTAGCCAACTCAAGGATACAAGGTTGACTATGTATCAATACAAACATCTCCACCTCATGTATAATACAATAACCCTTCTGAAGCTATATGTATAGCATGTTAACATATGCACCAAACTAAACTGGCCATGAAGATAAGAAATGACGAAAACAAACTAATGAGTGTATATATTTATACCAATTATGACAAATGAAATACCATACTCAAGTGTCAAGAAGAGCATTAGTAAAATTCCAACTCAAAAATCTATGTACCAAACAATATACCATAACCTTGGATACCAAAGAATTATGAGAAATTCGTGAAGATCACCAATAGAATTCCATCAAGACATAATGAACCTTGTCAATGATGCCATCATCAATCTGATAATGAACAATTGAATAATATACCTGATGTACAATAAAGAAGTGCCAATCTGTCAAAATGAATTCAACTGTTCAAGAATAACTTTTATCTGCACATGAAGCTCAACATGATCAATACAACAATATGTGATGAAAAAATGCACCCAAATGCATCAACCCAAAATATGATCACCAAACTACTGAATATTCCAAATTGAACACAAAGAGCACCAAGTATCATTGGACCAATCACCAATCAATTCAATCACCAATCAGTTTTGTCATCAAGGACAATATACCATAAGGAGAAAACCAACATAAAGATATTGATGTGCATCTATACTTGTTTTTTCTTTTCATCAAAACATGTTCGTGGCTTACCTTTAAATAGCTATGGGTCCACTATCAATCCACAAGAGACTCTAATGAGTGTATGCGAATGGAGATTATCCAAGAAAAGATCATATGCCACGAAAAAGTAGACATGAACCATAAAAAAAATAGTGAATGAAAGCATTTAGAGACTCTTAAGCTACTACAAATTAGTAGGCATAAATCCAAGTTCCACAACCTTTGCGCAAAATCCTCCTAGCATAAGCAAGATATGTGTGTGAGATAAACATAGACTTAGGATTAGGAAATACACATTTCGCTTCCTCTAAATACAGTGTTGTGTTATGATGTGCACATGCATATCATGAAGCTGACTTTTAATCTTAGCTTTTTGTGGAGTGAAACCACTATAATCAATGTAGTAGTTTTCTTATTATAATGCATGTTAGTAAGTCTTGTTTCTCAATACCCATACATAACTAGAAATTTCTTGTTTATTAGAAAGCTTATAAACACACTTTGAATCATTAATGTCATCTAAAATCCTAGAGACTGTAAACAATATCACATGATCGTATAATCTTTGCCCACGGCTCTCTGCTTGTGCAGAAATGAAAGCTTTGGTACATGGGATGGACATCCATCATACATAATTCCTTAGAGGAATGTGAGCTCAGACAGTACAATAATTGCAGGATATGCTCAAAATGGATTTTTTGAAAGTCTTTAGATATTTTTAGGAAAATCTAACTGACAGGCATAAAAACAAATTTGGAAAAGATTTTAAAACTTTCTAAATTAAATGAAATTGACAGATGTATAAGAAACAAGGAATAAAGACTTATTTTTAAAACTTTCAAACTAATGCATTTAGCCTGTGTAAGACTAAGTTCCACTAATTGGCCCATGGCCTTCTTACCTGTGCCAAAATGCTAGTCCAAAGGTTTTAAAAAAAACCTTCAAGTTAATGCAATTAGCAAGTGTAAATCCAAAATAATTTTCTATAAATAAATATGCTTGAGATATTTATTTTCTCTTTGACATGGCTACAAAACATGGAAGCATGGGAAAATTACTTGTATATTTTGCAACAAAAAAATAGAGCACAAAATTTAACCAGAAGTTTTATGAAAGTAATGTCTACATAGCAAAGAAATTTGATTCAAAACTAAAGAAATTAGAATAATGGTAATAAAGTGCATCAAATACTTCATGATATTTCCATCCTTCTAGTGCCAGATGTAAACACTGAATTCCACAAACTTCAAACAATGAACCATATTAGTAAATTGTTAGTTTTTTTAAAGAAAGTAAAACTAGCATTTCTATAAGATATTGGATCATCCTAAATAATGCAAACAAAGCACTAAAATACAAAAGAGACTAATTGAAATCATGTGAATTATGTTCAAACCTATCCAATAGAGGATTGGTGCTACTTTGATGTGGAAAGTAGCCCTCTCCCAACCCTTGATAAGCTAAATGATGAAAATTCTTTGAAGACGCTATGAATTCAAATGACAATAATGAATTTTTGCATAAGATTTTGGATCCAAAATCAATAGAGAGATGCTCTATTTATAAGAAAGAATGATGGAGAAATGAGAAGAATGGAAGAATGTGGGACAAAAGAAAAACCATTGACAAGATGCCACTTGTCAACATGTCAATGGAGGAAGGATATGCACATTTTTGTCATTGTGCATGATAAATGCTGTTAGGTTCAAATTTGAAATTTGAAAGTTAGCTTGTTGAGGAAGAAGAAAGTGTCTTAAATTACAAGCTGGAGACATGTAAGAGACAATGTAAGAGGATTTAATGCCATGTTGGAGGACTATTGGCAACACAAGGGGAGACAACTAAGAGGGGGGTGAATCATTTGTCCCAAAAATTCAAACCTATTCAACTTATTAACCTTATTCTCAGATTTGATCAATAAGCATGAAAGCATAAATCAACAACACATCAAAAAAACACATAACACCAATATTTTTATGTGGAAACCCTATTAGGGGAAAAACCATGGTGAAGGTCAATCCACAAGATTATACCATGTTAAAAGTATAAAGAAATATGAATGGGGAATGCACATGCATTCAAGCGCACTACCTAGAGTTCACTGCTCAAATACAAAAGGAAGACTCACTGTCTTACAAAATATTTGGATTACATCCATATGATTTTGAATTGAGAAAATAGCATATGCTAATGCCTAATTACAGTTCTAGTTAAGCACATAACACTTCTTCACACTCTTCTCACTCTTCTTCACACTCTGCTTTTACCTTCAAAAGATCTGAACATTATTTGCACATAGGACTCACACACTTCTCACATTCATGCCTTCAAATGGAATAAAAAATCACCCGTTTATATCCAGAACAAGAAATTACATTGCAACATGTTGGCCACAAAAAAATAATAAAATGAATACAAACTATTGGCCCAAAACATTAAAGATTATTAATGTGAATCAACTAAGGTCGGCCACAACATAGTGAAGACCCAAAATAAAATCTTCAAACATGAACCACCTTCAAAAAATTATTCCTTAAAGATCCACAACACACTACAACACCTTGTCATCCAAGAACATGAAAAACATGAACACGCAAGAGAAAATTTCTAATTGCAAGCACAATGATCAATGCGGATGTGTAAGATAGATAGAGCATGATCTAGAAACATCCACAAAAATCATGAATCAATAGAGAAGAATTTTCATCAACTGAGCTTACTAGAATCACATCATCTTCATTTAGGAACACCCATTGAAGCAACAGAATGGCTGTCATAATACAACTGCTCATAATTCGATCAAATCTTCATGTGGATCTCTGAAACTTAATGTGGATAAACTAGATATACTTGATAAAAAACCCTTTAATCCACAAGCACTAATCATCAACATACTGAGCTAAACAATAGACTAAACTTCACTTCACCACTAACAACCTGGAACTTATTTCATTTCAATTTTCTCAATATCCTTGACATATATAGCTTGTAAAACATTAATGCCAATAGTGTTGACATTAATGACAACCACATATAAACAACACAACCACAACATCCAACAAGGACAAGTCCCTTTTGGGGGTACATTTCAAATTTGAAGCATATTCCATAAAGATGCCATTTTGAATGAAAATAGAAGAAATAATAAATCAAATAAATTGATTTATTGTGCAAGTTGCAAAAGCTAGAGGATTTGAGGATTAGGATTAGCATTAATCATGATTTCATTAATTAAGAGGGAGATTAGTTGAATGTGACATTTAACTTAAATATTTGGATTTATTTAAATGAGAAGATAAAGAACATTAGAGATTTAATTAAATAAATTTGATCTATTCAATTAAATGGAGAACTTTAGAAGATTAATTAAATAAAATTGATTTATTTAATTAAAGAGATGACTTTACGAGACTAATCAAATAAACTTGATTTATTTAATTATAGAGAAGAATATGATTTAATCAAATAGAATGATATATTTAATTAGATAAAGTTGATTTATCTAATTAAAATGGGAAATATGATTTAATTATATAATGATTTATTTATTTAATTAAAAGAGGAAATATGATGAATTATAATTACATAATGATTATTCGATTAAAATGGTTAGTAGAGGGATGACTAAGGATGAATTGAAATTAGTAAATCCAAATCAGATGCATGTATATTTTATGTTTCTACACATATAAAATATAATATATAAGATACAACATTTAAATGAAAGCAAGCAGCAGGGATTCACAAATACACTGTCAAACTAGTGAGGGTCGGGATAAAAAGAGAGTTGACCTAGGGATGAAGTGGCTTAAGAAAATCAAGCAATGCATCAGGAAAATACATTCCTAGTTCCATCTTTAAGGAGGAACAAATCACCTATAACTAGAATCATCGTAGGAGTGGAAATAACATATCGATTATTAAAGAAGGTCAAAGTTAATTGGGGTCATAGGAATAAGATATAAACACCATGTTTTAATTATTGGCTTTGTAAATAAAAACCCATCTTTATCATGTGGCATTTGAAAGGTCAAATGTAGACCTATGAGATTGCTTGCACAACTCTCTAAGCTGTCATATATATTTGAGAAAAAATAGTCGATAAGTTAACACACCAACAATCTAGGTATATGGTAAATTTGTTAAAGCAATGATTGTTGTGGGAAGAAGCAAAATAATAAAGAGCCTTGATTTTTAAGATGTCCGTCATTGTGTTAAGATCCTATGCAATAAAGGAAAGACTCATAGGCAACAAATCATAATTAAGGAGTGATTATGTTTCAAAGGTAGTGATCGATGAAGGAAGGGATGCATCCCTTGTCAAGAGGTAAGGTAAGCGATATCTCTCTTCATGGAGACTTAGGATATACATAGAGCATGAAACATAAGGAGAATGATATACTTATGGAGATTCAAACTTATGTTTATGGATTATTTGGAGATTAATTCAGCTTCTATAGAGATTAGAGTTGCCGCAAGTGAGCATATAATCCTCTAAATTAGGCTATGAATCAAGTAAAATATTGTAGACATCTAGACAAAAAATGGATTGCATAAATTAAAGGCTTATTTCTATCCTAATTCATAAGACTAAATTCCAAATCAAAGTGAATCTATAAAGGATACACACCTAATAAGAAGATCTAAAGATACAATATGTAGATATAGATGTGCAAACCTAAAAGAGGTGTGCATGGATTTGAGAAAAAAATATGGGAAATATCGAATAGAAGAGGAATATATTCTAGAAAGAATCATGTTTAAAGGATATTCTTTTGGAATATAATCACCAAAGATAACAACAGACTATGTATATCTTATGGAACCATCAAAAATAAGGAAAAGATAGCAGTTCGATGGGAATAAGGTTGTACATACTATATTATTTATGTTTATTAATTTTAGGTAGGATAAATCTTACTATTATACACAATTATATGTATTATTCTTGTAATATGATTAATCTCTATAGTGTGAAGGACTAGATCACGTGGAGAGAAAAGACAAATTGGGTTACAAGAAATTATATCTTGAGAAAATCCAGTTAGTGCATCGATTCAAACATAAGTATCCTTATCAACTGGTTAAGCATTAAGGATTATGGAATCAATAAGAATTACTTGAACAATGGGTTACTGTATGATAACCAACCCCATATCTCATCCAATATCAGTGAATGTTTATAATGCTCTAATCTAGGATAAATTTTGAATTCTATCAAGTACAGTATGATAAGATAATGCATATTAAATGACACATTTTTCTAGTATATTAAGTTTTACTTATTCTACATGAATGAATGACTAATTCAACATCTGAAGATTGATGGATATTATTTATCTATGCCACAATAATATTGCTTATAGCAATTATTCTACCTCATTAAGTTATTATGACTTTTACTATAAGAATAGATTTCAAGCCAAAATCCCTTTCACTAATACCCACTGACAATAGGAAGTTTGTGGAGGGAAAGGCTAGCAATTCATCCAATTGATGGATAGTCCCAAGATAGGTAGGAATCTTGAGGGAGCCCACTTGGAGACCATTCACGTGCCCTTGGCAAAGTAATTCTTCCATCCTCCGATGAGGTCAGGAAAGAGGAAAAATGGCGAAGTTCTATTCCAATCAAGAGTAATAAGTCATATTAGATTATGATGTGTTTTATGCACTAGATAGTAATAGGGTTTATAAGAATGTGGTGCTTTCATCTAGCAATGCATCTGTCTTATTCTTAATGTGTACAGCTTGAATTACCTAATCCAACTATGAACAAGAATTATGTGTGGCATTTGTTTGTTATGCATGATGTGTGCAAGTCCTAAAGGAAAGTTTCATTTACAAGTTAATTGATTGGTAAACACAAATACCTTACCCTAACTTGTGCATTTTATGTCTCTAATAAGGGGACACTACACAAATCAATTTTGAAACCCACAAACCTATCAGGATTAAATTCCAAGGGATTGTCCCATATTTCTGATTATCTTCCAATACCCCAAATAATTAATGCAAGGCATGTTCCCTTAGGTATGTAGTAGACACCAACTTGGAAAGCCTCTCTAGAAACTCGTGGAAGGCTAAGAGGAGTGGAAGGATGTTTACAAAAGCCTTCCTTGGAAATGGCCAATAAGTAGGGAAGCTTTGGAATGTTTGATACTTGGAGATGCCTATCTTTACCAATAACTTCATCCATTTCAGCCTTGTTATGTGCTAGAAGTTTGGGATTTAGGATAAGCTTAGTAAGTGTCCATTCTATCACACTACTTGATGTGTCAGTTCCTGCAATGAACATATCCTACTTGAAACAAATAAAATAAAATCAATTATAATTTACTCTTTTCACTTTAAATACTATGAAGAATAATACACAATATTCCAATCCCACTATCTACTAGTACATTAGTATATCTTAAACATATATAAAATTATTATAAAAGGAAACAAGTTTACATCTAGTATAGTTAAAGTTACATTAATCTTTAAGATGAGGTCCTCTAATTATAAAATTTCAACTTAAATTTAAAAATCATAAGACCTTATAATTCATGCCCATAGTTTAAATTTTTTAGTTCTTTTTCATTCATTTGCATAGTTTAAATTTAATTGATAATTTTTTAAATGATCAATTATTTTTTACAAGCATTAGAAATATAAATGAGAGTATTGGTTACACTTCTATTTGAATATTTAATGTTAGCATGCACATTACCCTATTTTGTACTATCATTCTATAAAAGATAGATATATTAAAATATTTATGTGCATTTCACGCAAACTAGAAAGACAAATGATCTATTTATTAAAAATGTTTATGCTATACTTAATGCTTGAAAAATAAAATGAACATAGAACATTGTTCTAGTCTTATTTAAAATAAACTTGAATGCTAGTTGATTACACTCTATTCATCTCAATAATTTTATATTTTCTACCTAAACAAACAACTATCTTAGCATGAAACTCTATACTTTATTTTTCATCTTAATTTCAATAAAAAATAGGTATAACATTTCCAATGCATCATATCAAAAGTAGATATTTTACCAGAAGAAGACTCTTGTTATTATCATCAGACAACCTCACTTCCTCACCATCAAAATACTTTTGTTTAGACATAAGCGTGTGTCCAAAAAATCTAGATTTGCTCATTTGTTGGTGGTGGCATGGTATTATGCAGTCATCTTATTTAAGATATCATCGAACCATTTTGATAGCTTCTTCATACTCCCTTGTATCCTATGAAAATCCATCCATGTAATAGAGGGTAGAAAATCACCTATATTAAAATACCCTGATTTAGTCATGAGTTCCACTACATTGTCGTTGAACTAGTTGACCTCATCTCCTTGACCCTCGAAAACTTGCCTGCTTAAAATCATTTGACCTGACACATTTGCTGTTTGGTTATTATAGCTCTGGACAAAGATGGATTTAAGCATGTGACTTGTCTTAGCTTCTCTTACTGGCTACCAATCATCTAACACTGTACCACCCAACATGTGAATATTGCACAACTGATAAAAAAATTTAAGGTAAATTTAAAAATAATAAGATTAAGGAATATCACATACAAATAATTATATATTAATTCATTTACATATTACATATTATTATTTTCCCTTAAAGAAAAGGGGAAGAAGAAAACGAATAAAGAGAGATCTAACTTCTTATAAGAATTTCTATTAGATACTAATCTCTACTCTTGTTTAAAATCTTATTTAATTTATTAATTGATTTTAAAAGGATATGGAGACATATTCACCTCTCCTTTAATGAAGGAACGTTCTAACTTAGATTGCACCACAATGTTACTTTATTTTATTTTAAAACAAACAAAAACTAAAAAGACTTCCCATGAGGGTCGGCGTGGGTCTTAGATGGGATTTTGTTTTGCCTTACATGTCTTTATTTATTTATTTAAATTAATAGTCTTATATATTGGGTAAATCATTCAAACACATGAATAGGTGGAAGACACTAACATAATAAAAGTAATCCTTCATTCAAAAGAGAATGTAGTAATTCTTAACCTTTACTATTATTTTCTTTACACCTACATTTATTTTATTTTATTTAATATGATCTTTTTTTATCTTCTATTTTTTTCTATGCTTTAAAAGGAGTGGGAATATATTCCCCCATCATTAATTAAAAATAAAAGGGATCTCTAACTATGAGGATCACATGGAGGCTCAAAAGTTAGGGTCAATACTATGAGAAATGTAAATGTAGCTGGACTTTCTTTCTTTGTTAAACGTCAAAACTAGCCCCCCTTAAGCCATGTCTTATCTAGGGGAGAGGACCCAGTACCTGAACATGTTCCAATATTTGGGTATGTGTAGGAACATGATGGGCCAAAAAGTGGCAATATGATGGGTATTGTGGCTGACAACTTTTTTTAACCCAAAATTTATGAAATGAAAAGGGTTTTTAAAGGAGATTCTTGGCTTTCCACCAATATAAGTTATGATTTACTTTGAATTTAATAAGTAATTATTATCCATTTTCTATTCAAATTATGTATAAACTCCTGATCGATAGAATGATTGAAAAACATCTATAGCTTTTAAACGATATCACATTTTGTGAATCCAAAACATGTGTCACATTCTATACTTCATATAATATAGTATTAAAAAAATAAAAATTGAATTTCATAAAGTTTTGACCAAGTTAAGGTGGTTAGACATATGAGTTTTTTATAATTTTTAAAATTTGTAATAAATTTTTTATAATTAATTATTTACTTGGAAAAAAATTACAAAAAAATATGCATCACATCGGGACATGAGTCCTCGACTTATATCTAAAATCTTGTAAAAAAATATTATCATTTTATTGTGTTTAGGGTGGTTAAAGACACCTACTTCTTATTTTTTCCCTAAAATTTAATTACTACTACATTGAAATTTCAAATTTTCACCAAATAGATTTTTTTATTTTTAAAAAACCTAGTAGTTTAGAAACTAAATTTAATTTGCTACAAATTATATTGTTACATATTTTTGATATTATATAGATATCTTATCCAAATTTTTACTTCAATTTGCCTAACTCTGATTTTTCTAATTTTTTTGCCACTTAAGGGCCTTTTTTTCCATGATGATCGTGCACATACCGAGTAGTGATAGTAGTTTTCTATATAATGCCCAATATTTTTATCAATATTGTACCAATAGTTGTAACTTTAAAGTTGTTAGTATTGATGATGACTACCCATAATTAAACAAGATATACTTCTTTGAACTAAAAAGCAACTGTTGACGACAAAAATTGATGAGGTAACAGTGCCTTATGGGAAACTCAGTTCAAGGGGGACCCTTTGCGCCAAACTGAGTGACCTCCAGATTTTAAAGAAGTCGGCTTCTTCTATAACAGGTTTTGGAAAATAAAAAGAAACCTAGCAGAAGCATTTCATAGCCTGTGGTTGATTATTTTATTCCCACATGAAAAGATTGCAATCCATCGCCACATAGCAAGATGTAGGACCCTCTGACAATCTTTAGAAATGATGGCCCCGCAGAAGCCTTTCGCAACCCGCACAAAGCTTTTAAGGAAATAAGAGATAAAACCCTCTGCAAGTGCGACATGTGGACGCCCAGCACAACCTCTCAGGACCTGAAAGGGAAGCTGTTGCCTGAAGTTGTGAAGAGAAGATGCACAAAGTGATAGATCAAAACTTGATGGAAAGCCAAATAAACTCGGCGATGCATAGGCCGACGCACACACAATACAAAAGAAACCTGAAGAGAGCTGCTGAAATATTTATTTTAACAACTTTTGGCAACTATTAGGGGTGTTTCGCATAAGGAACAGAGAACCCAAAAATCTCTTTGGTTCTGTAGACTAGAGCTTTATTCATAAGGCTAATAGAGTCAAAGTTTGGAAAGAGTAGCTTGCAAGGCAGACCATTCACTTTCGGATGGCTTTGCTATGCTACGTAATTTTTTTTGTGTTCTGCGTAGATCAATAGCTTCCTTGTGAAGCAACACCTCAGGTAGGCCGACACTTGCTTGGATATGGAAAAGCAGCTGTGAGAGTGGATGAATGACTGCCTCAATGTCAGCTACCGTTAGGGAGCTACTGAACTCCCTGAAAACATCTGGGTCATTTTACCTTCTGCTCAATAACCTCAGCAATCTATGTAGTTGTGGAAATGGAGCCATCCTTGAGGAATGGGGACGGTAGCCCCAGCTTGCCTAACTCGAAGAAACTTCCCCGTATGCCATCTAGTGCCTTTCTTAGAAAAGTCGTGGCTGTCTTAGTGCGCTGGAAAGCAAAGTGACAATGAATGAATTTATTTGCTATTTGAGCAGCAACGTCTCGATCTTCGATACCCACCCTGACAAGGATTTCATCTAAGACAGAGTATAGTTTGTTGAGCAAGTCCCTCACCTTAGGAACCTTCTCCAGGATGAAACGCGAGAATTGCTCAATTATATTATTTGCCTCTTGATTGAGCCTTGATGCCTTGTCCATAAATCAGAGGGTAGGCTGCAATGTTAGGCAAAAGGTCTCGACTTTCTCTCAGTGAGAAATATATAATTGCCTAACTAGCGGAATGACATTAGGTTGGGCAAGGGCAGGCAACAGAGAGGCTTTAAGCAAAAAAATCTCCGCGCCTCTTGAAATAAGGGCCTTGACTAATTTTGCCTTATTCCTTTTCTTGGACGCCAACTGCTCTGCATAGCTATTCATTTTTTTATTCCAATTCTATTCAGCTCGAGAGTGGTTCACTGATTGCTCTTCTAGAAAAACCTCTCTCAGAGTTCTTCATCCAGTTTAGCCTTTAGGCCTTTAAATTCAGCCTCTTTTTCTTGTACTCTTTGCTCATACTGCTCTTGTAGGTACTCCAACTCTGCACCCTTTTGTGCCATCCCCTGACTATGCTCAAGGAGGACGCATTCAAGCTCCTCCTCCTTTAACTATAGGCTCTATCGTGCTACTTGGTTCTGGCTCTGCAGTTCTTTTATTAAGCTTGGGTCAACAATCTGGGTCTTTGCAATTTTGCCCTGAAGTCTGTTCCTCTTATTCTCTGCTGTCAGCACCCTTTCAGTCATTCGAGCAATATCTGCCTCCAAGGATTTCTCCTTTGTTTCCAAAAAATTCACCCTTTCCTTGGCAGCCCTGAGCTATTCATCCTTCTTCTTTAGTTTGGCCTGAGAACTATCAGCAGGGCTAGGCATTTGTAGCGGCTGAATTAGGGATTCAACTATAAGGCTCATTGGCCGAGAAAGGGGAGTTGTTAATGGGGTGTTATCTTATTGCAATGGAACGGGATTTGTAAGCATAGTGGAAAAAGAATGGGCCCCGATAGGGGGGACATTCTCTGAAAGTGAGGCAAGGAAAGCCTGAGTGGCAGCAGTAGGCATGAGCATATTCAGAGGAGTAATTACAAGCAGGTGGGCCTGCGAAAACTGAGAGAATCCAACTGAATAAGTTGGACCAAAAGCAGAAGGTAGATGGCTCAGACTTATGGCAGGAGTTGTTAGTGAAGCAGAGGCAGATGCAAAGGAATGAGATCCAAGAGAAGGAGTGAAATGTACCTGTTGACTGGTCGGCGGTGGCCCCAGGATTGTTCGTGACTCACCCACAAACTCTGGTATTTGGCTAGCAGCAGGTGTTTCTCCTCCGGCGGGTTCTTGTGAAACCCCTTCCGATAATACTTTTCGTACGCTGCCTTTTCGCAGGTAGACACTCACTAACTTCGGCAGCCAAATACATCTACTAAGGCATTATCCTAGCTAGTTTAGATGCCCAAGTGAGTGTATGTGAGCCTCTTGATATATTAAAATGTACGTTCGTGGCCACATAGGCGGCATGCTCGGAGACCTTGCCCCTTTGCGCTGAAGAGGATGATGCCGCTGCTTTTTCTTCATGCTCCTTGGATTGTTCACCCTCTTCGCTCCCATCAACACTAGAGCTTGGACTAGGGTGGCTTTCTTTCCACCATCTATCAAATTCTTGGTCGTCCTTTAGTTGATTGTAAGGAGCATCCAATTGTGCTACTTCCTCGCGATATTTCCAGAAAGCTTTTATTTTTTCATCACTCCATTCTTCGTCCCTTTTCAACCTGTTATACATGCTGCGCTCCATGGGAAAATTGTCCTTGACCATGGTCACAGGAAAGTAGAACTTGTGCCATGGGCCTCTAGTGTACGGCATAGGGATTTGCGCTAATTCTACAAAATCCTCATCTCTATCTGTTCGCAGATTAAGCTGCTTCTCGTAGTATGGTCCGGAAACATGGGTAACTTTCATATGTGGCTTCGGTAAGTTGTTGAAAGGGTCTATTCCCACTTATCATTTACTAGTACCAACCCTAGATGTGCTAGCTTCTCTTCTAACAACTTGTGCGATTGCTTTTTCATCAGAATTACCGACTTGAAATGCTTTAGACAAGTGAAGAATCTCTTCCTCTTGACCCTTCCACTACTACAGAAAGTGAAATCAATGATACACACCTGCTAGAAAAATTTCAGCGTGAACACTCTATCTATGACACAAGCTGGGAGTAGGAAAGGTTTTCCAGTAAAACCCTGCATTCAGAGGATTGTAAAATCCCTGCCTAAGAACCAGTCACAAGCAGGGGTGTAGCTCTACATAAATCTGGTTTGCTCTTTAATGAGCCAGACAATATCACCTTCTCCAATTAAATCATTCAAAACCAGGGCTATGAAATAGTCTGCAAACGCATAATAGTCATATAATGCGGAAAGGAAAGGGGTCCATGTAGACACCGAATTTCTTTTATTCTGCTCATAAAAAATTGATAGCGAAAAGAATTAGGTGAAGAAATCTGGATTATAATGTAGAAACATGTGGACTAGGTAGGAAAGAAACCTAAACTTCTTCTCTACCTAATAATTCTCAATTTGTTGTTTCATTTCTTCAACCATGAACTCAGCAAAATCATACCAAAAGAGGTCATGCTACATGCAAAATTGTATTGCTGGTCTTAGCCGAAAGCTTTCTATCTTCTCATCGGAGTCTCAGCCACAAACAAATGCCAGCATGGACATGTTGTCCTGGAGATCGTTACAAAATGCACCACACGATAATGGGATACTTGGCGCTTTAGCACCTGAGATACCTTTCTTATTAGTCTCTTTTAACAAGAAATCTGAGCTAGTTTTCATCTTCCTCCATATTTTATCTCCCTTGCTCGGGCAAAAAGGCTCGATAGTTTCCTTCCTTTTACTCAGATCTGGGATACAGAACATGTGTCAGATGGCTTCTGGGCTGATATGAACCCTTAAATTGCAGCCTTCAATATAGTGGGTATCTGGATTATAGCGTTGAATAGCAGCATCAACCACTTCTGGGCAATAGTGCACCAATGGGACCATGTATTGTGGGAGACCACTATACCAGACTCTATTTGCCATGGATTGGTCTACCTGTAGTGCTGATAACCTTGCACAAGCTACCTCTTTGAGGGATTTAGAGTTTTTCACGAGCTTTGGGTCATGGATATTGTCTCAATTTTTTCTCAACCTTTTTCTGGGTACTCCATTCCTTTGGTCTATCTAGCTCCTCTGTGTGGGCTCTTCTCATCTTGCTAGGTATACCAGGTGTGGCGTACGCTACATCCTCATAGACATATACCTCAACTGAGGAACGAATATCCATGAATAGTTCCTGGCTAATTTCCTCCTGCATTGGTTGAGCTGAAGATTTTGATATTTTTTCTTCTCTGAAGATTTTGTAAGCTTTTGGCCTACGACTATGCTTGCTCTAGATAGATAGACAGAAAAAAACTTTGCACTTCTCCTTGCGTTTGTAAAAAGAGTTTGAAATATTAAGCCTTTTCATACAATAATAGCAACTTCCCAAGGTGGTAAGCGAAAGCAAGCCCTTTGCATTTAATTCGGCATGTACCGTTAATCTTGCAACTCGTGTAAGATGAACTGATTGCTATTCCGACGTAGTTAGATTTCATCATTACATTTGGGTGATCATGTGATACGCCCTAATTTCCTTGGAACTTGAGCCTGCAACTGGCTTGCCAACCCTATGTTAGCATGCGCTAGCAATTAATATCCTGGTCAGAATGATTACGCCAAGCAAACGATCACCGCCTGAAAAGATATTAGTATTGCCTTGGGCTCTGGGACGCGCTTGAGAGATGACACAATAGCCTACGGCCATACGTCCTCCCACCAACAAGTGCCGCCTTTTTAAAATTAATTAATCAGCTTCATTTAATTAAGCACAATTGAGTTGTGCTATCACGGATGCAACTGGCCCGAAAATGTGAACAAACATAGGCTCGTCTTTCAAGATAGCAGCTAGCATAACATCACGTTTCTTGGAGGCGGATCAGCATGTGCTTTGTCAAATTTTCTATAAATAGGCTAGTAGATAGTGAGCAAAACATACTTAGCATTTAAGAGGTGATAGGTCAGTAGCTGAGTGTTAAGCAACTCCTTTCATAGGTTAGGTGGTGAAAAAATTCAGAATTATCTTAGAAGCCTAGGGACAGTGTCAGAACAATAGATACTCTAATTCGTCTAACCTTGTATAAGTCACAGATGATGTTCCTAGGTGAGATTTCAACTAGGAGACTAAAAAGGATGACGAAGAACAAGCATTCTCTAGTTTTGATAGCCATTAAGTGGGTCTTAGGCAAGGATTGCATAGAATACGAGGATAAGTATAGGGTGAATACTGACATGTACTCCCATTTTGTAGCATCCATGTTGGACATTTGCATTCTTCAGCCACTTATCTTAAAGTTGGTTAAAGAAATCTTCTCGAAGAAATACCTGAATGGGCTTGGTGAGGTCGTTGTGCATGCTGCATATGGGATAGGCTTGCCAACAACCAGCGACCTGCGTCGCTTTATTGAAGAAGAAGTTGTTGTCATTTGGCTACCATTCCTCAGTGGATTCCACCTACAGACCTGTGACCAACACCAATAAAGGGTTACTCAGGCCCTACACTTCTTGTTTCAGAGCTACAATGTGATACCTTTCTATGACATAGATTGGTATACAAACTTCAGGAACTTGGTGTTTCCACCACCACTAGTGGTTGTGCCAAATGATGCTACTAGTGCCGTTGAGGAGCCCGTGGACGAGGAAGAAGTGGACGCTATAGTGAATGCATCGATTGCTGCCAGTCATGCCTTCGAATAGACAACACCTTTGCCTGCTTGTTCAAAATGTAACTCTCCTACTGTATACAAGCATGATAAAAGGCTATCATATATAATATACCTCAATACTTGTATATTTTGAAAAATGACTTCCCAGCCATTTTGTAACCAAAGAACACATATAAATATATCTCCCATTTTAAGGAAAATCCATGATCTTTCTTGCTTCTCTGTTTAAAATTTTCTGGGTTTGCAAGTTTTATATGCTATTTCTCCGTGCATGAGTGTATTTTGTGTAAAGCAACTCTGGTGTTTCACCTGCCAATGATAATGAGTTAATTTGCAGAATGACAACTGATTTTAGGAAAAAGAATTGGCCAAAAAATGGGAAAAAAAATAAAAGTGCTATATACATATGTACAAAGTAGAGCTCAATGTCTTAATGGAACAACTTAAGATGAATCCCATTGACTAGGATTCCTAACGGTTCCTGTTCCATATTCTCCATCTCAAAAGCATTATGTTGTTTGTACCAAATGATTTTAAAGGGTCCCTCCCATAGGCTATCAAATTTATCGTGCTGACCTGACTTTGCAGCCTTACTATCATACTTTAGCACTAAGTCTCCAATTTTTAGATCACTTGTTGCCGGCTTGTCATTACTATTAGGGAATTCTCCCTTTTTTCTTGCACTTCCAATAGTTCGGTGAGCCGAACCTCCATGGCTTCATTTTGTTCTATCTCAAGGGATTTCAATAACTGTATTGCTGGGATCTTCATCGAGATAGGTAACAACGCCTCTTTCCCATATACCAGTTCATAAGGCAAAGTCTTAAGAACTTGCTTAGGAGTTATGTGGTTTGCCGAGAGTGCTTTTCGGAGATTTTTATGCCATTCCCTCTAGTGCTCTTAGCCAACCTTTTTAAGGAGTCGGACTAAGCTTTTTTTTTTTGACTTGGCTAGACCATTTCCTTGTGGATAATAGTTTGATGATGTTTTAAGGAATATTCCATTCTTTAATGCAAAGTGACATACCTTTGTTCCTAGAAATGCTCTGGCGTTGTCCGAAATGATCATTTTTGGAGGGCCGAACCTTGTCACCAGTGCTTCAAGGAAGTCTACAATCTCTGTTTCTATTGCGCCCTTAAGGGGAACAGCTTCCATCCACCTTGTGAAGTAGTCCATAGCAATTAGAATCCACTTATGTCTGGCACTAGAAACTGGGTTGATCATTCCGATGAAGTACATGCCCCATTGTGCAAACAGTTCATCTGCCACTATAGGTTTGAGGGGCATTGCTGAATTCTTCCTTCTGTCAGAGAAGAACTGGCATTTTTTACAAGCCCTCACCAGAGAGTGGGAGTCACTGAAAAGTGTAGGCCAGTAATAGCCAGCTCGCATGACCTTGATGGCAGTAGTTTTGGCAGAGAAATGTCCACCTTCGTCGCTATTGTGGAATGCATCGAGGATCCTCTATGCCTCCCCTGAAGTAACGCATCACAAGAGCAGACCATTGAAATTTATTTTGAAAAGGACTCCTTATATCAGCATATACCCGTGATTCTGAAGCTGGTAATACCTTCTTTTTTGGGATGAGAGGCCTAGCAGACACCTTCCATTTTGCATGAAGTTCATTCTATAAGTCAGCCAATCATCTTCTGATCCCGATCCATTTATCAAGACGAGCTTTGGTTGTTCCTCCTTAGCAGGTACCTCCTTGTTCTATGCCATATACTCACACAGTCCTCTACCTTTAATAGTCTTAGTAGGTATGACCTTGATGTCATATTCCAGGATCTTGGTGATCCAATTAGCCTTTTTTTCTGTGATCTCTCCTTCTATGATGTATTCACACACACTAGAATGTGCGACATATACCAGAACTTTGTTGCAGGAAATTAGATGGCAAATTTTTTTTAGTCCCTTTACTATTGCAAAGGCCTGTCTTTCGATGAAGTTATAATTCACCTCATATTCTTTTAAGGTTCGGGAATAGAATGCCACTGGGTGCTCCCCTTCTTCTGCATTACCCTTTTGGGTTAGAACGGTAGCAATACTGGACTTGCTACTGAAGGCATACATTATAAAATCTTTGCATTGATCTGGATTAACCAGCACCGGGGTTGTTGGAGATTGCTTCCTTGACCCATTCAAAAGCCTCTTGAGCTTCCGTTGTCCATTTGAAAGCTTGATCTTTTTTCATCATTAGGGTGATCGACCTAATCATCCCCGCGAAATCTGAAATAAATTTGCTGACGAAATTTACTTTGCCCAAAAAAGACTGGACACCTTTCTTATTTACCAGAAGGGGGAGCTCTTTGATAGCCTTTACTCATTTGGGATCAATTGAAATACCTTCTTTAGACACAATATGTCCTAACAGCTTACCCTGCGGCACTCCGAATACACATTTTTTTGGATTCAAGGAAACCCTGAACTCCTGGCATTTTTGAAAAACTAATTCCAAATGATCAAAATGATCATCTTTAGATTTAGAGAACACAGTAAGGTCATCCAAATAGATTAGGATAAACTTATTGATTAGTTCGCTGAATGCAATGTCCATTACCCGTTGAAAAGTTGCCCCTGCATTAGATAAACCAAAAGGCATTTTAGCATATGCAAATGTTCTCCACTTGGTGGTGAATGTAGTCTTGTGTTAATCTTCTTCTTTGACTCAAATATGGTTATAGCTAGAGAAGCCATCTAGCAGAGAGAACATTTCTGATCCTGCGACAGTTTATAGGATTGACTCCATAGAAGGCAATGGATAGTGATCCTTCATAGATGCTATATTCAGGTCTCAGAAGTCCACACATAAGCGGATATCACCATTCTTCTTTTAGACTGGTACCAGATTCGATACACAAGTACTATGTTTGATTGGGAAGATAATACATGAATTAATGAGCTTGGTTAGCTCTTGTGCCATTAGGGCCTCAACTTTAGGGTTGACTGGTCTCTGTTTCTGTCAGACTGGTTTCGTACCTTTTGTTAGCTCAATAGTGTGCTGAATGATACCAAGATCGTAACCCTCCAGATCCTCGTAGGACTAGGCTACTACTCCATATTTTTTGCAGAAACTGATAAGCTTTTCTTTATCTCGAAGTGGGAAATCTCTCCCAACCCAGAGATTCCTACCATCGGAGACCCGAAGGTCCTCATAATCACTTTTATATACCACAAACTTCCACTTATCATTTCGAGCGTCATTACAATCGAAAAAGTTTTTGAGAGTAACCAACCCTTTTGGAAGTTTATTTGATTTGAGCTGCATAATCTGTCCTTCATAGGCTTCAGCGATCTTTGGTTGAAGCTAATCGAAAAATTCTCCTAAGTGTTGGATAAATGAAGCGATGTGTTCATCACTTTCAAAGACTTTCCAACTCTGATCATTATGAGGAATCACTGGTCGGACAAGCACCCATACTGAATATTCATTTTGAAGCAAGTCAGAGACATGATCAAACTGAGCTCCAATCACCGCCATACAATCTGCATCGCTATTCTGCCTCCAGGGAATGGTCTGGATGTTGAAAGCTTTGAAAGCCTCAATCAGGTCCCAGATTCAATGCCAATAGGATCTCATGCGGACATTCTTCGCTGCAGAAATTCCTCGGACCTGATTAACTACTAGTTCAGAATCTTCGAACACAATCAATTGCTTAATACCCATTCATTCTGCAAGGCTTAGGCCCTAGACTAACCCTTCATATTCAGCCTCATTGTTTGAACAGGTGAATTGAAAATGAAAAGACCTCAACAACTTTTCATTTTGTGGGGATATTAGACATAGCCTTGCTACAGTACCTACTTTGCTTCTTGCTCTGTCGAAATACAATGTCCATAGCTCATTTGCTTGGTTATCGTCAGATTCTTTGGTGACCTTTGGAAGATCCTTGCCTTCATCATAAATCACATGTGTGCCCAATCCTGTAGCATGATAATTCCCAAAATGGTCATTGTTTATGTGTTCACTCAACAGAGCATCTTCCTTATCATTTCGGTCTCCACTCACCTTTTCTTCCTCTAGCATTTCAACACTATACATTTCCTCCTTGGTGATAGAGGTATGCACGGCTTCAAAATTGATTACGACCTCATCTGCCACATGTTCAGAATGTAGAGCCTCTAATTATATCTTCATTTTTGCTCCATGCTTGGTCCTAAGTATCAAATGTGACCAATCTAAAGACAAATATCCACCCACCTTTGAAGTAAATTCTCGGGATAGATAGAGACCAAACATAGGAGGAACATCTATGATCACTGTATCTTGTGGGACCGTGATACTGGGGCAGGAAAATAGAGTTAAAGGAAGTGCTTTGATGACACCTATAGTATCAACTTTATTTCCATCAAGCTGCATCACCCCCTTCTTCATAGGTTCGTAGCTAAGTCCCAAAGCTTCAGATATTAGTTTTGGCATAACAGTTGTACTAGCACCAGAATCAATCATAGCATTGTGCAATAGTTTCTTTCCTATAATGAGAGTTAAGAAGAAGTGCTGAGGTTTCGACCTACTTTTGTCTTCAGCATGGGATTCATTTGCTTGGTTTGTAAGAACCTTAGCTAGTGGAATTTGATAAACCACTTCTGTACTGGCCAATGGCTCTGTTGGTGCTGAGTTGATCTCTTGTTGAAGCGCCTTCTGTAATATAGACTTTTATTTCAGGATAGCTAGAATGTCCCATAAAGACACATTTGTGGATGTTTTCTTCAATTGCTCCACCACATTGAAAGGTGGCAAACTTAGAGTTTCTGCTCCTTGGTTCTTATTATAATAATTTCCTTCCGCGGTTGAGAAGGTGAAGGGATGGTCGAAGCACTGGGATTTTGATCAGACACACCTTTGCATTGCAAGCTATTCAAAAGTGAAACAACAAGCTCACCGGTGAATCTCCTCTTTGAGCGCCTATTGTAGTCAGGCTATACTTGCGGCATTTCGGCATGGATGTGTCATTGGCAAACACTGTTTCCACATCTTCCATCTAGGAGAAGAGCGCATGATTAGGAGAAATATCAGACTCTTGCTCTAAGGACATTCTTTGCATTTGCGCAGTAAGGACTGCACTCTCCATTAGCGAGGCATATATGTATCCTCCATTTTCTATTGTAGTACCTTGATTGCATTGCTCTGCTACCTTCTGTTGTAAGTTGCCACACAGACAATTTTGGGGCATATGCACGTCATTATAGGGGAAGCACTATGGATTGATGTCATCAATAAGATTGTTTTGTCCCACAATTAATTCTCTACTCGAGCTTGGCGACGCACTTGTCAGTGGCGTAGGCACCAGAACCATTTGGTTTGTAGTCGGTGCTATCGGATTAGTGCGAGGCACACTCTGATATTGATTTTGCTGATAAGTAGACTACTCACTTTGATAGTTTTGATATGCAAGCCACGGGGGCGTTGCTTGGTTTTGCTTGAGAGTTGTTATATCATTTGCCATAGTTTGCAACATCTCCTTGAGGTCACTTATTTCATCCTTGGAAGAACCTGATGTAGAAGCCAAGTTTTCAGGAGCTGCCACATATGAGTACATTGATTGGGGAGTTGTTGCTGCACTAGTTGATGCGACCTCTTGTGCAGAGGTTGATATTTTAGGAAATATCAGCATAATAGGTCAAGGAGGCAATTTTCCATAATCTATTAAATGATTCTCAGCTTTGATAGTGGTAGCATAAGCATTTGGTAGAGTGGCTCCTCCCAAATGCTTGATCATCACAAAAATGTCAGGATTAATGGACTTCAGATAAAATATGAATGCCAATTCTAGAGTAGGGCGGATAGTCATAGGAATCTTCTGCCAATTTGAGTGAAATTGGGCATTGAAGTCCGTCAGAGCCTCCTAGGGGGCTCATCTTATGATGAATAGCTAATAATATAATGAAGAACAATCTCTGTCATTTGAGAACCTTTCATAAAATGGATCTCTGAGTTCATCCCAGGTGCGAATTGAATTAGGAGTCAGCGTTCGGTACCCATCTAGAGCCTTTCCTTTGAAGGACACGGCGAGGAACCTTAGGGTTACATTTTGCCCTATAATACCGTGTACCAGACAAACATCTGCTACATCCTGCAAATGCTCTGCTAGTGTTTTTGTGTTGTCTCTAACAAATTTGGGAATAGCTTTCAGGGCTGAAACTAGGATAGCGCCCCAAATAGCTGGCACTACCGGGGCTACCAGGGGACTTCCAGCATCGCATGCTACATAGTTTCTATTTGCGGTCGGCAACATGGTGAGAGGAAAAGGTGGTGGGAATGGAATGGTTACTAGCTGATTTGTGGCCTGGACTATCCCTAGCAGATGTACTAGTAAACCTGGGTTACTTGCGGTCTGGGATCTAGTTACAGGCTGATGGCTCATACACCCCTCTACAAAGCAATTTCATTAGTTCAGGTCCCACTGGGCATGCTAGAAAAAGGTACAAACTGTTGATGCCAAAAATTGATGAGGTCAGTGCCTTATGGGAAACTCAGCTCAAGGGGGACCCTTTGCGCCAAACTGAGTGACCTCCAGATTTTAAAGAAGCTGACATCTTCTATAACAAGTTTTGGAAATGGAAAAGGAAACAAATATAATGAAGCAAAGTCGAATCTAAGGCGATGCGCCAACATTTGTTGATGCGCATAATAAATCATAGATTTAGGGGTCTGAATGGTGTTGTCATGTTCCAAAACGTCAGATACTTAAAGCTATAGCATAAATAATTCATTTATTGACATAAAATAGCATTGCATACATCCTCACTACTAAGAAGAGTCATTAGACATGATTTAGGTAAGCAAGTTTGTATTCAATATATAGAAGTTCCTTCAAAGGAAATGCTTAAGACAGTATAAAGCAAAGTTTACAGTTTAATCAAAACATGAACAACAGAAAGGCTGAATAGTTGGCACAGTCTGAAAGTTTATTGCAAATAAAATAGTAAAAGAGGCCTGATGTCTCTTGCTAAAACCCATGTGTTTTTCTCTAAAATTTTGGACCCTTCTCTCATTGACAGAGAGTGCATATATAGTAGGAAAAGAAACCTCCCACTACTTTGGAGAACTACAACAGAAAAGATCCCACAATCCCCTGCAATGATGTCTGAATTAGAAGATTCCCAAGGCCATTACAACGACATTGAGCTAGAACACAACATCTAGTCATCCAAGTGCAGGTGCATCCCTCGTAATGATGGCAGTAGTCCTAGCCAGGCTCGAGGCGACAAGTGTCATCCACCGCTGCAAATGACCATGATGAGTGGCACCTGATAGCATCATCTCTTAGCCAGCCTATCGCCCGCTCTATAGATTAGTCGTAAGGCATGTGGCAGCCTTTTGTTGCCCGCATGAAAACTTTCTCCCATTGCTGCCGAGAGATTGCGAAGATGCAAAACACGTCTAATGGACCGAGATCCTTATTGCAGTGGAGAGAAAGCTGCATCAATCGAGTGTGAAAGATGCGTGGCAGCATTTCACTGCCTATGGCTGTTCAGTTCCTTACTGCGTGAAAGATCTGCAAACGGTTGCCACCTAGCAGAAGGTGGGGTGCCCGCCAACACCTTTAGAAAATAAAAAGAAATCCAGTGGAAGCATTTCATAGCCCGTGGTTGATTATTTCATTCCCGCATGATAAGCTTGTGATCCTCCGCCACGTAGCAAGATGTAGGACCCTCTGACAATCTTTAGAAATGATGGCCCCGCAGAAGCCTTTCGCAACCCGCACAAAGCTTTCAAGGAAATAAGAGATAAAACCCTCCGCAAGTGCGACATGTGGAGGCCCAACGTAGCCTCTAAGGACCCGAAAGGGAAGTCGTTGCCCGAAGTTGGGAAGATGAGATACGCAAAGTGATAGATCAAAACTTGATGGAAATCCAAATAAATTCTGCGATGCACAGGCCGACGCACACACAATACAAAAGAAACCTAAAGGGAACTGCTGAAATATTTATTTTAATAGCAACCAATCATGTGATTCCACATCAGAGCTCAATAAAACATGCTCTAAATGCACAAGTATTAGTGTCACTTCTTTTTTGGGCCTTTTTGGACACCTTGACAAAAAGCATGCTGATGTGGCATCATATTTGATGATGTGCCCTGAAACCTTAGTTATAAGCAGGGGACTTGCCAAGTAAGCTACTGTAAAAAATTGGGAGTGATTTGAAATTTCCACATAGGATAATTACAAGCACAAAGTTAGGGTGCACAACTATTGGGTTCTCTTTCCTATATCATCCCAACTGATTTTATTATTATCTCCTTGCTTATTTATTATGGTGACCATTTATTGTATATATATATATATATTATTTTTTTTGGGGGTTTTCTTTAATAAGACACTCCCTATTATTTATTTCAATGGCATAGCATCCCATTTAATTGTCACAAAATCTAATTTAGGGTGTTCAAAGGACAAAAGAGGCTGCACATTAAGTGAGTCAATTTTAATATTCCTCCAAGTTTGTCAAGAGCTATTCAACCCTAAAATCATTAACACATGCTTGCCCTTGTTCATCCTTCTTTTACTTTGCAAGAATGAATCTGGCGACAAAATGAAATATGACTGGGCAAAACAACAAACCGATGTTATATCACACATTAATATTGTTTTATCCTCTTAGGTATATCTGTTTGTTTTAGTTCATTTGATGCAAGATTCTCTCTTTATTTTTGAGGTTGCAACCCTTGGTTTAGCAATATATTTAGATATGTAAATCTCTTTGTATTTAAGTGTAAGGAGTTAAATAATTTCCAACTATTTGTTTATGCAGCACATAGTTAGGATGCAAGGGATGGTTGAGGGGTTAGGAAGCAGATTCAGAGTTGTCAAGGACGTGCAGTGAGTTGTATAGAGCATGATATTATTATTATTATTTATTTAGGGGATAATGAACTAGTGCATGAAATCTTTATGACAGGCTTGCTGAACAGGCAGGTTGGAGGGCATCAATAGTGATGTTGTAGCCCATGCTAAGGTTACCTAATTGTGGCCTAACTGACCAAGATATCTATTTTAAGAGGGGGTGATTTCTTACCCCTATGTATATGGCCACCTTTGGTTGCACAAGAAAATGTTACTAAGTGCTATATCTGAGGCATTTCTCATTTCATAGTCAATGTAACACTGCATTGAATAACTCAAAATACCTAATGCAATAAAACTCTCCAGATTTCTAAATACATATTAAGTAGGTTTTTTTCTAACTGAAAAAAGGGGTGTAAAAAGTGGGAGTCTCCAATGACTAAATATTATGCCTATACTTGCCATGCAAATACGTTTATTGCTATGGATAGATTATCTTGATATTTTGTAAGACCGAAATACCATCATGTAAAATAGTAGAAGGAAATACCTCTAAAAAAAATGCAGTCCTGCTTTTAAAGGAAACATCCATGAATGTTTTGAAGCGAATACTAATGTTATTTTCTTGTTTCTTTCCTTAGACTAGTAAAACAAAATGATATTTACCTTTCTATATTTTTGAGTATATTGAAAATGAATAAACATTAATGAGCAACATGCGTTTTCATCAAAAGTATAATAGTAAATTTATATTATGATTATGTCCATATTGAATGAATACCTGAAGTAAAACACACATTTTTCTCTAAAACCAAAAGTCATTTATATGGAACTTTTCAACAGAATAGTGTATTTATCCTCTAACCATAAAATGCATGGCTCCTTCCTCAAAATCATAGCATAAAATGTAAGTATTGAACTTTTCTTTTATACTTTCAAAATAGAATAAAAGCTACTTTCTCAAAAGTTACATATACATCTCTTTCTTTCATATAGCAAATCAAATTTTCTCTTCTCATACATACAAGATATTTATTTGTAGTATACATAACCAAATTGACATCAACATACAAGACATGAGATTATCTTTCTTTTCTTTCTTATTAAACCCATATCAAACCCCAACACTCCACCAAGGTGGTTTACATATAGAAATTTTACAATAGCCTTCCAATGCTATGACATTCAACTTCAAATGATAGATTTACTTTGACATAATAACACCATCTTTACTCACAAGAAACATGGCTATTCTAAGAACTGTTTAGCTTCTTCCAATTTTCAAAAATACACACAAACTTTTCTCTAGAGGCCAATGGGGAGCTCACCTCCCAACCTTTGGTTGGAGAACCAACCACCCCCGAGCTAGGATGCACCTTGGGAACCAAGTACATACATGCAAGCCAAATACATTTAACATACAAAATACACACATAAATTATACACACCCATCCAAGGGGATTTTCACATCACAAAGTGTTAGAATTGGCTATGGATGCCACCCAAGATCTATGGACCAAATAGAAAGCACAAGAAGAGAGAGAAAGATTATGACAAGAATAAACTGTATTCAATGTCATTAATATGATATGCAATACAATGATTGATTACAAATGAGAGAGACCCCTTGGTAAAATAGCCAAGGTGAGAACATAGAAGGGCATAAGATTATGACAAGTGTCAGAATCTTATGACATGAGACAACTATGAAGACTTATCACTCCACAAAAGGTGGAGAGATAATCACATGATGTGTCCACAAAAGGTGGAAATGATGAGATAATGACATGTCAAGTCCACCAAAAGTGGAGATTCTCCAACAACCTCCTATGTGGCCCTAAGTAAACTTAACTAAGGTGTAATTATGACCTAGGACAAGGTACAAGACATTTAATTACACCAACACCCCCCCTTAAGTGCAACTTAGGGAGTAGTGCACAAATGAAAACAATGCAAGATAGGTCCCGGCTAATAGGCCATGTTAGGTACCCATGTACAAACAATGCAATCAATGCAATCTCTCATAAACGAGGAAAGGGAGAAAACCTCATGGGACAAAACTCCCCCTCAAAAGAGAGATGAAATACAAAAAAGAAATAATCTCAATCAAGAATGAGAAGGTAAAAACCCCATGTGAGGAAAAAGACCCCCCCATAAGAGAGAAGTAGAAGAGAAGCAAGGTAGCCCCCCCTCAATGTTGAGTCTCTTGCAAGAATGGTAGAAGCTCGACATTGAATGCTGAAGATGGTCCAATCTTGCCGAACAACGTTCCTACCCTTAGGAAGAAACAAAACCAAGGATGTATGTAGGATATCATGAAGATGGATGATGTATGATGATGTCTCTGAAGCATGCTCAAGTGTCTCCATGTTGATGCCGAAAGCTGAACCACTCCAATCAGGCGTTCTAGGCCACACTGCTGAAGAGGAAAACCCAACATCTAGTAGAGATCAATGTAGAGCACTATCCAAAGACAAAGATATCCCCTCTAAAGACAAAGAAGCCTCCTCCAAATGTTGTCCAAAAGTATCCACACTCACGCCAATCTGTGAAGAATGATCATGTAGAGAATGAACAAGAGGGTCAAAGTGTTCCCTCACAACAATTGAAGAAGGTGCATCTTCATCAAAGAGAAGATGTACGTAATCAATGGTGTCCTCCAAATCAGAAAGATGAGACTCCACAAACAAGTCTGAAATACCTATTAGGAAATCATCCAAAGTAGCCATATCTGGAAGACAATGTATATTCTGCTGCACTAAATCACTAGGAGCCAAAACTGTAGCAACACAAGTATCATCAAGTACAACAGTAGATGGAGGAGATGAAGTGCATGGCTCAAGGACTGGATCTGATGTGAGTATGCCCAAGTTCAAAAAGCAAAATGTCTCCTCTGAATCATAGTTGTGATCAACAGTCGAAGGAACATCGTCATCATCAGAAGCAAACTGTGCAAAGGAATACAACCGAGATGAATGATCAACCACCCCAGTAGCTATGACATCTCTAGTCTCCAAGTCACGAATGATAACAGAATCAGGAGTGAACTCCACAGTTCTCCCATCTCCACCATGTGTAATCTGATATATGGAAAGTAGATTGTTCGTCAAATGAGGAACACACAAGACATCCTGAAAAGTGTTCTCCCCAATGCTAATAGATCCCTTCACTGTTACACTCATGTATGTATTGTTTCCCATCAAGATAGGAGACATAGAACAAGGTTGAAATGTAGAGAAGATAGTCTGTGAAGATGTCATATGATGAGATGCTCCTGAATCTAGAAGCCATCTCGCTGATCCTGGACTTGAATGAGCATAAAGAGCTTGTCCTTTATATCCTGATGTTTGACCTTTGTCTTTTTTAGACTGTTTTGAAGTAGAAGGAGAAGAAGATGATTCGGACATTCTAGAAGGCAAATCAATGTGATTCTTTTTGAGAAGATTTTTCAACTCATCAATATCCTTCTTATAACAATAGTGTTCTTCATGTCCATCCTTCTTGCAATATGCACAAAAAGGTCTCTCCTTCTTAGATGTTTCTCCTTTTGATGATGAGGATTCTGATTCTTTATGTGGCTTGTTCTTTTTCTTCTTTTGCTTCTTATCAAGATTCTCTGATTCTTTCTGTACCTTACACTCATTTGCCACCAATGCTTGTGGTTTGGAAGACTTGATTAGACCCATGTTCATTAACTTAGCTTCCTCTTGGATTAGGAGATTTGCAAAGTCATCAAACTTAGGATCAACATATGATGCTCCCATAGAAAGTCGATGGGTATGAAAGCCAGAACATAGAAATATGATATGCAATATAATGATTGATTACAAATGAGAGAGACCCCTTGGTTAAATAGCCAAGGTGAGAACATAGAAGGGCATAAGATTATGACAAGTGTCAGAATCTTATGACATGAGACAACTATGAAGACTTATCACTCCACAAAAGGTGGAGAGATAATCACATGATGTGTCCACAAAAGGTGGAAATGATGAGATAATGACATGTCAAGTCCACCAAAAGTGGAGATTCTCCAACAACCTCCTATGTGGCCCTAAGTAAAATTAACTAAGGTGTAATTATGACCTAGGACAAGGTACAAGACATTTAATTACACCAACACAAAGAGTTCATTATGAACCCAAAATAGGGAATGGATGGTGGACTACTCACTCTATTTTGGGGACTAAAAAAAAAACACCATGAATAACAATCACCATGTTTTTCAACCCATCATTACAAGCCTTCCTTATCATTTCCTTATCCACCCCAACCATCCTTCACATTTCACACAACATATGGGTACTCATACCATCTTATTAACCTCTCCTTTTAAAGGAAGAATAACTTGTCCCCATGGAGGTTCCTACTCGAACCATCCCCAAACTTGGGATGCTCTTCCTAAATTTGGGTGAGCCTATCCCATTACAACCCTTTTCCCCAACAACACCCACAAAAAGAAAAAACAACAAAAGAAAACAACACTTAAGGGAAAGAATTTCAAACACACAATTACATGTACATAGCATGCAAATTTGAAAAAATAAGAAGCAAAAGGGTTTGGTGATCCTACCTTAATCCAAGCTTTGGAAGGAAGTGATGAGGATGAGCACAACTCCACCTCCTGCAAGCTTGCTTTCCAATCTCCCCAAGCCAAATCTATAATACCCCTTGTGTTGTTGATACTCTTTTCTATTGATTTTGTACTTGGTTTGTGATGGTGATTAGTTCATGGGATTGGTTGTGTGTGGACTCATAGTTTGGTCGGTTTGATGTACTTGAAATTACTTATGATGCTTGATGATACATTATGTGGTGATTATGTTATTTGGTTATGTTATGGTTTTCTTTAATAATATAAATGGTGATGTTGTGATTCTATGATGCTATGAATTCTTATGTGTTTTCTAGTGAGTCTTGGTCAAAGGATGGAGTGGCATCACTTTCTCACGAGTGCCCTGCTACCCCACAATTACCTTTCATTGTGTGTCTACAATAGAGATTTACATGCTACATGAAATTTGTTTCTATGCAAGATGCAGGTACTGGAAACTGACTCCACTTGTTTGACAGGTTTGAACATGTCCCATAAACCCAACGGGGATGATGTTGAAAAGGGAGTTGATAAGGAGGTGTCCCCCTCCCAAGTCTATCACCTCGTTGTGAGTCTTACGGTGTTGTGGTCTTGACCTTGTATTTCTTTTAGTATTGGTCATTATTAATTATTTATTTATTTGTGATTAGTTGTTATTTAATTAATCTCTGATTAGTTGTTATTTAATTAATCTCTATTTTATGTGTGATTAATTAATGTTCTTTAGTTGATATAATTATTTGTAGGTAATTGTAGTTAAAGTTAATTAATTAAATTTTCTTGATTGAGTGTATAGTTTAAATAAAAATAATGCATGCTATAATGTGAATTAGAATTTTCATTTTGCATAAGATAAGTGGTATTGATTTTTGAAATTTTAAATTAATTAAATAGCATATAATACTTTATTATTATCAAAAGAAAAAAAATTAAAAGAAAATTGGTTTTAAATTATAATTAGAGTATTTAAGGGAGTCAATGGGAATTGAATAAAAAATTCTTGTTTAAAAATATTCTCGAAGAGAATATTGGCATGTTGTGAATGGAAAGAAGTTACTTCATGGAAAGAAAATTGGTTGTAGAATTGTTTTTGGCTTTTGGGAGTTTTTGGTTAAAAATTAGAAGAGGTTTCCTTGAATTTATTTTTGGGCTTACATTTTGCATCTTGCTAGAAGTAAAGATTTAGAAAAGGGCTTAGAAATTGAACTTTGAAGGTGAAGCTTTGCTCCAACCCTCATTCTTTCAAGCTTCAAGAAAACAGGTTCCTTTACTGTTTATTTAATTATTCTGTTGTTTTGAAAAGATTGTCTGTACAAATTTTATTCTGTAGAAAATTTGTTGGATGCTTTTGTGTAGAAAAGTTTATTAAAAGTTCCTCTATAGAAAAATTATGTTGACAGCTTCTAAAGTTTCATCGAGTTTATTTTGTTTCCTCTATAGAAAACTTTATAGTGAAATCAGAGAACCTCGTAAAAGGTTATTTTTAAAACAATAGAAAAACATAGGAAAAATAATAGATATATTTTGATTCTTATTAAAATTAGGAAAAACCCATATACAATTTTCTTGTAGATGAATATGATTTAAATCTATTTTTCCAAATTAACTTATTTGTTTGGAAAAATTAAAATAATAATAATAATAAAATTAACTCTATGATAATTTTGCTCCTTGTAGAAAATCTGGAAGTAAATTTTTCTAGACAATACAGATTGCCTGAGAATATATTAAAAAAATTAAAAAAATAAAAAAATAATAAATATATTTATTGGGGGGGGTCCATTGTTGTTGTACCTCCCCACTCCCATGGTGATACACAGCCTTGGTGGGGCTGCGACATCCCCACATAGGGAGGTACGCACCTCCGGCTATGTCATTTTGTTCTATATTAAAATAATTTATTTAGAAAAAAGAATTTTTTATTTAATAGTTAAACATATAAATTTATTAAATTTAATTCAATTTAAATTTATTATTTTATATTAATGAATATATATATATGTGTGTATGTATATATATATGTATATGTGTGTGCGTATGCATATATATATATATGTGGATTATTTGCAATGATTTCATGTTTTTATTCGACAAATTGAAAGAAAATATTTTATCAAATTAAATCAAGTGATTTTAATAAAAGAAATAGTTTTAGCTAACTGATAGTTTAATTTCCACGATGGATATCGTGCAATGAGTTATCTTAAAATGTGATTGTTAAGTATAGTAAATTTGCATTCTTAAACAAAATCTTGATGTTGAATAATTATTTAATTCTTTGATTTTCTTTGAGTTCTTTATTGATTTCCTTGAGTTTGGTTATAAACATGTGGGGGCCCTTAAATTAGTTGTTCTTTCTATGGATGTTAAGGTTATTATTTAAAACTTCCAGAGGCATGGGAAATTGGTGGTTTATTATATGACCTTTTAATTTGATACTTGTCTCTATTTTGATTTTAGTTGTGATTTTGTGTTTATTTATTTGGGTTGTACCATTTTTATTGGAGTTGATTTACATGACCTTTAACGAGATGGTTTTTCCTCGCAGTTGTCCTATTTTGTAGTGTAACGTTCTTGTTGGTAAAACCCCTTGGTATTTATTGTTATGTTTTGGGTTTCTCGAGAGAGTGGCTCTATGTGGGCACCAGCGCACAAAGGGGCTATCAAGATAACCCACATTAGAGTTTGAGTAGTAAGTGATAACCTAATTAATTAATTAGGGGTGGGTAGTTAAACATTAACAATATAATTATGTATGCCTCGACCACCTGTTAGTGCTTGCACAAAATAAGGGTGGTCTGAGAAGGTCGTGGTTGGCAAGATCATTGTCTCATTTCCACAAGAGGTTAATGATTCAACACGAGTCACCTTATGGGCCGACACCTAGAGAGGCTATCAGGATAACCATAGATGGGGGCTGGCGCCTAGAGATAGGCAGTCAAGATAACCCATGTAGGATTGTATGATGAAACTCTCCTCTAGCTTCCCCTTGAGTTGTTTCTGTGGCTAACCTTTGAAAGTGGTCTTTTGATGTTATGTTTCTCTTTATGTGTGCTCTATATTTTCATGTTTTGGAGTTTAGTCTTGTGTATTTGTATGGATTTTCTTGGACGCGGACCCTTTCTTATTTACTCCTAGCATGAGGGTGGTCGGGTGGAACATGCTACACACCCCGTTGGGTTTCCCATCAGCGTTCATTCTACATAGTATCATCTAGTCATAGCTTGTACTAGAAGTTCACAATGTATTTCAGTTATTCCTTGTATTGATGTATCATTTCCACATGTATGGGAAGTAATGATGTAAACTCATGTATATGAACCATGTAATGTATTGGAAATTGAAGTAATGTAAATGCACCTTTGTAATCATTTATGACTTATGATATTGACCTTGGTTTTATGTTATGTGGAGTATCTATGTAAATATATGTATGGACTCATTGGAGTTAGCCTTGGTTTACCATTTTTAATTGAACTTATGTAATGATCATGATGAATGCAAAAATTAGTTAAGTTATTTAGCATCAATGTTTATCTTTTGTTATGGGTTAGATTTAAGCGATGTAGCGTAGCATGCCCCAAAGGACTTAGGTGTTTGAAAGTGTATCATGTAATGTAATATTGTATAATGGTATTTTAAATGTTTACTTAATATTTTCCTTTGTATTTAAAAAAAAAAATTGTGTGCATAGTAGTTATCTTTCAGGGTTTGCATGACAGGTGTTACAAAATCCAAGATGTCCCCAAAAAAAATTAAGTCCAAAAACAAAGAATGCAAAAAGAACCCCTGAAAACCCTTGTTCTTAGTTTTTTTATAGAATTCAAATTTCAATTTCTTTTGAATGGGAAAGTGACACTTTTCACTCACCCATTAACCCTCCCAAGCACATTCACCCATGTGTGCTCTCACATGTGTGAAAACTTGGGGGACTTCCAAGGCAACATGGAGAAGTGGGAATGTAAAGGGACTAGTCTCCATCCCACTTCCCAAAACCTTATTTTCGTCAAACATTTTTAAGGCCTCAAAAAGGGTGCCCAATCATGCAATGGACTGAAAATTTTAAGTTAAAAAGGTACCTAACCCATAGGTACTTGACCTAGGGACCTTAAATCCATAAAAACACTTTAAAAACTTAACTTTTCAACCCCCAAAAGTGCCTTAAAGGTTAAATCCGAGTTTGTCCACTTGGGTGGACAACTCACCATCTAGATGGATTGGCATGGCTATAAAAATCAATTTTCCAACATTCACAAATAACATCACGAATAAAAAAAACCATTACATAATGGAACTATAGTCCAGGCCATATGGACTATAGCTCGGTTTCACTGGTTGATTTACTCAAGGTTCCTAGAGGTTACCTCCAATTTGCATTGGCCATGGAAAGTGCACCTGCACACTCAAGACACATGTTAATCCATCCAATAATTCATATTTCAAAAGAATTGAATCATCATTTCATATACATAAGTTTCCATCCAAATAATTCATATATCAAAACAATTGAATCACCATTTCATATACTCAATTTTCATAATTTCACATAGCATATATATCTCGTATCATAACTGGAAAAATCACTAATCACATATCATCCCCAATTCCTTTTAGCTTAATTTCAAATTGCAACATGGTTCATTCACATCACATATTTTATTTTTTCATCATTTCAAATTTCAAATTAAACAACCACGGTAACTAGCATAAAATTAAAGGTCAATAATCACAATCAGCTAATTAAGCATGTAGCATAATCATCATCAAGTCATCATAAGAACTCAAATGTCTAAATATCATAAAAAAATTATGATAAGAACTCAAATGTCTAAAATATCATGTCCTAAAAGGTATCACTAGACATAGTCAATAATACTAAAACTCAAAATAGTCTAAGAAATAAACCTATCCTAGAGGCGGACCTCATAATAACTTATTTTTTCTAATTTCATTTTTTAAAACAAAGGTTGCAGGGAAATATCCCATAGAGATAAGAGTACTAGTTCTGAAGATTCTTGTGGTGAATTTTGAAGCCTTGGGACAATCTTTTGAAACCAAAGAACCATAATCTTGGGACCATATGGAGGACAACCTCAACATGGTTGTCTTCAAGAACATGGATAAGGAAAAACCCCTTAGATTTTACATGGCATCTATGTGGATCCCATGTGGGGTCTAGAACCTATGAACCTAGTCTTGAAGTATGCTTTTAGGGTAGACTCTACCCACAAAATAACTAATTAAAGTTAAAATTTCTAGCAATTTCCAAGCATTATCATACTTGGGAATGAAAGAACAACATTTGGGAGTGTTTCAAGGGACATACCTCGTAGAACACCTTGGGAATAAATTTCTAAGGATGTTTGAGTAGGGATGCCATAGGGAATCATTGCCAAACCTATTAGAGTTATTGTGCATTAGCTAATAATTAATTAATTTTTAATTGATTATTAGAATAATTTATTCTAATGTACTTAAGCTAAACTTAGGATTATTTTATTCATTTAACTAAGTGTTTTTCTATTAACTAAAGTAAGCACCATTGAGGGTTTAGCTCCTATATAGCACTCAACTCTCATTATAATTATTGACTTGAGATTTTATATATTTTCTATTATCTCTTACATTTTGAAGCTTTTCTTGTTGAGGAATATTGCACATATTATTTGTAGATCTCTTGCATGGAAGGTGTATTTTTTCGTTGTTTAGTCTTGTGGCTTGTGGTTTTGTGCTTGTTTCATAATTCTAATATGGTATCAAAGCATGGATTCAGCAAACCCCTTCTCAATTTATGAGGGGTTTTATTCAACAAGGTTTATAAGCTTCAAATTTGAATCCCCTTTGTTTCTTTTGCCATTTTTAGAGGTGGGGGAAATTTTCAAAGCCATTTTCATTTTTGCTTCAGAATTCCAACTTCCACTCATTTGTAGGAAAAATGATTTCTAGGTTTTGTAGCCAAGGTCAAAATATTATTTGAGTATCTTTTGGATTTTGCATGTCTTGAGTAGATCTGAAGAAAATAGTTTTCCAAAAAGTGTCGCACATCATTTTTTTATAGGTTGAAGGTTAAAAAAAAAATTCATCTTCTCCAAGAACTGCTAGATCAAAAAAATATTTCTAGGTTTTATTCTTAGTATTAAAATATTTCTAGGTTTTTGTTATTGTCTACAAATAGTGAGTAGATTTTTTAGAAATCAAATTGGAAGTAAATTTTTTTTTATAGAAAAAATCATTTCCTACAAGCTAAATTCAACCTTTTTAAAATTCATAACTTTTGGCTCAATTATTGGATTTTTGTGATTCAAGGGGCATTGGAAAGTTGACTTTATCCTCTACATAGATCCAAGATCATTCTTAATCATGGAGAAAGATGTGAACATTCATCAGTGCATGTACTTTTTCATTTTTTGCATTATTTTTGCAAAATAAATGCACTCTACTTGGATTTTTTTCCATGCACTCTAAAATTGGTGGTCCTCCATTTTGAAGGTTTTTTGCTAAATTTGGCGGAGTTCCTTTTTTCCCTACTTAGCCACCCTCCATTGGACATTTTAATTTTGCACCTCATATTTCAGAGGCCCATATGGTGGTCCTTTCCAATGCAATTTTTTTTGAAACGAGGTAGAATTTCATGCTCTTCACAATGGTGTGGGTATTTTCCAGTTTAGGCTTCTAATTTTTTCTATAATTCTATTTTCTCAATGTTGTTGTTGTCCTGTTCTCATTTTGGAGACTTCGACGAGCCATTTCCTCTACATTTGGACTCCTTTTTGTGTGCCACTTCTTCAAGTGCATGTTTTTTCGTGTACTTCATCATGGTGCTACTAGTTTTCACATTTTATGTGAAATAATTGTATTTTAAGTAGATAGTCCTTTTTTGGACATTATGGCCTCCCATTGTATGCATTTTTTCATTCTATAAATGCATTGAAATAAAGTGCCTCAACATTCTAATGTATCTTTTTTAGGATCTTGCACATCACTTTGTGTCTTAAATTGTACTCGCACTATGCTATAAAGTTCCATGGGGGGGTTTGATTTTTTTCCTTTGTTTGCAACCATACCTTTGTCGAGTGAGTGTCCCTTCCATGACAACAACCTCATGCATGTGTGTCTTTTGTTTGCATACCCTTTATATGTGTTGGCACTTTCATGTTTGCATGTTCAGATGTTCCTGATTCTTCTTCATACACTTCTTTTTAGCATTAAGTTTCAATTTACCTATCATGCCTCTCCCTTTTTAGCATTATGGGGGGGTTGCTACTGTTGGTTCTAATACCTCCTTGGTTTCACATTGGAGTGAGATATTTATACAATATTTGTTCCTATGTACTTTCGGATGTAGTGGCTACATTTCGATGAGATTGATCATTTACCATATGGACACTCTTGCATTCCTATTTTTGGAGGTGAACTTTAATTTTCATTTGATTAGAGACTACTGTGTACCTATATTTTTGACTTGTTATTTTCATGCATGTTGAGTAGTGTCATTTTGGTCACTCATATTGCTTCATGTGTCATTTGTATCTTTGAGTTCTAGATGTTTTCCTTTGTTTGCCACCTAATCAAACAAGTAGTTCCATTGAGGCACTCATATAGTATAGTCTCCTTGATCTTGACATTTGTATCTTTGATTTCCAAATGATTTATCTTTGTTTTCCATCTAATTCAAGTAGTGTCATTGGGGCCACACATATAGATTCGTGTCTTCTTGATCTTGATCATCATCTATTTCAATGGAGATTCTTGTTTCGACATTACAACAATCATTATTTGACAGTGTATACAACTTCTTCATGCTTCATTGTTATTCTTTTGTTCATCCTTTGTTCCTATCTTTTGGGACAAATTTGTGTTGGATTCTTCTTCATCCTTCACTCTTATTTGGAGGCTTCTTTAGTCCTTCATTGTATTTCTCTCTTTTGGAGAGGAGTTTTCTACCATAGTTTTTTTCTCTTTTTCTCTAGTTGTAAGATATCTTTTGTTTGCACATGGGTACCTCATCAAACCTTTCTTTTTGAGGCTCATCATGCATTCTTTCTTTTTAGGGTTTTTAGCCACTTCCTAAGTTCATCTTAAGGGGGGTGTTAGAGTTATCATACATTAGCTAATAATTAATTAATCTTTAATTGGTTATTATTTTATTTTATTCTCATGAACTTAAGCTAAACCTAAGATTTCTTTATTCAATTAACTAAGTACTTTTCTCTTAATTGAAGTGAAAACCATTTAGGGTTTTGCTCCTATATAGCACTCAAATCTCATTGTGATTATTGACTTGATCTTTCATATCTTTTTTATTGTCTCTTGAATTCTATAGCTTTTTCTTATTGAGGAATATTACACATGTATTGTTTGGAAATCTCTTGCATGGAAGGTGTATTTGTTCATTGTTTGATCTTGTGGCTTGTGGTTTTTTGCTTGTTTCACAATTCTAACAAAACCTTCATCCCTAGTAGTAGTTGCTATGCAAGAATGAAAGGTTGAGGCCATATAAAGTGGTGTAAAATTATCACAAGCTTAGCGATTGAAATTACATGACAATAAATGCAAGAAAGTGCAAGAAAAATCTTGTGGAAAAGTGCAATTTGAAATACACACCACAAATCCAAGGCCCTAGTAGAATGAAAAAACTCTTCCCACAAAATATCCTTCTCTTTATTTATTTTCATCCATGTTTTTTCATGCCACTAATCATTTGCAAATATTCTAATCATATGCACAAATAAACATGAGACCCATACAAGCTCTTGCAAGAACAACTATGAGACTAATATCAACTCATTTTAAGAAGTCATACTAGAAACCACCTATGGGTGACCAAGAGTCACAACTTAGATATCCACTTATTTATAAACTACCTCCACACAAGAAGCCAAATATGGAAGACCAAGATTCATAGCTTAGAATTGCATAGTAGACATCTCTTTGAGATTTGAACTTGGGTCTCCACAATGAGAACTCAATGATTTAATCAATTAGAATTAAATTCTTGGACTTTTTGAACCCTATTACAAAAGTAATATCAAGAATAAATGAGAGATGATAAATATTGATAAAAAAATTAGATATATAAAAATATATATTAAAAGTGTGTTATATATATATATATATAAATGATACACATTTTAGAGAGATATATAGATGACTATTTTTACCAAATATATGTACATATGTTATGATGTTGGACATATATTATATACTATTACATGATACTAATAAGTACATATAATTACATAATTTTGTAAAAGATAAAGAACTAAAATGGAATTTTAGATTTATGCTTCCCTATGACCCTTCACATTTTCATAGTTAAGATGAAAATTGTGATATATAAAAACAAAAATCTAGTTTACATGCCACTATTTTTTACTCCACAAAATGTGTTGTCCCATAGGGGAGCAACTCAAGTTATATATAGGGAATGTTCTCTTATGAATACTAGGGACACCTCATTACTAGTTGATGTTTAACTAAATTTAGAATACTTTGTGTAGACAAGTTGTGCCTAAACCTAGCGAGGCAACTATATCTTGGGTGAAATGCAAGTCCTATACATGGGTTGCATATGGTGCACAACACAACCTATTGTCCTCATACTTGTAATGGTTTTGTTTCCCTGTGTGTATATTTTGGTGAGAGCAACCACAACCTTTCCAGAAAGGCCAAAGCCAGTCGAAGTAGAAAATGTGGTTTTGGAATAGTCCCCAATAGTGTGTTGGATGGGTATTTTGGGAGGCATCAAAACTCTCTTTGTGTCACATCACCTTCAACCACACTAGGCTTTAGCATAACAAATTGATATGCCAGAATTGGGTAGCTAACTTGTCTTCCTCCTTAGCTATTGTAAGAGGAGTAGTATTGATTTTATTTACATCCACACCTAAGAATGTATACATAACACATTAGCAAACACATCTTAACATTATGATCATAAGAAGTTGATTGTTCATTAAAAATAGATATATTTTTTTTTTTGGGTTAGACTAGAGGAATTGGTCTAGTATTCGTCCCCCTATAAACTATAGTGCGCTTGGTAAAAAATTTCACATGACCGATGGTGTTGGTGTGACATGCCCTTTGGCACCACAAGTTTGGGGAGAGAATAAACTTCGTGACCTATTGCACCTACAACATGATGCTTTAGCCAATCGAACTAGGCCTCCTCAAAACAGATAGATTAGATCATCAAGAGAAGCTTAATTTATCCTCAAGTGAAGGTCTGTTGATTGAAAGCTTTTTCTCAAATGGTTGTAAATTAGATTTCACTAGGGCCTTGTTCTTACTCTCACGTGCTCTTGCAACCCTACTCCAATTATCCTAATAGACACCTCAGAATGTTTGCCATTGCCTACCCTATCTCTGAAGGGACTACTTGTAGTTGTCAATCTAGTTGTAGCCTCACTATCGTGGTGATGAGATTGACCTCTCAAAAGTCCTCAATACTCCAAAAAAGTAGATAACACTACCTGAACTAGATTTGCAGCAGAAAATTTCATCCCATATCTTCTCTTACCATTGTACCTAAATCCTCCTTTAGTGTTGCCTCCAATCATTTCCATAATTCAACCAAATGGATATAAATCTGAATGTAGCGACTCAAACTTACAACGACTCTTAATAAATGACCAAAAAAATTATTGTGCAATTGTTAGCCAAATCATATAATTTTGGCATTATCTAACAACCAATTTTGAATTCTCAACCCCTTTTGCTAAACCAAGGGTTTCCAAAGGTCAAACAATAGAAATGGATAAAAGTGCTTCAAGTTTGTAGCAAAGAGTTTTTTTCCCTTTGTGGTAGAGGGTTTCCAAGATAACATGGAACTTCTGTGCTCTAAGTGTGGAAATGGCTTTATAGAAGCTATTGCAACTACTCAGTCCTCTTCTGATGTGCATCAGACTCAAAGGATGGCCAATCACAATGGAGAAACTAGATGAGGATATGGAGAAGAAGATGAAGGCCAAAGGAGAGACCATGTACATGAGAAAATGCTAGAGCAATTATTTAGCGTGATTAGCCAAAATGAGCCCTGCATATAGGAGCCTCTCCCACAAATAGCCTACATAAGAAAGAGAAAATGACAACATGTAACCCAAATAAAAAATGAATTTTTCCTTGAATGCAAAAAGATATCAAATGTAGGGCGGCAGACCTAGCTCAATTGGAAAAAGCATCTTGTTGCAAGAAAGAGGTCATGAGTTCTAGTCTCCCCACCATCCCCATGGTACTAGAGGCATGTCAAGCCAGTGTCACTGATCACGTGAAAAAAGTTAGGGGGACCAATTCCTATAGTCTAAAAAAAAAAGATATCAAAGGTTGCCAACACAGGTTCATGCAACTTCACGTAGGAGTTGGAGCTAAATACTAAAGAGAAATCTTATACTATTTGCAAAGAAACTGTCATAATGTTAACAACCAAATCATATACAATGTCAACTTACATAGCAACTATCCATCCAAACAATATGTGTTATCTAAAATGAGGCGGTGGTTAATTAAGCATTAAGACCTTCAAATCTTCCAAATTATCCATTAAATAATGTGCTCAAAATAAGAAGCAGTGCACATTTCTCCAACTATTTTGTAGCTTGATTGAAGGGTAGTAGGAAAAAATTATCCATTGGCATAACATCCAATCAAGGCTGCAAACACATTGGATCTTGATATTGTGAAGGGTCCCTCCATTGGAAGTAAAAGGAATTGGTGTGTAGTCTATGAGATGTTATTATTGATGCCTTTTAGATGAGTAACATCGATTAGAAGAGAGTTGTATGAGAGACTTAAGATCTAGTATTCATTTGTAGGTGTGGAAATGATTGGGATTAGAAATTTTTAGATAGGGTTGGTCGATGGTATAACACACTAAATTTTCTACTTTACACTAAGGGTAAGGTCTCATGGAGGGGGGCTTCCTTAAAAATCTCAACATATGTTTCTTAGCTTTTTTAAGAATATTTTAAAGTTCTTGGTCTCGTGGATTTAATCTTGAAATTCTGCTTAAAATTTTAAGCTCCAAAATTTAAGGAATGAACTATAGTGCTTTGATAAAAAATAATAAATAAATGAAAATTCTCTCATTTTTATTTCTTAATAATAATTTAAAATTGTAGATGAGAGACAAGTGGAATAAAAAAACTTCTAAGTTTTAGGGGAAATTTATAGCCCCACCCCAATTTCACTAGCTAAAATATGCATTCCTAAAAGGTAGGGGCTCCTATTTTTCTGGAAAAGATTCCAATTAATCATGTAGCACAATTTTGTTTTCCCATGAGACCTCTAGCTCCATGAAAATAAAATCCCAAGCCCCCCCATGGGACCATATAGTAATCCCCCATATTAGTTATCACCTAGATTTTATACTAACCTTAATTAGGAAGCTCAGGCAAAATAAAATTAATTTCATTAAGAACGTAACTTCCACTACAAACATAATAGAAAAACTGATATTCACAACTCAATTGATTCACTCTCATATGGATCAAAGCATGTGACGATCCTCATGTGGCCACATAAGCCTATGACATGGTTGTCCTCTACTTAAGGGCTACTTTCCCTAGCTCAATTTCCTTACACTGCACATACTTTAGCCGACCTAGTAAAAGATTACCTTATGTATATATTTAATTATTGTAGACCTATATTCTCAAAAAAAAACTTTTATATGGCAAAAAAGTCCATTCTTCCATCCTTCATAATCAATTTTATTTTTTCACACACTTAGAAACATGATAATAATATAAGTGTTGTTGAGAAAATATGAATTTTATCGCTGACACTAAGAAACATGAGAATCTTAAGAGTGTTAAGAAATTATGAATTTTCTTCATCAGCATTAAAAAATATGAGAATCTTAAGGGTGTTGTAGAGAGAATATATACATATGTATTGACTAACACTGATAATTTGAAGAGTGTTATGGAGAAACTATGAATGTGTATCAATGGAATTTAGAAACATTAGAATTTTAAGAATGTTGTTGAGAAACTATAAATTAGTATCACTTACACTCAAAACCTTGAGAGCTACTATATTGAAATATATTATTTGAGAATAAGGGACTATAATAATTCTTAACCTAAAATATTGACTATCCTTTAATTTTTATATAGGAATCAATGCAAAGTTAAAAATTTAAAGTTGTATGTTGATTGTAAGACAATGAGAACAATAATGAAGAAGAGGACATGGATGAAACAATAAGTGTAGCCATTGCAAAATAGGTGCATTTGTTCGATATCCATCCAAATTTCCAATCACAAAACTAACCTTAGTGATACGAAACAAAATAAATAAACATAAACATGCACAAGTTGGCTTTACCATTGTTGAAAAGCAAAAGCACAACTATAATTTATAAAAAAATGTGAGAAATTTAGAATATAATTTTCTACTTTCAAATATTCAAAACAAAAACAAATATAATCTCTTTTGCACTACATATACAACATTGCAAAAACAATGAGTAAGATAATCCATGAGTTATGTATGCTCTGCAATAGTCAAAATTGTGCACAAGTTGGATTTACTGCTATTGAAAAGAAGAAGCAAGAATCTAGCTTATAAAACATGTGAGAAATAGAATATCATTTTCTATTCTCAAATATTCAAAACAAAAACACATATAAACTCTTTTCCACTCCATATACAACATTGCAAAAACAATGACTAAGATAATCCATGAGTTATGTATGTTATGCAACACTCAAACTTGTGCACAACAAAAAAATATTAGACTCATTAAAGCGAAGGAGTAGTGTAACTCTAAAAAGTGCACACACCTAAAAAATAGGTTCTACTGTACACGATTTTTAATCCCTTGTTTTTGAAATTAATTATTTTCTGAGTAAAAAAGTTTGGAACATACTTTATGCAAAATAGTATTCTAAACATTTTGACTCACACTAATATGAAATACAATTGGTGTAACCATTGTGCCTCCTTTCATTGCAAGTGCTAGTTACATATTTTTGTAAAAGATAAAGAACTAAAATGGAATTTTAGATTTATGCTTCCCTATGACCCTTCACCTTTTCATAGTTAAGATGAAAATTGTGACATATAATAATAAAACCTAGTTTACATGTCACTATTTTTCACTCCACAAATGGTGTTGTCCTGTAGGGGAACAACTCAACTTTTATAAGGAATGTTCTCTTATAAATACTAAGCACACATCATTACTAAGTTTTGTAGTACTTCAAGTTGTCAAATAATGTAGTGATTTGATTTTTAGTTATTCCTTTAAAAGTGTTGATATATTTTCACATTAAATTTTGTTTTGCAATTGTTTGAAAGGTTTACATATATTTTTTAATATATAAAATTATTTAAATATCATCATTGTACATTTCTAGTAGGATTTTAAAGGGGAATTTTTTCACAAATATAAGAGGGACTCAAGTCTAGAATATTGTCTATAATTGACTTTCCCACATGTGAGAAATAGAATATCATTTTCTATTTTCAAATATTCAAAACAAAAACATATATAAACTCTTTTGCATTCCATATATAACATTGCAAAAACAATGAGTAAGATATTCCATGAGTTTTGCTTGTTATGCAACACTCAAATTTGTGCACAATAACAAAAGATTAGACTCATTAAAGTGAAGGATTAGTGTAACTCTAACAAATGTGTGCACCTAAAAAATAGGAGTCTACTGTACATGATTCTTAATCCCCTCCTTTTGAAATTAATTAATTTTTTGAGTAAAAAAGTATGGAACATACTTTATGCAAAACAGTATTCTAAACATTTTGACTCACACCAATATAAAAGACAATCGGTGTAACCATTTCACCTCCTTTTGGTGCAAGTGATAGTTACATATTTTTGTAAGAGATAAAGAACTAAAATGGAATTTTAGATTTATGCTTCCCTATGACCCTTCGCCTTTTCATAGTTAAGATGAAAATTGTGATATATAATAATAAAAATCTAGTTTACATGCCACTATTTTGCACTCCACAAATGGTGTTTTCCCATAGGGGAACAACTCAAGTTGTATCTAGGGAATGTTCTCTTATAAATACTAAGGACACAACATTACTAAGTATTGTAGTACTTCATGTTGTCAAAAAATTTAGTGATTTGATTTTATGTTATTCCTTTAAAAGTGTTGATATATTTTTAGATTAAAGTTTGTTTTGCAATTGTTTGAAAGGTTCACATATATTTTTTAATATATATAATTATTTAAATATCATCATTGTACATTTCTCATAGCATTTTAAAGGGGAACTTTTTCACAAATATAGAAGGGACTCAAGTCTAGCATATTGTCTATAATCGATTTGCCTACATGTGAGAAATAGAATATCATTTTCTATTTTCAAATATTCAAAACAAAAACACATATAAACTCTTTTGCACTACATATACAACATTACAAAAATAATGAGTAAGATGTTAGTGAGTTATCCACAATGCCAAGCCTATCTGTTAGGCATTCAAAAATATCCTTTGGAAATGCCTTGGTGAAGATGTCAGTGAGTTGCTACTTGGATCTGATATACTGAAGTTCTATCTCACCTTGTTCCACTAATTCCCTTATGAAGTGATATCGAATCTCGATGTGTTTTCTTCGTCCATGGAAGACTAGATTATTTGTCAGAGCTATTGATGAAACATTGTCACAATGAATAACTATGCTATCATCTTTTTGTTGTTGTAAATCTACAAGGATCCTCCTCAACCAAATAGCTTGAAATGTTGTTGCATTTGTTGTTATGTACTTTTATTTTTTTTTTGCTAAGAGAGACAATCGGCTACTTCTTTGATTACCATGAGATTGCACCCGATCCCATGTTGAAGACATAGCTTGATGCGTTATTCCTATCATCAACATTTTTTGCCCAATCAAGTCTATATGTGAAACCATCCAACTTAAATTCATTTGATGCACCATACATGATGTCATATCTTGTTGTTCCATTGACATACCTCAAGATCCTCTTTATTGCTTGCCAATGTGTGTCCTTAGGTTCCTCCATGAACCTAGATATCAAGCTTACTTCATACATTAAATCATGCCTAGTTGATGTCAAGTACATCAAACTTCCAACCATGCCTTTATAGAGGGTTGGTTTCACTTCCTTATTGTTGTTGGTGTGGTGGAAGGTTTATTCCATTATGCATTTTAAACCTTCTTTAAAAAAAATTGCATAGTTAGCTTGTGAAATAAAAATTCCATGCTTTATTTGTTGAACTTCTATCCCAAGGAAATACTTCAACAAACCTAGATCCTTCATCTCAAATTTATTTTCCATCACCTCTTTAAAATCAACAATTCTATTGTCACTGGTACCAATAAAAATAAGATCATCTACATACAAAATAACAATTAGAATATTTCCTTTGGCTAATTTGATGTAAAGTGTGGGCTCACTACTGCTCTTGTTAAATCCATTGGTCAACAAATAGGATTCTATTATGTTGTACCACACCCGAGGTGCTTGTTTCAGCCCATAAAGAGCTTAGTGATAGTAGATTTCCACAATCCATAGAGAATGTTGCAAATTATTTCTTGATTTTGATTGTGTAAGCTTTTTTGCATCAATTTTTTGAATCAAACTCAGTGATCCATCATTGGGATGAAGAGTTGAAAAAGATATGAAAATATTAGTTGCATACCCAACAAATTAAAAAATGATAAAAGGAAGGTGAGAGGGGGGGGGATTAAGGAAAAAAACTCAAGGTAAAGGAATAAAAAACTATGACCAAAGAAAAGAGGGGGGAAAGGAAAATAAACCAACTAAAACCAAAGGAAAGATAAGAAGACACCGAGAAACAAAGAAATAAGAAACACAAATAAATGACAAAAAACAAAGAGAACACCTATAAAAATAAGAAAGGGGAAGGAGAAAAGGCAACAAATTTGAAAAAGAGTGCAAAAAAATATAAAAAATATAAAAAAGACATGAAATGTATATGCCATAAAATTAAATATACAATTACAAATAGTGATAGTTACATATTAATAAACAATAAACAAATAAAAAGAAAACTAAGCATAACAAACAAATAATCAAATAGACAAGAATAGGAAATTAATAAAATAAAAATACAATTATAATATAAGGATACAAACAAACAAACAAACGAAACATATAAAACCAAGAAAAAGGAAAAAACAACATAAGAAAATGTATGCAAGTGAATTACAAATTAAAAATAAAAGTGCAAACATATATCACAAAAATATGTAAATATGTAAAAGTAAATAGAAGCATAATGCAAAAATGTAAGCAAATAAATGGAAGAAAATAAAAGTAGGAAATTATTAAATAAATTAGAACAAAAAGAATACAAGGACAAGCAAACATACAAACACACAAGTAAATGCAATAATAAAGTAAAATCAACATAGAAGCAAACATATATAAGCAAATGAAATTACAACATAAGAAGGAAAAAAGAAAAATAAACAAACAAAAATAACAACAAATTGTAACTATGTATAAAATAGTTACATATTTAAAATAAAGGAACAAATAAATAGAAGCATATACGTAAAAAAGATGAAGGAAATAATTGGAAGAATAAAAGTGCTTTATGGAGCCTATATACTTTGTTCTATTGCCCTGGGACTTCATAGCCAGGTGGTTTCTCCAGATATACTTCCTCCTTCAACACTCTATTTAAGAAAGCTAACTTTACATCTATCTAAAATACCTTCCATTGACGTTGTGCTGCAACTACTATGAATTTCCACACTGTTTCCAACCTTGCAATTGGTGCATATGTCTCATCATAATCTATATTGGGTTGTTGTTTGTATCCTTTGACAACAAGCCTTGCTTTGTGTCTTTCAATTTTTCCTTCAGTTGTACACTTGGTCTTATAGACCCACTTCACTCCAATGACTTGTTTACCCTTTGGTAAATTGGTCAACTCCCATGTTTTATTCCTCTCTATAGCATACAACTCTTCATCCATGGCCTTACACCACTTCTCTTATTTCACCGCTTCCTCAAAGTGTGTTGGATCACTATAGGATAATAATACAAAATCCAAATTCTCATCAAAATCAGCATGTTGTGTGCCGTCATAAATCTCCCTTACACTCTTTTTGTTTCTTGGCATCAATGATGCAAGTGTGGGATCCGAATTTTCTTCTGAGTTGTTGCAACTTTGACCTCTGAAGCTACTATATTGCTAGCTATTGGAGCTACTACTCTGCTGAATTCTAGAGCTTCTATATTGTTGTCTTTGTTCAAAACTGCTGTTATGTTGAACACCTGCAGAACTATTGTTCTGCTACACATCACTGGAGTTGTTTTCTAATGCTCTATGGTAGTTTCTCCCTAAGCTATTGTTGTCTTGAGCTCCCCCTATCTTGCTATCATCTACAACTTCTTCATCATCAAGGGGTATTGTAACTGAAATACTTGTGGTGTCATCCACCATTCCATCCCATGCTTCATTCTCAATAAATATAACATCCCTGCTGATTATAACATTCTTGGTGTTGAGATTGTACAATTTATAGGCTTTTGACTATTCACTATAGCCTATGAAGATGCACTTTTTGTTGGTGTAATTAACTATTTAATTACATCTTCATAAGTTTACTTAGGCAATCTTTAATTCCTAAGTTATAGGATCTTATCCTTATCTTATTGAGCTATCTTGTTGCTCAAGATAAGATTTGGTTGTTGCATGCTTGCCTTTTATAAGCAAGCCTCATCTTGTACATTTGTATCAATTCAATCATTAATCAATCTTGCATATTGATAGCAAGCATTCTCGCCATCATTCTCTCTTTTGTGGAAGTATTTTAGTCTAGCAACAGATTCTGGAAATCTAACATGGTATCAGAGCTTCCAGGGTTGCGGACTCCTTCTCGGATCTGAGGGTTTTATTTTTTGGCTTGAAGATTTTTGCTGGTGCAGATTGGGGTTTCAAGAACCTCGCGGTTGAGATCAAAAGCTTCCGCAGATGAATTTTGACTGTAAATTCATCCATTTTGGGTAAAGTTGTTTTTGAAGCAAAATTTTTTTGCTGGAACAATCTTCTCAGTGGTACGATTTTTCTATTTTTCGCAAAAAAAATATTTTGAAAAATATTTTCTGCGGGTATTGTGTTAAAAATTTGGGGCAAATTTTTGTATTTCGGGCTATGGTTTTCATATAAATTTTTTTTTGGGCAAAAATTATTAATTTGTTGGGAAGAATATTCTATACCCTTGTCTGCGTATATCCTGGCGTCATATTGTATTTCACAGAGTTTGGTGGACGTGCCTGGCTGACATTTGCGGTACATCGACCTGTGTTTGTACAAGATCTGTCAGATCCGCAACCAGCGAGGGTTCCAGCTCTATCTTCAGACTTTGTATCGGCTGGCTTCCCACATTATTTTCTATCAGCATCAGCATCGGCATATTCCGGGGTCTTCCATTGGCGTATGAAAGCTTCATCGGCGTACAAGAACGTCAGATCTGGTCGGCGTACCTCATTCTCCACCCGATCTTCAATAATCTGTAGCCGGAGACACATTGGCGGGTCACATCATCGACGGTTTAATCAATGTAAGATCCAGCATCCTCAGGGATTTGTGGCATATTCCTGCTCCTATCCGTGCGTACGGGTTTGACCTTCCATTGTAGGGTCGTTGTCTCTCTTACATTGGCGGTACACTATGATCTGTCGGTGTCATCCTTCCAATCAGTTGGCCGGTTGTAGTCAAATCTATATCCTCAGCGTACCTTGCTACCATTTTGGTCCTACATATGGTACGCTAGTTGATCTTAATTGAGGGTTTTAAAAGCTTTGAATATTGTTTTCAAAGTTTATATATATTTAAAGCTTTTCTAAAGTTCTCTAAGGCCGACGGATTTTTATAGAGGGCATTTTTTTGCAATCATTGCCACTGTGGTCACATGGATGAATGAAAATTTAGCCCTCGGGTGCCAAAAATTTGCACTATTTTAGCCTTTCAGTGACTGGTTTTTTTTTGCCCCCAAGTGCCTATTTATAGGCCTTTTTTTCATTTTTCCATAACTTTGGCTAACGGAGGCGAAATTTTTCAAACAAAATATCTTTGGAAAGGTGGAGATCTGAATTTTTTAGTGGTGCAGAGATTTTGCAGAGATTTTGTAGTTTTGTGCCTCTTTTTCCAGGTTGAATCCCGATCATCATTTTCTACTTCCGAGCTCATATCTTTGTGCTCTGATCTCCAATTTTTTCCAAATTTGCGGCATTTGGAAGGTATTCGAGAGCACTTCAGATCTAATCATGCATTTTTTGCAGATTTTTTTCCAGATTTTCATATTTTCAGTTTGTAACTGATTTGATAGTTTGGGATTTCTTGTTGTAAATTTGCAAAAAAAGTGCAAATCTTGTTGGGACAAAGGGGTTGATTTCTTGTATTGTGAGGGAAATTTGTTGTTATCCTCTTGTAATATATCTTTGTATCATGGATTTTCCAAAAATTGTACTTCTAACTCCATACAACTATCATGAGTGGAAATCTCAAATGGAGTTGTTATTCTTAAAATCAAAGTTGCAACGAATCACATTTGGTCAAGATCCAGAACCACAGGGAGCAAAAGAGAAAAGAAAATGGCTTGATAGAAGAGATGAAGCTCTTGGTACTTTAAAGTTGTCCATTTCTCCATATCTTAGATATCATGTTGCATCTTGTACTCATCCTAATGAAGCTTGGAATACTTTAGAGAGTCTCTTTGGTAAGCCAGATAAGATGAGGAAATTTAAGTTGGAGAATGAACTCATGGGTCTTAATCCTTCAGATTTTGACAATGTCCAAGACTTTTTCTCTAAGCTCAATTCTCTTAGATTACAATTATCTAATTGTGGGGTAACTAAAGAGGATGAACAAATGATACTTTCTATTCTTGCTAAGCTTGGTTCTTCATATTCTGTGTTTGTCTCTACTTTCTATGCTACAATGGATGCTCTTGGCGATACATATAAAATGCCTTCTCTTGATGAATTTGCTGCACAACTCACAAGGGAACAAGCAAAGTTGATGCACATGGGTACATTGAAGTCTTCAACATCTCAAGCTCTTATTGCAAATGATACAAAGGCTTCAAGTGGCAAAGGAAAGAAGCACAAAAAGGAAACCAAGTCAAATGAGCAAGGTAAAGATTCTCCTTCACATGGCACTCCTGAGTCCTCATCCTCTTCAAAAGAGGAATCATCAAAAAAGAAGTTCAAATGTGCATATTGCAAAAGGTTAGGACATGATGAGCATAGATGTTATAATAAGAAGATTGATGAACTCACCCACCTTCTTCAAAAGAATAACATTCAGCTGCCCTCATCAGTGTCTTCTACTTCTTCTTCACCATCACATTCGGCAGCTCCATCATCATCACAGTCAGAGAACACAACATCCACTTCTGGGCTACATATGAAAGGGCATGCACTCTTGGCCTCTACAGGTCCTAATTCTCAAGGATGGCTTCTTGATTCAGGGGCATCTCATCATATGGCATCTTCACAGGAAATGTTCTCTTCTTTTGAGCCTTGTAATTCACCTCACATTCTGATGGGTAACAATACATTCATGAAGGTAAGTGGGAAGGGTTCTATTGGTATTGGGGAAGGGACTTTCAATGATGTTCTTTGTGTTCCTTCTTTGACCACTAATCTTCTTTCTATTTATCAAATTACTCATGGGGGTCAAGGTAAAACAGTTGAGTTCACTCCTGATAGGGTGTATATAAGGGACTTGGAGACTAGGGATATTGTTGCAATCGGGATGGTTGATCATTCATCTCGAGTATATTCTTTTTCACATTTTGCTTCAGAACCTGATAATGTTCCTTTGACTGCATCACACACTCCATTGAGTGTGACCCATATTAGTGAGGAAAAGTTTGGTCATCTACACCTTGGTATTTTAGAGACCAGTGCTGAGCTTCCTACACCTCCACCTCCTGCTTCTTCAGCCATTGTTGCTTCTGTTCAGCAGGATAATCATAGTTTTTCAGATCTTGTTTTGTGGGATGATTATTTGACAGGGATTTCTACCTTGTTCCTAGAGTCTCATATTACAGATTTGGAGGACACACTTGAGGGGATTTCTCTCCTCTTTGATGACAGTTTTAGCACAACTGTTATTCCATCTTCTTTGTCTTTGGAGATTGATATTTATGAGTCTCCTCCATCACTTGATTTGTCATGTTTCTTGGTTGAGTCTGACCATGATTATGTTGTGGCTCATTCAAGCTTGGAGGCTCCTACTCAGTTTTTAGAGGCATACATGTTGAGCATTCATTCTTCCTCTTTTCAGTTGGATATGGAGTGGCTTCTTCATCAACTTATGGATTTGTTTCTTCCTAAGGGGAGATGTGTTGCTTGTAGACATTGGGTCATCTTTTGTTTTTAGGCATTCTTCATTGGCTTTGGAGCTTCTTCAGCATGCAGGGGATATCTTATCTCATTACTTCCCTCTTATGGGGGGGTAATTTATTGTATATTCATGATGGATGTAGTCCTTGGGGGGTATCATTGAGTCCTCCATACATCATGTTTACATTCATCATGCCTTTTTTTTGTTTTCTCTCTTTTGGAGAGGGGTTTTTTCCCACTGGGTTTTCCCCTTTTCTCTGCTTTATGAGAGATTGCATTTCATTTGCATCTGTAAATGGGTACCTAACATGGCCTAGTTGTCGGGACCCATAGTAGTTTGCATTATAATCTTCTCCCTAAGTTGCACTTATGGGGGGGTGTTGGTGTAATTAACTATTTAATTACATCTTCATAAGTTTACTTAGGCAATCTTTAATTCCTAAGTTATAGGATCTTATCCTTATCTTATCGAGCTATCTTGTTGCTCAAGATAAGATTTGGTTGTTGCATGTTTTCCTTTTATAAGCAAGCCTCATCTTGTACATTTGTATCAATTCAATCATTAATCAATCTTGCATATTGATAGCAAGCATTCTCGCCATCATTCTCTCTTTTGTGGAAGTATTTTAGTCTAGCAACAGATTCTGGAAATCTAACACTTTTCTCCTTTGTCATCAAATTTCTGCCTCTTCTCCTTTGGCACGAGTGTGTATTCCACACACCCAAATATCCTTAAGTTCTCAACACTCCATTTGTTGTTTGTCCACACCTCTTGTAGAATCTTGTCACTGACAACCTTTGTGGGGAACCTATTCAGTATATAGACTACTATTGCTATAGCTTCTCCCCAAAATATGTGTGACAGTATTTTTTCTTTCAACATACTTGTTGTCATATGTTAAATGGTCCTATGTTTCCTCTCGACAACTCTGTTTTGTTGTGGAGTATGCCTAGTTGTGAATTGTTTGTGAAGCCATCATCCCTACAAAAATTTAAGAATTATTTGGAGATGTACTCTCCTCCTCTATTTGTTCTAAGGGTTTTGAGATAGTGACCACTCTCCTTTTCAACTACTTCGTTAAACCACTTAAACTTCTCAAAGGCTTCTAATTTGTTTTTCAAGAAATATACCCATATTTTTCTTGTATAGTCATTTATGAATGTAATGAAATATGTGTTTCCTCCTAATGTGGGGGATTTCATAGGTCCACACAAATCTAAGTGCACTAATTCTAATGGTTCTTTTTCTCTCCTAGAGTACCCAAATTGAAAAGGTTGCCTATGTTGTTTTCTTAAAATGCAAGCCTCACACTTGCCATTAGGTTCTACAATGGATGGTAAACCCCTAACCATTCCTTTCCTATACAATAAACTCAAAGTTGAAAAGCTTAAGTGCCCATGCCTTAAATGTCATAGTTTGGATGGGTCTTTGATGACTATCTTGAAATCAAACTGTTGTTCAACTGTCGACTGTTATTCAACTGTTGTGAGTGTCGGCGAACAATGTTGTTGTCTGTCTGCTGTTTTTGTCATAGACACTATGTGCATCCTAAGAGGAAACATTATGTTTCTTATCATTTTCACTACAACCATCACTTTCTTGTTGCCTCATTTATCAAATATCTTACATTCTCCATTCTCCATCAAGATTTTGTAACCACTTTGGACCATTTGTCCAATGCTCAATAGGTTATGTTTTCTATCAGGGGCATAATAGGCATCCTATATTTGTTGTCTTTCACCATTCTTCATTTGGATGTTGACAACACCTTTTCCAATGATGAGAACCTTCTCATCATTTCCCATTTTGATTTATGTTTTTATACTATTATCTACAAAGGAAAAGAAGTTATTTTTACCACTCATGTGGTTGTTGTATCTATTGTCCAAGTACCATACTTCATCATTGCTATGTTTAGCAAGGTTGCAAACAATGAAAAAAATTGACTATTTGTCATTTTCAGCTTTTTTCTCATTTGCTACATTAGCATTTTGACCTCCATGGTCACCCTGCTTCTTTCTACACTCCCTAGCATAATGGCCATATTTGTGATAGTAATAACACTGCACATTACTTTTGTTAGACCTCTGATTTGAACTGTTGTTGTTCTTCTAGTTCTGGTTTGTTGACTATGAGATGCTTGACTCCTCTGTGCTGTCAAAGCCTCTCTTCTAGAATTGCTTCTTCCTCTACCTCTTTGACCTCTACTTCTGTTTCTTCCTCTTCCCTGACCTCTTGCATTGGTCTGAGCTTCAAATGATTTCTCTAGGGAAGGAGAAGATTTGTTCAAATTGCTCATGGGTTTGTAGTGAACCCATCAACTCATCTATAGTCATCTTAGACAAGGTATGTATAGGATCATGATGGGCCAAAAAGTGGCAATGTGATGGGTATGTGGCTAGCGACTATTTTTTTACACAAAATTGATGAAACGAAAAGGGTTTTCAAAAGAGATTCTCAACTTTCCACAAATATAAATTATGCTTTACTTTGAATTTAATAAGTAATTATTATTCATTTTCTATTCAAATTATGACTAAAGTTCTGATTGATAGGCTGATTGAAAAACATCTATAGCTTTCAAATGATATCATAGTTTTTGAATCCAAAACATGTGTCACATTCTATGCTTCACATACTATAGGATTAAAAAAATAAAAAATGAATTTTATGGAGTTTTGCCCAAGTTAAGGTGGTTAGACATATGAGTTTTTATATTTTTTGAAAATTTGTAATAAAAAAATTGTAATTAATTATTTACATGGAAAAAAAATACAAAAAAAATTGCATCACATCGGGGCATGAGTCCTCTACTTATATGTAAAATATTATAAAAAAAATATTATCATTTTATTGTGGTTAGTGTGGTCAGACAAACACCTACTTTTTTATTTTTTCCCCAAAATTTAAGTACCACTGCATTGAAATTTCAATTTTTCACCAAATAATTTTTATTTTTTTTAAAACAAACTTAATATAGAAACTACATTTAATTTGCTACAATTTCTATTCTTACATGTTTTTGAAATAATATAGATAAATTTTTCAAAATTTTGCATTAAGTTGTCTAACTCTAATTTTTCTAATTTTTTTGCCACTTAAGGGCCTATTTTTTCTATGATGTTCCTACACATACCCACAAATATTTTGCCTCTTCAATGGCAACAACTGCATAATCAAACTTAGTAGGTAGACTTCTTAGGATATTCTCAACAATCCTTTGCTCTTCCATTGTTTCTCCATTGACTCTCAGCTAATTTATTAGGGTTGGAACCTTAGTGTGATAAGTTGAAATGGACTCATTATCTTTCATTAGTAGAGTCAAAATTTCTTCTCAATAGCTACAACTTAGCTAACCTCACTTTATCAGTCCCCTTGTAACTAATTTGTAATATTTCCCAGGCTTGTTTTGCATAGTTTGATGCTACAATACGTGGGAAAATAGCCTCACTCAAGGCTTCCTCAATCAAACTGAGGGCTTTTCCATCCTTCATTCTTATCTCTTTCAACTAATTCTTTTTGAGGATTTGAAAGGGTTGCATAGGCTGTTAAGTCTGTGATATCATTAAACCTATTTCTGACCAACTCCCATAGGTCATTTGAAACTAAGATGGTTCTCATATTCTTAGACCATATATCATAATTCTTCCCATTAGAATTTTGTGGCTACTGCCAACCTTTACTGTCACCTCCTACCATATTTCTCAAATTTGAGAAGACTAAACAATGCCTAGATAACCTAGGGCTTTACCCACAATAAACAAATTGACTAACTACCCAGAAAAATAGGGCTCTAATACCACTTGTTGGTAGGCAGGCGAGCAACCACATAGCTACACTGCTATTATTGGACTAATAGAATAGAAAAATAACACACAAAGAATGCATAGTGACAACAAATGTAAATAGACTAAAATTAACTTTTCATATATTCCATATTTTCTTCAAAATACAAAAACACGGGGTATATTCTTTGTTTTACATGAATAAAATAAAACTTAAACTAACTTGGACAAATGTCCAATACAAGAGGTCCTACACTCACACAAAAAAACATAAACTACTACAATCCTGTAGTTGTAGGTATCAATGTGCTGCATCTAATAAAAATTCCTTCTATGTTGTTGTTGTCACCTATTCTATGTTGAACATTCTCTACTTCACTCCAATACAAAACTAACTTCTACTAACTCCAATAGTTGCAACATTCTTTGTTTTCTTTCTTGAAAATGCTCATGAAAATGAGCGTTTAGATTCAAATTCAAATTACCTACCTTAATTAATGTTGGCAGGCTACAGGTCAAGTTGTGAAAGCTCAAAGATGAGCACTACATTCAAATTCAAAAATACCAACCATAATAAATGTTGGAGGTTTACTTTGGCTGCAAGTTGATAGACTTCATTTAACATGAGAATGTTGACTTAAACAATTAAATATTCCAACAATATTTTTTCCCAATTATGTACAGTCGATTTGGTGCTTGAAGGAGCTCCACTTCATCCTCAAAATAAGGGCTCCCATCATTCCTGTGTTTTGTGGAATTCAGCCTTATGAGCTTCGAATGAAGAAGGTGTATATGCTCAAAAATTTCAAAAGCACACTGGAAAGTTTGAGACTCATGTATTGAGGAATGGAAGAAGGCCCTTTTTGAGGTTTTGTTCATCAAGGGATATATTTTTGAGGGGTAACAAAAATCCTTTTGCTTGTTCTCTTTCTCTATTTTCACTTATTTTCTCATTCTTGGTTACTTAATGAACATTAATGGGTATGTGCAGGATCATGATGGGCCAAAAAGTGGCAATATGATAGGTATGTGGCTGATGACTATTTTTTTACCCAAAATTGATGAAATGAAAAGGGTTTTTAAAGGAGATTCTCAAATTTCCATCGATATAAATTGTGCTTTACTTTGAATGGTTCATAAGGAACAACACTTGCTGAAGGTTTTGCAAGTGGGGTAACAACTCAAACGAGCTTAACCTTGGAGAAGACTCCCTAGTTAAGCACACTTGAGCTGGAGCAGTACTAGGATGGGTGACCTCCTGGGACAGACCAATGCTTCACCTCTGTGAGCATCACCTAGATGAAATGAGTGCTAAGTGGACCATTCGATATCATGAGAGATGGGTTCTTGTTGAACCACTACTCATGAAACATGGGTCAATGAGTTTGACTCAAAACTACATGGTTGAATCCTGATAGCAATATCATAATTATTATTCATTTTCTATTCAAATTACGACTAAAGTCTTAATTGATAGGCTAATTGAAAATAAATTATAGCTTTCAAATGGTATCACATTTTTTGAATCCAAAAAATGTGTCACATTCTATGCTTTGCATAATATAGGATTAAAAAAAGAAAAAATGAATTTCATGAAGTTTTGACCAAGTTAAGGTGGTCCGACATACAAGTTTTTGTATTTTTTAAAAAGTTGTAATAAAAAATTCATAATTAATTATTTACCTGGAATTTTTTTAAAAAAAATATGCATCACATCAAGGCATGATTCCTCTACCTATTTCTAAAATCTTATAAAAAAATATTATCATTTTATTTTGGTTAGGGTGGTCAGATAAACACCTACTTATGATTTTTTCCCTAAAATTTAAGTACCACTGCATTGAAATTTCAAATTTTCATCAAATAGATTTTTTTTTTTATAAAAATCCTCGTATTTTAGAAACTAAATTCAATTTTCTACATATTCTATTCTTACATATTTTTGAAATAATATAGATAACTTATTCAAATTTTTATGTCAAGTTGCCTAGCTCTGATTTTTCTGATTTTTTTGCCACTTAAGGGCCTGTTTTTTCGATGATGATCCTACACATACCCTAATATTAAATAGAATTTTAATATATGAAATAATCTTAAAGGATATTAATCCTGAATTATTTTCCCAAATTTTAAACTTGTTAAGATGTACTGTAATTTCAACCTGATCAAATCTGTAGAGGGAGACATCTTTACCTAAAATAGGCATACCCGTCGCTTGTTGAATTTCCTCTTCTGTAATCTATAGATGGATTTCTCCAACAATCTATTGACTATAGACAATGAAATCGATAAGAGTAGTGCAGAGAGCAGTGTCGTTTTTGTAAGTGACAATCTTCAAGAATGGAAGTATACCTGCATGTGCAAGAAGTGATTGTTGTGAAGGGTTCAAATCATTGTGCCACATTGAATATAGGCTCTCTAAATTTTTATCTCTAGGCCTTCACGTTGGACCACCAAATCTTTCCCTCCTACTTCTCATGGGAATTTTTTTTTGCAATTCCTTAACCACTATACAATAGGTGTAGATGCATCATTAGTGAGCTTCATTAATAGGTGATATAATACATGAATTTGGTTGTGCAAGGAACGTGTGAGGTGATAGTTAAATTGTTGCTTCCACATATCAACCATTCTAAAACAAATGGTCGAGAAGGGGTAACATTCGAAATAGTAGATGTTTCCACCATTGATATGGTGGCACAGATTGAGGGACATGTTAGTTATTATAAAATATTGGTGACAATAGTTTTTAATTTAATGTGTTTATTATCATTTATTTAATATTTATTTAATTATTTTACTTTTTCAAAATATTTTAATTACTTAATCTTATTTCATAATTATTTCAATGTATTTTTAAATATTGGGATATGTTAGTTATTTTTAAGTTTTAATGTTTATAGTTATAATATGTTTTTTTTTGTTTTATTTACAATGTTGAATGTCAAATATAAATAAATGTAATTAAGAAAAATAAATGTGAAAGATAAGGTATATTTGAAACTTTATTTATACTACTTAGAGGAATCATTCTTTCAAATTGCTATACCAAAAATTATAATTCAAAAACAAATTATATTTTTTTCAAACATTTATAAATAAAATATCTTCTATATGAATTTCAAACTTCTATTGCAAACTTATATAAAAACTTCTATTGCAAACTTATATAAAAACTTCTATTGTAAACTTATATAAAAACTTCTATTACAAACTTCTATTTCAAACTTATATAAATAAAATATCTTCTATATGAAATTATCATGTATGCATACATATACTTCTCTATCAGCATAACCCTTTCACCCCTCTTGGTGCAAGTGCTAGTTAATATAGGTGGAGGGCTAGTCGAGGGGTAGCCCTAGCCATAAGAGGCTCTTTTTTTGGTAGTGCTAACCCAAAAGTTTCCTCCATGCTTAAGCTATTCTTTCCTAGTGGCAACTCCCAATCAAAGGCATGGATCAATGACCCTAAATTGTACTCTACAATAGCAATTCCCATCCTAGTACCAGGACACATACGCCTTCCTGCACCAAAGGGTATGATTTGGAAGTCACCACCAGATGGATCAATTTTGGAACTAACAAATCTATTGGGATTAAATTCTAGGGGATTGTCCCATATTTCTGGGTCCCTTCCAATACCCCAAATATTGAGTGTGAAGTGTGTTCCCTTAGGTATGTAGTAGCCACCAACTTGACAATCCTTTGTAGAAACTCGTGGAAGACCAAGAGGAGTGGGAGGGTGTTTACGAAATGCTTCCTTGCAAATGGCCACTAAGTAGGGAAGCTTTGGAATGTCTGATACTTGGAAGTGCCTATCTTTACCAATAACTTCATCCATTTCAGCCTGGGCATGTTTTAGAAGTTTGGGATTTAGGATAAGCTCAGAAAGTGCCCATTCTATCACAATACTTGATGTGTCAGTTCCTCCAGTGAACAGATCCTGCAAAACACATAAAAAAAAATCAATTATAATTTAATTTTTTCACTTCAAAATAATATGAAGAATAATCCACAATATTCCAATCCTACTATCTACTAGTGCACATTAGTATATCTTAACCTAATATAAAATGATTATAGAAAGACACAATTTTATATAGTATAGTGGCAAGTTACCTTAATCTAAGATGAGGTCCCCCAATTATAATGTTTAGCTTTAATTTAAAAAATCATAAAACCTTATAATTCTATGTCTATAGTTTAAACTTTTTATTTATTATTCACTCATTTGCATAGTTTGAAATTAACTAATAGACTTTGTTTTAAATGGTCAATTATTTTTTATAAGCATTAGAAATATAAATGATAATATTAGTTACTCTTCTATTTGAATATTTAATATTATCCTGCACATTAATTTATTTTGTATTATCATTTCCTAAAAGATTAATATATTAAAACAAACATTTCACACACTAGTAGAGCAAATTATCAATATATCCAAAATGTTTATGGTATAATTAATGTTTGACAAATTAAATGAACATAAAATATTGTTAGTCTTATTTGAAAGAAACTTGAATGATAGTTGATCATACTAATATTCTTAATAATTCAATATTTTCTACATAAACAAATAATTTTCTGAGCTTGAAACTTTATACTTCATTTTTAATCTTTATTTAAATAAATAAAAAGATATAATATTTCTAATGCATTGTATCAAAAATAGATATTTTACCAGAAGAAGACCCTTGATATTATCATCAGATAACCTCTCTTCCTTGCCATCAAAATTCTTCTGTTTAGACATAAGCACATCCAAGAAATCTGGAGTTGCTCGTTTGTTAGCGGTGGCCTGGTGTTCTGCAATCATCTTATTTAATGTATCATCGAACCGTTTTGCTATCTTCTTCATACTCCCTTGTACCCTATTCAAATCCATCCATGCAATAGAAGGTATAAAATCACCTATATTAAATTGCCCTACTATAGCCAAGAGCTCCACTATATTGTCCTTGAACTGATTGGCCTCATCCCCTTGACCCTCAAAAACTCGCTTGCTTAAAATGATTTGACCAAAAATGTTGGTTATACAGATGCTGAGTAGGTCTAGCACATTTACTGTCTGGTTATTGCAACTCTGAACAAAAATGGATTTAAGCATGCGACCTGTCTCAGCTTCTCTTACTGGCTGCCAGTCATCTAATGCCTTACCACCCATCATGTGAATGTTGCATAGCTGATTAAAAAAGAGTTTAAGGTTAAACTTAGCCAATTTCTTTCAAAAAAAAATATAACATTATAAATAGAAATTTATACCAACTCATCACTAAAAATTAATGGATAAACGCTTTCCACAAGAGCTATGAATCAGTGAGATCACAAATGGGAACCTCATCCTCAATTTAAACATTCAACAATTGCATCCCAATGAAGTTTGAACCTTGATGGAAAGAACAACACCACAACAACTTATCCATCATACTATATCACTATTGACCACTATTAAATAATTTTAACCATTTCATAATTCATCTCATTTTTCATAACAGAGTTGTTTTTTCATACTGGGCATTGAAAGCCACACTATATAGTCCATATAACCAGGAAGCAAAGAGCATGTAGAGGGTGTAATGATAGTAGTAGGATTAGAAACAACTAATGAGCATTTTGGGATGAGTTTTGGATTTGGTGGCTTATTTGAGAGCAAGATCAATACACAGTCTCAGACAATATTGCAGCTGCACAGCCTTGTTTCAGGGATTTTTTAAAGATTTTGGGATTGATTCTACTTGCAATATAATTTATTTATTCCACTTTATGCACTATTTTTATTTGCATTGGCTTTAAAATCTTTGGATTTAGTGGTTCAGGTTTTTTTAAAAATAAGTTAGGATTTGGTGGTTCAGGTTTTTTTCTACGTTTTTCTTCTCTATTTGGATATTGCCTGAATTCAATAGGAGAGAAATTTCATTCAGATTATGATGAAAAGCATAATGGATGAAGACATGGCTTGCTTGTATTTAGAGAATCTAAGAAAGACTGTCAGATAATTTTTTTGATTGAATGAATTATTTATTTTATTTAAATAATATTTTGTTTAATAGTCAAATAGTCAATATTAATTTTACAACATACCTACAGTAAAAAGTGATAAATATCTTTTTTCATTAATTTAAATTAACCCTTAACTATTAAACCGAATAATGTTTAAGAACAATAGAAATTATCTAAAACACTCATATCATCCTGTAAAGGAATTCATCAATTCATGACCTCATAAACCTGCAGTTTACAGATATTGAAAAGGAAAAAGAAAAAGGAAAAGGAAAATGAAAATGAAAATTTCTCAGATGAATTTACCAAGAATAGATGAAGATAATCCTTTTTTTCTAATTTCATTTTTTAAAACAGAGGTTGTAGGGAAGTATGCTATAGAGATAAGAGCACTAGTTCTAAGGAATATGGTGGTGATTTCTAAAGCTCCCAAGACAATCTTTTGAAACCAAAGAACCACAAGTCTAATTAGCATTATAGATTACATCAAAGTAGAAGGGTGAATAATCATCTATATAATTTACTTTCTCCATTAAAACTAATAACAATTTCCTTGGTGAGGAGTAGAGCCTAAATGAAGATTGTATTACATGAAAGGGCAGAATTTTCTCATACCATCAATTTTTTTAAAGAATTATATATATATACACTACATGAAAACACAGATTTTTTTGATACCGTCAATATTTTTAAAGAATTATAATTGTATATATATTTAATTTTATATGTTTTTCTTTCAAATAAGCTATGATATAACATTTGGATACAACCACAAATAAATAACCGTCACAAAAATATTTGGTTGCAGGTTGGCCATCAATTTTAACCTAATGATATGTCTCTATCTAAACCTAAAACAAAAGCTTAATGGATACCAGATTGACACAGTTCATCTCTAAAAAGCTTCCCTAAAAATAAATAGATATTTTAGAAGGCTGTGGTGAAATACCTTTCTGAACATCTTCCAACGGTCTCCATAGGGAGCCCACCCCATGTCTTGCATGTTGTAAGAGAAAAAAGTAGACGTGAAATTGGTAGTCCTGTTGGAGAAATTTATATCCAAAGTCTTCAAAAAGGCCTTTGCAGCAGCAGGGGTGTTGGCCACCACCATTTTAGAGGTACCCATTTTAAGATAGACTATTGGATCATATTTCCTTGACAGCTCTGTCAAAGCGACATGAGGCATTGAGCCCAGCAATGGCAAGCAGCCTAAAACAGGCCATCCTGATGGCCCAGGTGGAAGCTTCTTATTCTTGCTAAAAAGATAGCTAAATCCAATGTACAGACAAACCCATGAAAATCCCCACAACAAAAACTCATGAATCAGACCCACTTCCATTGTATGATTCTCAAGGGATGGTGCAAATAACCAGAACTACAATATGTCTTTATAGCATTTGTTAGAGTTGTAATTGCATTGTTATGGTCTGCGGCACGTGGAATAGATTAACCCGAGTATTGACTGAGAATTGATAGAGAGAAGGACAGGAAGCAAAGATGTCAAAAACTGTGACATCAGTATTGGGTGGTATGAATTGCCATTCAGGGTGGAGAAAGTCCATGGCTTTTATCTTCGAACAAACTTTCAAACAAACTCTCCTCTCATCTTGGACAAAACGCAGAGATGCTAAAACTGTGACATCAGTAGGTTCTGGATGGCATGAAGTATGAACTGCAATTCCGGGTGCAGAAAGTCCAGGGCTTTTGTCATACAAGAAACATTCGTCTCTTCTAGAGATAAATGATTTCAAACTCAAACGCAAGAAACAAACATAAATTATTAGAGGGAAATACTATCACATTCGATAAAATTGAGTCCTCCTTGCTGAATGACATTGATAAAACCCCTCACATCAAGCTTCCCCTTTTTCTTGCAACATTTGAATGAAGAAATTCAAAGGATGTGTTGGTGGCTATACCTAATACATGAGCTATTTAAGAGCAATGTTGTTGACATGGACCACGAAGAGATTTTTAGTATTGGAGATAGGAATTCTCACCGATTTGCCTATTTTCTTTGTCTAAGATTTTAAGTTGCTCATTGCAAACTATTATTTTGGCATACTAAAGACCAATTCATCAATACAAACCTCTCAATGCTCTCATCATTTTCAAGGCGATCCATCTTTCTAAGTACACCCAAGATCAAGTCACACCCAATATTGCTTTGATAATATAATAGAACAACAGTCTCACAACTCTTTAATATTTATTTAACTCAAAGATTATTATAATTTATGGCTTGAAATAAAGCTCAACAACCTAGAATCTAACATGATAGGTCTAACAAGAACTAATTAACAACAAAATAAAAACTATCAACACATCTAATCTCTTATGGACACATCTACAACTCTTGTTGACACATATTCAACATGCAAATTATTTATTTATTCCTTATTTATATTTTTAATCAAAATAATTATTAATTTGTTAAATCTAATATACCATCATTTTTAATTTTAAGAGCTACAAAACATTGATTAAGATAAAAGTTGGGTCAAACTGCTACAAACAAAAATAATTTGAGCATTACATTATTATATTTTGGATAGAACTAAACAAAGACAAAGTGAAAAAAAAAATTAAAAAGAAGTGATTTGATAACTTTTTCATCTTAATCCAATAGAAAAAAAGATTAAAAAAAAATTATGAACTTTTATCCTTTACACTTAAAGTTGTTTTACTTAATGAATATATAACTCAATATTTATACATTTTAAATGTAAAATATAAAATTAAAAGTTTACCATGCCATAAAAAACTAACACAAACCTATTTACATATAATTCTAAATTAATTTATATTACTTTATATAGATAAAAAAATATAAATACAATTATTTAGAAAAATAATAAATTTTAATATTTTTATATTTATGTGGGTGGTAGGGTGGGTGTCCCTCCAGGAAGGTGGAGGGAGGTGGCATGTATGACATAGTGGCAACCAACAGGAATTCTTCATGTCTTAGGTGGCAATTATGCAGTCGGGGTGGCAAACAATGGTGTAGTCATTAAGGCAGGAGTACAGGGGATGTCAGTGTTTTAGCTGGTTTCTTTGTTCTTTGATGATGGTTTTTCAAGGAATTTGAGCTCACATTTTTTGGAGTGACATCTCGCATACTGGGAGATGGTCAATTAAAAGGGGTGGCAGCATTTTCATAGCCTAGTCTATTTATGGTAAACTTGGCTATCTTCCGCCTTATGCATTTTTTCAGATGTGAGGAATCTATGGGTTTCTTTCCTTCCCTTCTATCAAGTATCTTTGATAAGAGGTTGAGGATGGAAAAAAGTGCAAAATTTATAGTGGATGTTTCTGTTGTGGGCCTTGCTCGATTTAGAGTAGATACACCAATATCCTTACATTTGTCGGTGAGATAGGCTTCTTTCAAGGAAGTCACTGACTAGCATTTGAAACGAATTTTGGTTAAGTATGATTTGTTGGTGCTTGCGGCGGTGAAGATGGTGTTGGGTACTGGACATTTGGAATCCAAGGAGTACGGGAGAGATAATTTGCATGTTTTGTCACATTTCCTTGCCTCTCTATTGGATAATTTGGAGCCGAAGGTGGAGGCTAAGCAATTGTTGTTGAAGCTATTCAGAGAGGACCTGGTCGAAGGTGTTGATGAGGTGCTCTAAGTGGTGTTAGAAGGTAGAGGTTTCCTACACCCTTGTGATGTGGGACAAGTTAGTTCAGAGGATACGGGGAAAATCTACCTGTTCATTTTGGATTTGCAGGGTCCGAGACTGATGCGGTATAGGGCAATGGTAGCAGTTGCCATTATTTTTCTGAAGAAGGTTTTCAAGTTGATGGCGGTGGACAAAGAAGATTGGAAGGAGGGGTTTGAAGGATTTACAATTTTAAATAAATTATTGTAAGCTAGAGTGGGTTTATTCTTTTTGGGTAGTGGTTGTCTTTTTGGTTAGTCTGGACTTGGTTTGCTTTGAAATCTTTTCACCACTACAGTAGCTAGTGGTTGTTACTTTTATCAGTAGTTAGCAGTTGTCAGTTATAGCAGTATTTGGTGGTTTGATAAACTCTTGGCAAAGTTTTTTTGGTGGCTCTTGAGGGCTGGTTTACAAGGGTTTTCTAGTAGCCCTCTTTCCTACATGGTAGATGCTTGTTATTCTGAAGCTTTTAATTAATATAAATATATAAACTCTTATGCATCAAATATATATATATATATATATATATATATATTGAATTACATTTTAAAATTAAAATAATAAATTATGATTACATTATTGTATAAAAAAAAATTAAAATGTTATTAAAGAATTTATGCATAAATATAAATATTGTATCATTCATTTTTAATTAATAGACCATTAATTTTTTTAAAAGATATACAACTACCACTCATTTGAATGATAGGTTAGTTAATAATTAAAGATTAGGTTTTACCTCATCTTAAAAGTGACAACATATTTCTAGATGATTGTTCATGTACTTTAACAAGAGCTCTAAAAGAGCTAGAGTCCTTGCCAGATAGGAAAAGTAAGTTTTATGAGTTTTTTTGAGTAGTTGTTTATATAATGTCAAATAGTTGTGATATTAGGTGTGTGTACAATGCCCAATAGTTCTGACTTGAGAAAATGTAATGTAGGGTGATGTTAGGAAGAAGATGCCAACATAAGTAAATGGACATATATAAATTTTGCTAGTGTAAATTTAGGGTATACATCTTTCATTTTGTAAAGCTTGATTGGTCATTTAGAATTTGGGTAAGTTTAATGTCTTAATTACTCGTATTTTTGGATGTAGATGACAAACAATTTATGGTATTCAACCATTGTAAGATATGGCCATTTTTCATTGTTTGAAATAGTGTTTGAATGTTTATGTATGTATATATATATATGTATTTATATACATGTATGTGCTTTGCATTTTGCATATATTTTGATCTAATTTTCATTTGTTGTGAATAGATTGAAGTGTGGTTGCTATTAATGCATTATATTGTTCAACTTTGAATGTGTCAAGTAAAAGATTATTTATGTATATATAGAAGTATGTATACATACATATGTGTGTGTGTGTATTTTTGTGTGTGTGTGTGTGTTTATATGTATGTGCATATACATTTATATATAAGTATACACATTTACATTTATATATGTGTCTATATATACATATCTAGTTGGCCATCTTCTGTGGCAAGGTTGTAATCTGTGTCTGTTGAGATGATTACATCTACTGTGTTTGAGGCAACAAAACTGGATTTGTAAGTTCCTATATGTTCTAAACTTTCATTTTTGGCTGTTCTAGTGATTTGTTCAGATTGTTTGTTGAGGGTGAAATTAGTGGCTTTTGATGGGGTTTTGTATATATATATATACACATTGACACATAGAGAGGTTACAATGCACAAATCAAAACAAGTGTAGGTAGGCATATCAATGGCAAGAGAAAATATTGTCAATGTTTGATTGAAATTTTCAATGCAAAAGCACATAGCAAGAAAAGAGACATAACTTCTTGTGTTGACAATGTGGAACAAGATGGTCATAATCAGTTTGTCCACAACATAAGACAATGATTAGACATAAGTTTTGTTGGTGCAGATCTTGCTTATGCATCTCTTGTGTTGTAGAGGTCGATTGATCATTTTCAATTTTCCTTTTGAATGTGAACATTGAATAGGAAAATCTTTGGGTAAGTTGTATGGTTCACCTTGTAAATTTTATGTCTTGAGTAGTCTTATTTAATCATGTAGTTGGAAAACAATCTATGATCTTTAAACATCATGAGGTGTGTACATTATCTATCTTTTGGGATAATGGGAGCAGCTATAGAATAGTGTAGGATGTTGATCACAAGCATTTCTGTGTGTGTGTGTGTGTGTATATCGCAGTGATGTATTGATCGATCATTTTTAATTTTTGTTTGGAATGTGAATGTTGAATAGGGAAATTTTTGCATTAGATATATGATTCATCTTGTTAATTTTTTTCTCTCGGTTAGTCATATTTAATCATGCAACTGGAAAATAATTTATGATCTTTAAACATTGTGAGATGTGTATATTATCTATTATTTGGAATACTAGGAATAGCTATACAATGGACTACGATATTGATCCTTACTATATATATATATATATATATATAGACATATACATAAATATATAGATGGGTACACATATATGTATGCATGTATGTATGTATGTATATAGTATGTATTATTATATGTAGTGCAATTTCTTACACATATATATAGATGTAGATATAGACATATACATAAATATATAGATGGGTACACATATATGTATGCATGTTTACATGCATATCTATACATGAGTGCATTTATGGATAGTAGATATATATGTGACCTATAAGAATTTTATATGTATATCTATATTATTCATGATACACATGCATGTTGATGTATATCTAGGTAATATATAGACATATACATAATTATAATTTTGTCTTTGGAAGCCATGTTTTTTATTTTATTTATTTAATCACAAAGGAAGAACATTGACCCATAAAATGCAAAAATGTAAAACAACTATAAAATCATGCTCTAAAAGAGATACAAAGTGACAATCTGTAATGCCCCTCCATTTTCCTTGTCTAGACAGTTTCTTGGATTTTATCTTGACCTTATGTTACTGTTTGATAAACTTTATGACACTATTGGATGTACTCGGACATGGTTATATTTTGATGAGTTGATGTTGTGACTGATTATTTGTTTATGACATGATTTTAAATTAGCATACTTGTTATTTGAGTTAATATTGATGTATTCTCATTTATTGATTATTGATGTTTTAATTTCATCATTCTTGATGTGATTGTATTGGTGAAGGGGACAATATTGCATCACTTGCCTACAAGTGCCCTATGATTTCCACAATTCTCTCTTCACGGTGTGTATGATTTATTATTTGGATACATGTACAACATTTTCTTTGTTTGTAGGTTTGCAGGTACAGGACAATGACTTCACCTAGTTTCACAAGTCTGAGTGTGTCCACTACCCAACAATAATGTTGATTGGGAGAAAGTAACATGTTAACCTTGTAATGCCCTGTCACATAACCTAAAAGAATGTTGCAAAGTCTATGAAAGTGTAACAATTTTATTTTTTATAAAAAAAATGTAATATTACATGTAACTTAACATCATAAATGCAAACATTCCCTAAGATACACGACATCGCACTACATACAAATCCCATAAATAAAAAAAGTAACTAAATATAGCATGTGAATAATTCTTATAAACTTAAAGACATACATTCAATAACAAATAAATTACATCATTGAAGCTATAAGTGCAAATATGATCCATTCTTACATTGCATTTATAATAACATTTACAATACTCATTTCCAAATGAGGTAGGTCAATACAAAAGTTCTCCTCGAATACAATTGAGGAGTGATACATAAATAAGGTATCCAATGATACAAATGAGAAATATGCGAAAGTACATATCCATAGACGAGCTCTCCAATCAAGAAGTACACGTCACTATGAAAAAGAACCGGGGACCCAATGGTGTAAGGTGCACGTTCCAACCAACCAAGTGGTACCTGTAGGTCCACCCCCATGCTAGGAGATAGTAAAAAGGTTCCCTAGACATAACCTACAAACCCTAGACATAGGCAAAACCATAGACAAAACAATACAAGTACAAACATAACATAATGATTACATTGCTTCCAGAACTAAAGGATCAAGTACAATAAGTTCACAAAGATATTGTTATTATAGGTGGAGTGTCATCACAATGTTGCATAGGTTACCTAGGAAAATCTTCCCAGGTTCCAACCCCCATCTTGGGTTACCCTAGTAACCTCTTCTGAAACCCATCCCACATGAAATCTATTGCAGAATCGATTATCTTTCATAATAACAAGATATTGATCTTGCCATTCCAGGCCTTCTTGACTCATCCCCAAGTCTGAACTAGCCATTGAGTCCATGAGCAAGGCATAATTAATCCAATTAAAGGTTTTAGACTACCTAATGTGTTGATTTAGTTTTCACTGATTAAACTAACTCTACTTGAGTTTTCCTACCACCACTTTGTGTGTGGGCCCTCATAAAGATCCACTCCCCTAATAAAAACATAAGGAAACTAATTCCACTAACTATGGGTAGATAAGGTGCCCATAAACCATCATCAAATATCAACTTAATACAATAGATGTCACAACCCATTTATAGAATTAGGTGTCTAAACTGAATACAAACTACGTGCACTACTCTAGTTCGTTCAAAATATGGAACCATCATAAAAACAACTCCCTTACAAGAAAACTATATCTGGAAGACTTATAAACTTGTATAATTCCCAATTTTCCAAATAAGAGTAAAAACAACTTAAAGAAATTTAGGAAAATAAGAACCTAACTTTAGGATTTTCTAAATCCAATCAAATCTATAATATATTGCATGAAATTAATCATCCAAAGTATAATTCATTTTTCAATCAATATGAAAATTAAAACTAATAATTAACTCCAATTCCACATTCATGCATTATAATGAAATTTTTTACTTCTTTACTTAATACATTTCATTATAAAAATATCTATTCATGATTTTCATACACTAATCAACAATACTACACATTTAAATAAATACACATTCAAATCATTATAATTGAATATTTATTTAAATATAAACAAATTATAAATCTATTTATATATATATACAATATATATATATAATATATTAAAAATAATATATATTATATATAAAAGTAAAAATAATAAAAATAAGGATTGGGATGGCGTTCGTGTGCTCTACAAGCCGAGCTAGGGTGACTGTGCCCTAGCTCATTCTCTATGTATTGCTCGCTTTTGCATTGTGGGGGGGGGGGGGTTTGAAGCTATCGGGGTTGTGGTGGTGTGGTTTTTTCTTTTCTAGAGGCCTTGTTGCTGTCGTTTGGGTGGCTTGTGGGTGGAAGGGTTTTGATCCTTCCCTTGGGGTCTTTTCTTTTTTTCCATTTCTTGCAAAAGTGTCCTAGGGGTTTGCATGCCTATTGGGGATCTTGTTTTTTGCTATGCAAGGTGGGGAAACATCTGGGGCTAGCCCCAAATTAGATTTTTGATCAGCATTTGGTTTGAAGCCTTTGGTGCATGGAGTGAATGTTTTTTGATAATATGCTATTTTCTTCATAGATGGAGATGAATGATCTAGGATCAGTTAGTGGTTCCCGAATAACGAAGATTAATGGGTGTTTGGAAAGATGCAAAGAGCGACCGAATTTGATTATCCTGATGGAAATGCTTGCAGATGATATTGAATACTATTTAAGGCAATCTTTTTATTGCAATTTCATGGGTTTGAGAGTCTTGTTGCAATTTTTGGAAACCTAGGCTCAGCAGACTTGGATGCTTGAGGGGGAGATCGAGATTAGGCTCCTTGCGAGCAACTTTTTTATGGTCTCTTTTGATTGCATGGCATATCAGAATAAGGTCTTCGAGGGTGGCCCCTATTTTTATAACCAGGTGGGTTTGTTTATCAAGCCATGGCATGCTGGCTTCAACCCGACTGAGGCGATACCGAGTTAGATCCCAGTTTGGGTTCGGTTGCCATGGTTTCCAGATGAGTGTTGGCAGGATGACATGTTGCATTTGGTGGCTTCAATGCTTGATAAACCTATTGGGTCTTCACAGCAGACGCAGTATAAAAAGGTAATGAATTTTGCTCGTATCTGTGTAGAAATTGATTTAAGCAAGCCACTGCCAGATTCTGTTGAAGTGAGTGTTGGATCATATACTTGGGTGCAATAGCTAGATTACAAAACCCTACCTTTTCAGTGTCATCTTTGTCATGAATATGGTCACTTGCAGTGTAGGTTCCCTAGGGCTAAGCCTGTGGTGCCCCAACCTTCTCATCCTTCTCATAATCCACCTAGGGCTGATAATGGTAAGGAGCCTATTCTGAGTGATGGTAATGGAGATGATGGTTATGTCCCTGTCAAGGCTCGCAATAGGAATCGAGGCCAGAAGCAGACATTGAGGGAGAGGAAGAATGATGGAATTTTTAATAAGTTTGAGGTGCTAGATGATATTAGCCAGGAGGAAGTGAATCTAGGGTTGCTAAACTTGGATCAGGGCACTTTGGGTATAGAATAGGATGGGCCACCATTGGAGGCCATGCAGGTTGTGCATGAGATTGGGGTTGGGCAGATGGATATGGATCAACAATTGATTGTCCAGACTAAACAAGAATCTTCTATTGGAGCTTCAAAGAGTGGTGGAGGTGGTTCCCCATTGCCCCTGAAAGGAGGAAAGGATGTGGGGAAGAGCTCTTTGGCCTCCTCTCATTTGGGTATTCAGCAAAATGAACTGAAGAAAGGGGTTGGTGACAAGACTTCCAAGCTGGGAAGGAAAAATGATATGGAGAAGATTAAATTAACTGGGGAAACTTTGGTGGAGTTAGGGTCAGTCAAGACTCTGGATTCACATTTTTCATGCCCCCAGAAATGATTATTCTATCATGGAATGTAAAGGGCTTGAACAATGGCCCTCGACAAAAATTTATTCATGATTTGGTTAGGAATCATTCTCCAGATGTTCTTTTTCTTCAGGAGACTAAATTATCTATAGATAATATGTTGGACATGGCTCCTAAGTTGTGGAAATATGGTGAATGCCAGTGTGTGGGGGCTCTTGGTGCTTCCGGAGGGGTGGCTTGCTTTTGGAACCCTTGGAAGATTTTCCCTCTCTGGTGGATGTCCTCTAGATCCTCTATATCCCTAATCACCTCTTGGTATGAGACTAGTGAGTGTATTCTCCTCTCTAATGTGTATGCTCCTGTTGAGTTTCTGGGTAAATAGCTTCTATGGTCCCATCTTCATTTTTTTCGTAACTTAGCTCCTTACCATCCGTGGGTTATGGCTACTGATTTTAATGCTATTGTGGAGTTGTCTGAGAAAAGAGGTGGAATTCCTAGGTTGGAGCCTTCTGCTCTATTATTCAGAGATAGCATTTCTAAATTAAATCTTATTGATGTTCTTCCAAGTAATGGTCGCTTCACTTGGAATAATAGGAGAATTGGTGAGAGTTGTGTTGCTAAGAGGCTAGATCGATTCTTGGTTTCCTATTATTGGGTTGGAGACTTATGGTCCACTCAATCTGAAATTCTTGATTGGAGAGGTTCTGATCATTGGCCTATTAAGCTTAGTATTATCTATGCTCGAGGGTCTCATTCTCCCTCATTCAAGTTCTAGCTTATGTGGTTAGGAGATCCTACTCTTCATGAACATGTGGCTGAGTGGTGGTAGATTGGTAGACCAAATTTTGGTATGGCAATGTACACATTCTCCAAGCTTCTTTAGTTTGTCAAATATCAACTTAAAAGGTGGAATCGGTGATGTTTTGGTAATATATTTCATGCTAAGGTTGCTGCCCAGGAGGAGTTGAATAATATTACACAGTTGATTCATGAGAATGGGGCCTCTAAGGATCTTCTAAGGGAGGAGGCTAAGACTTTGAAAGTGGTTGAGGAATTTGAATTGTGGGAAGAAATCGATTGGAAGTAAAAGGCCCAGGTTGAATGGTTACAGGAAGGTGATAAAAACACCGCCTTCTTTAATTTTGTGAAGGACAGGAGGCATGGTAATTCTATTCCTATTCTCATGAATGATAGGGGTGAACATCTTGCCTCATTTCAGGAAATCTCTGTTGAGGCATCTCAGTATTTTGCTACTTTATTTAGGAAGGATTCACGAAGGGGCTCTGTTGAGGAAGCATAGGTTCTTTCTTGTATTCCTCAGTTGGTCTCCAGGGAAGTGAATGAGTATCTGATGAAAGATATCTCTTGATGAGCTAGAGGGGATTGTGTTTCAGATGAAGAAGGGTAAAGCTCCTGGTCCTGATGGTTTCCTGATTGAATTTTTTTAGGAATTCTGGGATATCATAAAGTTGGATCTTCTGGCGGCTATCCTTGAGTCCCAGAGGAATAAATAGATGCTTCGTGCTCTGAATTCCACCCTCCTTGCTCTCATATCCAAGTGTGAAGGGGTTGATAGGTTATCTTAGTTCTGGCCTATCTCTCTTTGCAATGCAGCTTATAAAATTATTTCTAAGTTATTAGCTGAGAGATTGAAGAAGTGGCTTAAAGTGTTGATTTCAGAGGAATAGAGTGGATTTGTGGCAGGTCGACAGATTCTTGAAGGGGTTGTCATTGCTATGGAGACCATCCACTCCATGGACAACTCCCACGAGAAGGTTATGTTCATTAACCTGGATATGGCTAAGGCTTATGATAGGGTTAGATGGTATTTTTTGCAGAAGATCCTTGTTTCTTCTGGTTTTGGTGAGGAGTGGATCCAATGGGTCATGAGCTATGTCACATCTGTTTCCTTCTCAGTTTTGATAAATGGAGATCATTCTAAAAATTTTGGTGCCTCAAGGGGTTTGCGCCAAGGGGATCCTCTTTGTCCATATCTTTTTCTGCTTCTTGTGGAAGGCCTTGGACATTTGTTGAAAAGAAGGGTGGAGCTTGGCATCATTCAGGGTTGGCAATGGGGTGGAGACTTGCCTCTGCAATCTCATTTGCAGTTTGTTGATGATACTACCCTAATGGGGATGGCTACTATTAGGGAAGCTACTAACTTGAGGCAGGTGTTGGACATATATCTTGTTGCTTCAGGACAATTGATTAATGAGGAGAAGTCTTCCATATTCTTCTTCAATACGCTGACCCCCATATAGAGAAGAATTGCTAATATCTTGAGGTTTCAAATAGGGGTTCTCCTTTTGACGTATTTGAGTTTCCTAATTTCTATTCGCCATCTTCCCAAGGGTTATGGGCAGAATATTATTGATAAGCTCCATGCAAAAGTTAATCATTGGACCCATAGATGGTTGTCTTTTGCAGGGCGGGTTCAGCTTGTCAAGTTAGTGGTGCAGGCTCTCCCTACCTATAGATGTATGCTTCAGGTGGCTCTGATGGGTTTTCTGAGGGAGTTGGATTCTCTTGAAAGGAAATTCTTATGGGTGGGAAGTTTGTCATCCTCCAAGTGGAGCCTAGTCAGGTGGGATGTTGTGTGCAGCCTAAAGCAATTTGGTGGTCTTGGTCTTCGTTAGTCTATGTTATCTAGAGTGGCTGTGGCTGCTAAGCTATTTTGGAGATGGTGTGTGGAACAGGATCAGCCATGGGCTAGGATATTATCTCATAAGTATTTCCTGGGGATTCCACAACAGGATCTCCCTCATTACCCTCTTGACGGGAAAGGTTCAGTGATTTGGAATACTCTTCAGAAGGTTGCAAAGCTTATCAAGGAAGGTTTATTTTGGATTTGTAGATAGGGAACTGAAGCTCTCTTCTAGTTGGATTCTTGGGATGGATTCCCTCCACTTACTTCTCAGTTCCCCAACCTACTTCCTTTGTGCCAAATATTTCTTGAAGATGGTTGGGCTAGGGTGAGTGACTTCAAGTCCGTTGCTTTTTTTGGTCAGTTGGAGGTAGCTCATTGGAAGGATCCCACAGTGTGGCCATATTTGGGACTTGCGGAAGAAAGTGCTGAGCTTCACAAGATTCTTCATAGTAGGAGTTGTAGTTCTCTTTTGGAAGAGGATATTCTTACTTGGACCCATAATCCTAAGGGGGTTTACTCTATTACTTTTGGTTATTAGGTGTTATTGGCTCAGAAGCTAACTGGGTCAGAGGTTCATTGGTGGAAAAGGGTGTGGAATAAACTCTCGTGGCCTAAATGCAACTGCTTTTTTTGGACTTTGGCTTGGAATAGGTGCTTGATGTGGGATAACATTCATAAACAGGGATTTCAAGGACCTTCAATTTGTGTTTTGTGTGGGGGAGCGGAAGAGGATTCTTCACATTTGTTCTTTCAGTGCCCCTTTGTTGTGCAACTTTGGCATTGGTGGTGGGAGGTGTGGAAGCTTCCTTGTATTCATGCGTGCTCTTTAGTTGAATTGTGGGATAGTATGGGAAGACCTCCTTCTATGGCTTCCTTTTTGCAGGAAGTTTGGTTTGTGGGCCCTACCTTTCTACTTTGGCAGATTTGGCTGGAGTGGAACCGCCGAATTTTTTGTGATTAGAAGTTGGTGGGCTGGAAAGTTTGGATGCGTATGCTAGGAATGGTGTAGGAGTCAGTTTTAGCTAAATGTGATGTGGTTTTTCCCTTGGAGAGACGTGATGCTGAGTTAGTGGCTAAACTGAGGCTTCAAGAAATTCATTCATCTTTTGTCAGTTCCAGGAACTGTAGGCATGGGAAAAAGAGGGTTCAATGGGTTGGAAGGTGGTTACCTCCTCCCAATGGATTTTTAAAGATCAATACTGATGGTTCTTTTAGGGGAAATCCTGGGCCTTTTGGAATTGGTGGGGTTGGCAGGGACTCACCTAGGTTGGTGATTTTTCTGTTCTCTATACATGAGGGGGTGAAGACTATTAACTTCATGGAGGGTCTGGAAATTCTTCATGCTATTGAGAGGGCCCTTGCTTTGGGATGGAGAAAAGTTATATGTGAAGCTGATTCACATATTTTGATTAATCTCTTGAATGAGTGAAAGATATCTGATATAAATTGGTAGTTGGCTTCGGTGGTTCAGTGGATTCTTTAGGTTAGTTCTCGGATGGAGGCATCCTTTGTTCACATCCCGAGGGAGTGGAATCGTGCTGCCAACTACTTCGCCAAATGGGCCTCTGAGCATGATAGTGGTTGGAAGGTTTAGGATTGGGATCAGGTTAACCCTGGGCTGCATCTAGATTTAGACTGGTTCTTGGAGGAGGATAGGAGGATACATGGGGATAGTTGATGTTGTTTTATGCTGTGGGGTTTTCGTCTTGTTTTCTGGGGCTGGGTCCCTTGGTTATTATTGTAATGCTCTTTTCTGATTTCTAATAAATTTTTTACCCCTTTGTTTTCAAAACAAAAAATAATAAACAATAAACAATAAATAAAAACTTATAATAAGATGAAGGGTTGTTCAGGTAGCGTCGGCGCTGCCCTCACAGTTGGCTCCCCTATGGGGAATAGTCATGGGGGTAGCCCCACCTATGCCTCCCATAACTCTAATTTTCTTTTTAAAAATCTAAAACCTGTAATTTTTTTATGAATCACATATGGCATTTTCTACTATCTTATTAAAAAAATTTCTACAGAGCAATTTCACAATATAAATTTATATATATATATTAATCAATAAGAATGTTATAATCAGGAAAATATCTTCACAGAGGGTTTTCTATAGGAAATTGAGAGATTTACCAATTTTAACAATTTTGTCATAGATTTTCAATTTCCATAATAGAGGGTTTGATTTTCAATCCAAATTCTCAAAATATTTTCTACAGGAAACATTTAGAAAATTTTATCACAGACGTTTCCATTTTGTCAAATTAATTGGACAATTTCATTCACAAATCTACTAAGATTTTCTTCTATTTTCTTTTGAAAATTTTCTATTGTTAAACAATAACCTTTTGTGAGGCTCTCTAATTTTACTGTAAAATTTTCTATAGAAACATAAAATATTTTTGGTAATTTTACACAAAGAGGTAACAAGTTTTCTACAGAAATATTTTCAACAATTTTTTCTACTAAGAAGAATTCAAGATATATATATTTTCTACAGAAGCTTCAATCATATTTTCTTCTTCAGGCAATCTTTCTATTTAACAAATTTAACAAAACTCCTACTGAATTGAATTTTTGTATGGGCAATATTTTCAAATCAATCAATAAATAAATAATTAACAAGGAACCTATTTTTTTAAAGCTATAAGAATTGAAAGTGGAGCAAAGCTTCACCTTTTGAGTAAAATTTCCAAAGCCCTTTCCAAAATTTCCACTTCTAGAAAGATGCAAAAATATTGAACCAAAAAATAATCCCAAGAATCTCTTCCAAATTTTTAACCAAAAATCCAAAAAAAATTATCCAACAATTTCCTCTTTTTTTTCTTTTCTGTGAAGTGACTTCTGGCCTTTCCCAGTTATCACAATATTCTCTTCAAGAATAATCTCTCAACAAGAGTTTTGTATTTAATTTTACTCACACACATGGCTAATCAAAAATATCTTCTAACAATTTCACAGATATTTAAAATTCTAATTCACATAAAAGCATTTAAATTATATTTAATCTATTCACTCAATCAAGAAAATTTAATCAATTAATTAATTTATTTAATAAAATAATTTGAATCACAAAGAATAAATTATTTTACCAAATAAACTAATTTAATTAATTAAATAAAATAAGAAGCCTTTAACTACATTATTTAAAATTAATTAAATAAGCACTAAATCATTAAGAACATTAATCTAACATTAATTTTACAAAATAAACCTTACATAAACAAATAACAAAGCAAACCTAGACGTGACAACCAAACATATCGGACATAAACTGATGACACACTGTGACTAGGTTTGTGGCTAGACTAGGAAAAACCTCATTACTATCTCCTAATCAACATTACCATTGAGCCTAGACTCGCTCAAACCTGTGAAACCAGGTGGAGTCGATGTCATGTACATGCAATCCTACAATCAAACATATATCGTACATGTATATACATAATCCATGATTCAAACACACCATGAAGAGAAAATCGTATAAATCGTGCACTCACAAGCGAGTGATGCAATTCCATTCTCATCACCAATACAATATCACATCGAACTGATGAAATGAATATCAATTAATCTACCATGAGAATATATAGCAATATCATCTCAAGTAAACATCTATGCTAACATAAAACATGTCAAAAATAATCACCACCAAATAGTGTATCATCACATCATAAAATAAATCCACCATCACTCTATTATCAATAATCAAATACATCAAAACAAAGTATCAGGGTCTATCAAAGTAAAAACATCTTGTTAGAAAACATAAGCAAAATGAAGGGGTACTACATCCTCCCCCCTAGGATCAGACTTACTCCTAAAATCCTGTGAAAAAATAGGGATAATGCTCCCTCATGCATGTCGCATCCTCCCAAGTAGCTAATGACTCATCAATAGGATCCCATTAGATCCTCACTTGGTCAACATCTTGACCCCTAAGAATGAGCCTCTAATGCTGGAGAATTCCCACAAGCTCCAAAGCCAGCTACCTGTCCTCTACCTGTAATACATTCCAATCAAGTACATGTGAAATACCAGGATGATAAGGTCTAAGAACGCACACATGGAAGACATCATGAATATGTGACAAACTAGCTGGTAAGGTGAGTTGATATGCCATAGGACCAATCCTCTCTAGAATCTCAAATGGTCTAGCAAATTGAGGTGCAAGCTTAGAGCCTTTTCCATAACGGATTGGACTCTTTCACAGTCACACTTGAAGAAATAACCTATCACCAACTAAAAACTAGTGATCCACTCTATGTGCATTGGCATACTTCTTTTGTCTATCATGTGTTACTATTAGATGTTCTCTAATGTGATCAACCTATTGTTACATGTCTCAAAGTATCTTAGGTCCAAGTAAAACTCTATCCTCAAGTTGATCTCAACTCAATGGAGTCCAACAAGGATGCCCATGTAACACCTGAAAAGGGGGTATACCTATAGAACTTTGATACCCATTATTGTAGGAAAATTCCACTAAGTACAAATAATCTTCCCAACGTGATTGTTGGTCCATTACATAAATTCTAATCATATCCTCAAGAATTTGATTGGCTCTCTCTGTTTGACCATCGGTCTCTGGATGATATGCTGAAAAAAAGCTCAACTGTGTACCTAGAGCATGTTGTAATGAAGTCCATAGGGCTGACATAAACACAAGATCTCTATCTGATATAATCCTATGAGAAATTCCATTCAACCTAAAAATATCCTCCATGAATATCCTAGCTACAGATGAAACATTATAAACTAATTGAACTGGAGAAAAATGTGCTACCTTAGTCAATTTGTCAACAATAACCATAATGGCATCATTTCGACGTGACAACATAGGTAATCCAACAATGAAATCAACTGATATAGTATCCCATTTCCATTCAAGAATGAGATGTGGTTGCAATAATTCAGCGAGATGTTGATGCTCAACTTTAACTCTCTGGCATTCAAGACATCTTGAAACAAAATCAGTGATATCACACTTCATACTGGGCCAAAAATACAATTGTCAAAGATCTGCATGCATCTTCTTAACACCAGGATGAGCTGAGTAAGGTGCTCGATGTGCCTCAGTCATAATCAATGTGCAAAGACCTTCTGAATGTGGTACATAGATACGACTTAAATGTCACAATAAATCATCTAATTCAAGAGTATACCCTATGAATCTACCCTCCAGGGGTCTACCTGATTCAATGTTTGTCTTCACCTCCTGATACAATCTATCTATAAGAAGTGCTGCTAAAATTTGGCTCCTCAAATCAACTCCAAGAATAATATAAAAAATCTCATGTCATTAGTGACTAAGAGCGTCAGCCACTACATTCTCTTTTCCCTAAACATATTTCACCTCAAAATCATATTCACATAAGAACTCCATCCACTATCTCTATCTAGCATTCAAATTAGGCTGCATTAAAATATATTGTAGACTACAATGATCACAATGAAGCTTGAAATGGTGACCCAATAAGAAATGCCCCCATCAAACCAATGAATGCACAACTATGGAAAGATCCAAATCATGAGTGGGATAGTTCAGTTCGTGATCCGTGAGTTTGTGAGACTCATAAGCGATCACAAGTCCTTACATCAATACTACTCCTAAACCCTCCAAAGATGCATCAGTGCAAACAACAAAATATTTAGCAAGATCAAGAATAACTAATATAGGCACACTAGTCAACTTTTCATTAAGTGTCTAAAAATCTAAATGACACTGATCTATCTAAACAAATTTCTTCCCTTCCTCTAAAGAGAAGTAATGGGGTGCCCTATCCTAGAAAACACCTAAACAAACTATCTATAGTATCTAGCAAGACCCATAAAACTACAGACCTTAGCAACATTGGTAGGCATGGGCCAATCAACAATGGCTTGTATCTTCGAAAGATCCACAACAATACCCTTTCTAGAAATCACATGACCAAGGTATTTCACCTCAGTCTAAAAGAAGTCACACTTCTTCAAGTTTGCTAATAATTGATTCTCCCTCAAGCACTACAATACCTATCTCAGATGCTCTTCGTGCTCCTTTATATTTCTTGAATAGATCAAAATATCATCGAGAAACACAAGAAAAAAATGATCAAGGTATGTGTGAAAGACACCATTCATCAAACTCATGAAAACTGATGGTGCATTCGTTAACCCAAACGGTACTACTGTGAATTCGTAGTGCTCGTAACGAGTTCAAAATGTTGTTTTATGAATGTTTGCTTCTACAATGCATAACTGATGGTAACCTAATTTCAAATCAATCTTAGAGAACACATTAGCTCCCTTAATTTGATCAAAAAGATCATCAATTATGGGTAAAGGATATCAATTCTTTATCATTACTTTCTTCAATTGACAATAGTCAATGCACAATCTGAGTGATCCATCCTTCTTCTTTATGAAGATGACAGGTGCTCCCCAAGGATAAACACTCAGATGAATAAAACCCTTATCCAAAAGTTCCTCCAACTAGATACAAAGCTCTTCTAGTTCTTGCATAGTCATTCTATATGGGGCTCGAGATATAGGCTCTACTCCAGGAACCAAGTCAACTCTAAAATCAATATCTCATTTTGGTGGCATCCCAGGTATATCACTAGGAAATACATTTGTGAACTCCCCGAGGATAGGGTGATCATCAAGAGATATCTCTCGACTCTCCCCTACCTCCAAGTCATTAACTATTGTTGCAAATAGTTGACAACCCTGATGAAGACATCTCTTCAATTGCATAGCAGAAATCATCTGCAAAGAGATAGGTCTCTGAACACTAATGATTTCAACTTTAGCACCATAATCATTAATACAACTTACTATCTTCTGTCAATAGTCAATCATAGCATGATGGGATTCTAACCAATCCATACCTAAAATGATATCATACGAACCAAGAGGTGTAACATCAAGATCTACTAAGGTAGATAGCAAACCAATTCTTAGTACACAATTGTGTATGAGGTTCTCTACCACTACCTTCACCCTAGAGGTGAATTCCACCTACCACTTACCGCCTTGCTTTACCGCCACAAGACCACATTGCTCAAAAATAGTAGGTGAAATAAATGAATCAGTAGCTCCAGAATAAAAAAGAATAGTAACATTAGTACCATGTAACTAAGTTGAAGTCTTGACCACAGTATTTTGATGATCTGTCTAGCAATTATTTACTGCAGCATAAGCTGTATGTGAATGGCCTGCATCTCCAACTGTAGGCTCAAAAGTTGTCGGTTGCTGCCCAAATCCTAATGAACCTCTCATAGGGCACTTCCTAGCAATATGTCCCTACTAACCACAAGAGTAACAACTAGTACCTCTACCAAATCCTCTACCACCTGAAGGTGCATTGGATTGCTAAAAGCTACCTCTACTAACCATAGATTGTGCACTATGAGCTAGTTGATCCTGTTGATTACGATTATGGCACCACTAGTTACAGTTCTTTCCTGATTGAGAACTATTACCTTGCTAAGATTGTGAATTATTATTCTTCTGTGGATTATGTTGTTGTTGCTACTATGCACCCTTAGTGGTGTATGTTGGTTCCAAGAGGAACCTCCTGTTTGTATTTGACCACCTCAAGGACCAAAACTTGCTATAGCTGCACTACCTATCTGAACACTTGTATGTCCACCCAATGCCATAGTCAGATTCTCCTCCATAATACATGCTTTCTCCATAGTAACCTCCATAGTATTTGGTTCAAAGACTCTAACTCCTCCACTATTACAAGCATTCAAACCCTTGATGAAATGTTGTACCAACCTTTCCTCATCGTCTCTAATTCTAGCATATTGTTTGAGCTCATAAAATCTGCACTCATACTGCTCAACAAAATCCAATTGATGCAAATTGTGAAACTCATCAGCTTGTCATTGTCTCCAATGCTTAGATAGGAAACATGCTCTGAATATTTCTAAGAACATTTCCCAAGAAACTTACCCAATCCCCAGATGGAGCTTCTACTCCTCCAAACATGACCAAGTAGAGGAAAAACCTCTAAGATTCATGATGGCACATGTAGCTCAGGTATTGCTACCATATGGGTGCATAGCAAAACATCTTCCCAAGTCTAATAACCATGTCTCTACTTCTAGACCACCACTAGTGCCATTAAATGTAGGAGGGTGTTCCCTCAACAAATCTCTCATATGTCCTAAAACTATGGCATCCTGCTCTACAGTATTAACAATTCTCCTAGGAGATCTATCACTTTCCCTAACCACCTCCTAATCAACTTCTTGCCTTGGACCAAGTTTGGAAAGTACCTCTTCGAATAAGGGACACACCTATGCTCCCTCAACCCCTAGATGAATCAAAATATATTCCCCACTCGTCTATTCCAACTGAGGACCCAATTATTTAGCATGCTCACTTGCATGAGAGCTCTGAGGGGGAGTAACCTAGCGGCTCGGGCCATTACCTCCACCTCGACCTTGACCACATCCTCTACCATGATGTCTAGGCATGATCCTACACAAAATTCAAGAAAAAGTCTCAGATACTAATTAGACAAAGCTAATAGAAAACAATACTACATAGTCTAACATCTAGGACAACCTAATGGGCTCACGATTATCTAGAGCATCCAGTGTTAGAGCCTTTGCTCTTATACCAATTTTTAATGCCTTGTCACATAACCTAAAAGAATGTTGCAAAGTCTACGAAAGAGTAATAATTTTATTTTTTATAAAAAAAATGTAATATTACTTGTAACATAACATCATAAATGCAAACATTCCCTACGATACACAACATTGCACTACATGCAAATCCCATAAATAAAAAAAGTAACTAAACATAGCATGTGAATAATTTTTATAAACTTAAGGACATACATTCAATAAAAAATAAATTACCTCATTGAAGGTATAAGTAAAAATATGATCCATTCTTACATTGCATTTATAATGACATTTATAATACTCATTTCCAAATGAGGTAGGTCAATAAAAAAGTGTACAATTACATGTTACAAAAGTTCTCCTCGATTACAATTGAGGAGTGATATATAAATAAGGTATCCACTTATACAAATGAGAAATATGAGAAAGTACATATCCACGCATAAGCTCTCTAATCAAGTACTCATCGCTAAAAGCAAGAATAGTTGACCCAACAGTGTAAGGTGCACGTTCCACCCAACCAAGTGGTACCCGTAGGACCACCCCTATGCTAGAAGATAGTAAAAAGGTTCCCTAGACATAACCTACAAACCCTAGACATAAGAAAAACCATAGACAAAATTATACAAGTACAAACTTAACATAATGGTTACATTTCTTCCAAAACTGAAGGATCAAGTACAATAAGTTCACAAAGATATTGTTATTATAGGTGAAGTGTCATCACAATGTTGCATAGGTTACCCAAGTGAATCTTCCTAGGTTATGGCCCCCATCTTGGGTTACCCTGGTAACCTCTTACAAAACTTGACCCCACATGCAATCTATTACAGAATCGATTATCTTTCATAATGACAAGATATCAATCTTTCCATTCTAGGCCTTCTCGACTCATCCCCAAGTCTGAACTAGCCCTTGAGTCCATGAGCGAGGCATAATTCATCCAGTTAAAGGTTTTAGACTACCAAATGTGTTGATTTAGTTTTCATTGATTAAACTAACTCTACATGATTTACCCAACCACCGCTTTGTGTGTTGGCCCTCATAAAGAGCCACTCCACTAATAACAACATAAGGAAACTAATTCCATGAACTATGGGTAGATAAGGTGCCTACAAACCATCATCAAATATCAACTTAATACAATAGACGTCACAACCCATTCATAGAACCAGGTGTCTAAATTGAATAAGAACTATGTGCACTACCCTAGTTCATTCAAAATATGGAACCATCATAAAAACAACTCCCTTAAATGGAAACGGTATTTGGAAGACTTACAAACCCTTATAATCCCCAATTTTCCCAAGAAGAATAAAAACAACTTAAAGCAATTCAAGAAAATAAGAACGTAACATTAGGATTTTCTAAATCCAATCAAATCTATAATATATTGCATGAAATTAATCAACTAAAGTATAATTCATTTTAAAATCAATATGAAAATTAAAACTAATAATTAACTCATATTCCACATTCATGCATTATAATGAATTTTTTTATTTCTTTGCTTAATACATTTCATTATAAAAATATCTATTCATGATTTTCATACACTAATCAATAATATCACACATTTAAATAAATACACATTCAAATCATTATAATTGAATATTTATTTAAATATAAAAAAATTATAAATCTATATATATATATACACACACAATATATATATATATATTATATATATGTAATGCCCAGGTCTTTACACCAAAATACAGTTAAGGACATAACACAAATTCCAATTTTTTTTTCACTTACACTTGCAAACCTCTCAAATTTTGCTACCAAAGCAGGCACTACAAGAAAGCATACAACTTTTGACCAATCATAAACTATAATTCTTTTAGTTTGATAACTAGATTGCTTAGACCATCATGGTCAGTTCGAGAGGAGATGTGGAATCCACATCTCTAAGGTAGACTTAAATAGATCAACCAACCCAAAATTAACTTGAATCATTATATAAGTTGCATGCCAACAATAACATATATATGTATATCAGTAGTAATTATAAGAATATATAAGAGAACAATCCTAGGGGCTAGACCTAGTCCTCGAGGGCTCGTCATCAGATGGCCTTGCCTACGTATATAATTCATAGAGGCACTGTAGTTCGACAACTAGACTTCAACCATCTCCCACATGGTTGGATACTAAAGGATAAAATTTATTAGGTTATAAAGATGTCTTAACATCAATCTCGATCATATCATCAACTCACACAATAATGATATTGTTAACAATTCAAGGGAGTCTCTTAAACAATTGGACCTCAATTATTTATCTTGGACTCACGTCAATGGAAAGTTTCCCAATTGTCACACAATAAAGGCCACTATCTTAACCATACCATAAGTAATATTTAGTAAAGGATGCATTTAGGGAAGTTTTAAATACACATATATCATATAACACCAATCAAAATATTTCACTATAGCAAGAGTTACCAATGACACTTAAGACCCTATTACATCCACATAACATATTTTCTACTTGGTTTACATATCCAAAATTTCCCTGCTAGGACCATAATAAAAGGGAATCGACTAACTACTTAATAGGGATACAATCTTAATAAAACATGCCAACTAAAATATAAAGTCAAGACACAAAATCATATGAATTCCATGATTGTAAGAATAAGCAAGAAGATTTGATTTATAAAAATTTCATGAAATTGAGACATATAGATTAAAGTGCATGTCAAAGTAGTGTCTGCTTCTAAAAACTTTCATGGAGACTAGAAAGTATGAAATAAAGCTTCTTCTTTGAATCCCAAGGCATAGATTATCCCCAAAGCCAAATCCCTCCTAGAAATTGGTAAGCATTAAATAAAGGCTATAGAACAATACCAAATACTCCCCCATCTTCTTCTTTTGAATTAATCATGTTAGTTAATAATGCTAGCTTATATAATCAATAAAACTAGACTAAGGAATTATACAATTCTAAGTATACTGATCTAACTAACATAATTTGGCATGGTAATCCCATATACAAGAAAATACTATTCCAACATATCTCCCTTTGTTCATTCAGGTCTTGAACTCATGGCCAAGAATATCCATTTCAAAATCTAATACATCAGGATAATATGTAACATAAGTCCTCAAACAATAATCACATGTATATCTTGTTTGAGGTACATACATATATACATCACATAAGTTTTCAACTCTTACATTCATCATTATAACCTTTAGTAATGTTATATAATAGAACATTTGTGTTGTAGCATTTTTACAACATAGTAATGATTAATATTTTTTATTATTCTCATATGATAATACATGCTATGATGTTGGATTCATATCTAACTTATTCAAGCATTGACTTCACTTGATGCTATTTTAATAAATAAGTAGAGGACTATCTTCATTGATCAACTCATTAGCATCAATCAATAATAAAAGTAATTTGTTGAATAAGTGAATCCAAAAATTCTTTCCGTAACATGTTAATGCTAGTATCAAATATGATTAAAACTTTCCTATAGATTATAAGGCGTGGATTATATATCACACACACACACATATAATTACTAATGGTTTAATTATGTGTATTTCCATATTGATGGAATAACACTACTCGTGACCCCATAATCAACACTGTAATATATTATATGACATTATAGAATGGGTTGATCCCATCGTAATGCCAAATCAACCATCGTAATGCCTATTCCTAAGGTGAAGTAATGACATGATACTACAATGATATTTATAAGAATAAGGTTTACACTATTACCTTTATTACAATAATCTAAAATCTCATACGTAGGAATTAATCATTTAGATTGGAAGATGTAAACCCACAACATCTAATTAATAGGAAGAAGAAAAATTAACACTTTACAAATGCAATAATAGATATCATTAATGTTGGTCAATTAATGTTGCAATAGTCAAGTAAATCTGATGACATAATTTAAAGAAAAGTGGGCACTTTCAATTCTAGTCTTGTAAGAATACATAGCCCCACAAAAGACACTTACAACTAGTTATCAGAAAATTAAAGTGAAATGAAAAATGTGCATGGTAAACTACGCAAAGTTTATTGATCTTCTTAATTAGAATCAATAGCAAAGGATCTTCGTCAAAATATTTAGTCCCCAATGATTTGGTAGACATGTAAGCAAAATTTTGAAGCATAGACAAAGCACGTGGAAATATTGACAAATACCTCAAGGAGACGTCATCTTGTTGAAAGCAATCAGCAGTGTAAAAAGCAGATGTCACAACCTCTACCAGCAGGATGATTTCTTCTCATGCTACCTCAAAGCTCTTAGACAAAGTATGGACATCCATAGAGGAAAAAAGGGTACATACTTTATTTATTTCCAGATGTTGCAATTGCAAGTGACCTGACAAATGGGTATGCAAAATGTCTGAAGCATGGAAAAGGCGTGAGAACTATTTGACATAATTCCAAAAGGAAATGTGGCCTCATGCAATGCGATGTTTGTAGGATATACACAAAATAGATTTGTTGAAAAGGCTTTAAAAACTTCCAAGTATATGCAATCGGCAGATGTAAATCCAGATTTCGAAACCGTTTCCAGCATCCTCTCTGCTTACTCAAAAAATGGGAGCTTTGAAACAGGGTAAGAGCGTCCATCAAGCATAATGGTTGGGGGATTTTATTTTTTTTGTTTGATATTATCGTTGGAATGTTCAAGTAGACATGCACATACATAAAATGTGGAAAGATAGACAAGGCGAGTGAATTGTTGACATAATGCCTCAAAGAAACTGTGGTCTCGAGGACTGCGATAATTGCAGGTTAAGCACAAAATGAATTTGTTAAAAACAAACACTAAAGAAACTTTCAATCAAATGCAATTGGCAGATGAGACGCTAGTCTCCTCTACTTCATCCTCCTTGCCTGGGCTATTAATGCAAGCTTGAAGTAGGGTATGGACACACATAAAAAGGTAAAGAATATGGGAAATTTCATCATCAAATATGCATTAAAGAAGTGGGAGTGATTAACAAAGATCCCGCGGTTCTCAGAAAGAAGCTCTTATGATAGACCACACAACTCCAAGAAATGCCAGAAAAAATTTAAATGTGATACTTAAATAAAACATTGGCACCTAGCCTAGTTTACCAGAGTAAATTACACAAGTTGTATGAATGGCCTAAGAACTTTCCACCATCTGAATAAGCCTGACCTAAAAAAGAATTTTTGTGCATCCCAAAGGTGCAACTACAGTCTTTGTAATTCCACCAGCAAAGCCTCCTTTGTTATAGTACGTCCTTGAGGTGAACCCATTCACACCCTCTCCTTCAAGCCAAATATTGATCTCTAGGAAAAAAGTCCAGTGAAAAGATATACATAACTTTTCTACGAGCCAAATCAGCTGCCTTATCCATCCCCAATTCCCCAATGGGGATGACGTCTAGCCAGCCTCAAGTAGAGTAAAGATTTTTTATTATTATTATTTTATCCCATCATTCAGTCAAGAGGCAACGACACTGAAATGGCAACCTCTAAACATTCATCAACTAATTTTTTTCTTCTTCTGCTATTGGTAGAGACACCCATCACTCAACTTATTAGGGTTACCCTTTTTTTCAGTTCTAAATATCATAATGTTTACTCAAGGAAACCAGGTGGATTATCAATACAAAGCAAGTGCTGAGAAACTTCTTGCTATCCATCACCAAGTAGTAATCATCTTCTTCATCTTTTACCATCCTCCTATAACGATGTCGAAGTCATTCCACATAGCATCAACGCTTTCCTCCCTAGATTCATCTTTGTTTCCTAGCCAATACTCCATAGCCTCCTCGATCTGCTAGTGCAAAGATCTAAGAACCACCCTCATCCACCACTTCTGTTGTCCATTAAAGCTAATGTGTACTCTCATAATTAGACATGACGTCCCTCCAACTTCCTCATCCTCTTCCTCCCTTTACCTTGCTCGTTTAATGCCATTTCTCCCTAGTTCTATGATTGAGTTGACATTTTTCGTCAAGCCCCGCATTTACCCTTAACTATTAGACCTATCTTATGCCACTTGCATTCTATACCAGTAACATTTACGATGCTTTCTCCCTGAACATTTTGTCAGATACTCATTACAGATATTCATTATATGTCGTTAGATATTCACTATAGAGATATGAAATAGGTGGAAACGTATCCTGAGGTCTTAATGAGCATGTTAAGGTAAGGGTAGTTTTGGTAGCGATCATGAATGCATGAATAATGCCTCAACAACTTCCCAATGGGTCTTGGCATATTTTAAATAGATTTTATAATTTTGTTTATAGATAAAGCAATATTATGATACAAATGCATATTATTTTCTTATAAATTATTTATAAATCCAAATACCTCATCATTTCAATAATCCCCTACTATTATTATATTTCTTTTGAAATCATGGTAATCGTAGTATCCCTTTATGTATTTATACATATTAGATCCACAATTTATTACTTTTTTAATTTTTAAAATCTTATATCCATTCTATTGCTATTTCTTATTATTAATGTTACTCCTATCATTCATATATTCCTTTTAACCAATAAGATTATCATCTCTCCATTTACATCACTATTCCATAGAAGGTAAATCTTTATGTTCCCATAAATAATAATATTAGTTATATCAATATTTATATATTAATGTTGTTATATCATAACTATTAATAATTCCATGCTGACCTTATCATCCGTAGAACTCTGTTTATTCATTATTATGATATTAATATGAAGTAATATTGATACTAATAGCATAATTATTCAAATATCAAAATGTTGATAATACACAATATATTGTTATGATCAATACTACTTAGATATTAATATTAAAATTATTGACCAAGCTTCTGCAAATCTTAATAACTATATTCCTAATTGGGACTCAAAGTACATTACTCTAATTAAATATATATATAACAATACTATTGCTAGTTTAATTATGATCCCAATTTTAACTTATTATGAAGTTATTAATATTAGTAACAATTTTGACATTAGTTCTATTATTCTTTATTCAAGTTTTGAGCATGCACAGGTCAAAAGAAAAGTCATAAGTTAATGTGAAGTCCTTTGAAAATTTTGATTGAATGACATACTAAGTAGAAATAATCTAAACTAGCACCATTGATTTGTAGGTCATTAGTTATAAACAACTTATCATGCCTATCTATAGGTGGGGCCTCACAATATATATATATATATACAATATATATATTATATATATACAATAGATATATATATATATATATTATATATAAAAATAAAAAAATAAAAAAATAAAAATAAAGAATCAATAAAAACTTATAATAAGATGAAGGGTCGGTTGCCACACATAGCCAAACCCTTAATGGGGTGCGGCTATTCAGGCAACATCGATGTTGCATGTGAAGGCACCGCTGAGAGCTACCCTCACAATTGGCTCCCCTATGGGGAATAGTCGTGGGGGTAGCCCCCCCATGCGCCTCCCATAACTCTAATTTAAAAAAAAAAATATAAAAACTACAATTTTTTTATGAATCGTGTATGGCATTTTCTACTCTCTTATTAAAAAAAATTCTTCAGAGCAATTTCACAATATATATATATATATATATATATATTTGTATATGTATATGTATATATATCATATGTATACATACATACACACACACACATATATATTAATCAATAAGAATGTTATAATTAGGAAAATATCTTCACAAAGGGTTTTCTACAAGAAACCGTCAGATTTACCAATTTTAAGAATTTTTTTAGAGATTTTCAATTTCCATAACAAAGGGTTTAATTTTCAATCCAAATTTTCAAAATATTTAGAAAATTTTATCACAGAGGTTTTTGTTTCCTCAAATTAATCAAAGAATTTAATTTACAATTCTACTGAGATTTTCTTCTATTTTCTTTTGAAAATTTTCTATTGTTAAACAATAACCTTCTATGAGGCTCTCTAATTTTATTATTAAGTTTTCTATAGAAACATAAAATATTTTCGATAATTTTACACAGAGAGGTAACAAGTTTTCTACAAAAAAATTTTCAAAAAAAAATTCTACTGAGAAGAATTCAAGATATATATATATTCTATAGAAGCTTCAATCATATTTTCTTCTTCAAGCAATCTTTCTATTTCAAAAATTTAACAAAACTTCTACTAAATTGAATTTTTGTACAAGCAATATTTTCAAATCAACAAATAAATAAATAATTAACAAGGAACCTATTTTTCTAAAGCTTGAAGAATTGAAAGTTGGAGCAAAGATTCACCTTATAAGTACAATTTCCAAAGCCCTTTCCAAAATTTCCAATTCCAGAAAGATGCAAAAATACTAAACCAGAAAATAATCCTGAGAACCTCTTCCAAAATTTTAACCAAAAATCCAAAAACAACTATCCAGCAATTTCCTCTTTTTTTTTCTTTTCTGTGAAGTGACTTCTTTCCTTTCCCAGTTATCACAATATTCTCTTCGATAATAATCTTTCAACAAGAGTTTTTCATTTAGTTTTACTCACACACATGGCTAATCAAAAATATCTTCTAACAAACTCACAGATATTTTCTTTATACAAATTTAAAATTCCAATTCACATAAAAGCATTTAAATTATATTTAATCTATTCACTCAATCAAGAAAATTTAATCAATTAATTAATTTATTTAATAAAATAATTTTAATCATAAAGAATAAATTATTTTACCAAATAAACTAATTTAATTAATTAAATAAAATAAGAAGCTTTTAACTACATTATTTAAAATGAATTAAATAAGCACTAAATCATTAAGAACATTAATCTAACATTAATTTCACAAAATAAACCTTGCATAAACAAATAACAAGGCAAACATAGACATGACAACCAAACATACCAGACATAAACTGACGACACACTGTGACTAGGTTTGTGGCTGAACTAGAAAAAGCCTCATTACTATCTCCCAATCAATATTACCATTGAGCCTAGACACACTCAAACCTGTGAAACTAGGTGGAGTTGATGTCATGTACCTACAATCTTGCAATCAAACATATATCGTACATGTATATATATAATCCATGATTCAAACACACCATGAAGAGAAAATCGTGGAAATCACAGGGCACTCACAAGTGAGTGATGCAACTTTATTCTCCTCACCAATACAATGTCACATCGAACTGACGAGATGAATATCAATTAATCCACCATGATCATATATAGCAATATCATCTCAAGTAAACATCTATGCTAACTTAAAACATGTCAAAAATAATCAACACCAAATAGTGTATCATCACATCATAAAATAAATCCACCATCGCTCTACTGTTAGTGATCAAATACATCAAAACTAAGTATTAGGGTCCATCAAAGTAAGACATATTGTAAGAAAGCATAAACAAAATGGAGGAGTACTACAAACCTAGTTAAATATTTACCCTAGTATAGTGTGTCATCAGTCCATGTATTGGTTGTATTCTTTATCCATGTTGGTCTTGGTATTTTATTATTGTGAAAATTTTAATTGTGAGGATTAAATTATATGTTTTGATTAATTATTTAATTAATTTTTATTATGAATGTGGAAACTTTGTAATAAATAAATAAATTAATTTACTTTATGTTATAAGGTAATTTTAAATATTAGATTAAATGTGAATTAAAATTAATAAGTGATTTAAATGTGATTTGAATTAAATAAATTATTTTAATTTCAAATGCATGTTATTGGGAAAAGATCTTTGAAATATCTCGGTTGTTAAAGAAAAGATATTTGTTGTGTTAACTGGAAGTTAGAAGGTTTTGGTTTCTAATTGTCTTAAAATTGATTTCCAAAGATATTTTTTGAAATGGGGAGAAAAAGAGGAAGTTGTTTTCATGGGAAAGAAAAGAGAAAGGTTTTGGAAATGGTAGAATTGTTTTGAGGTTTGAAGAAATTGTTAATCTTGGAAGCTCTCTGATAATTTTAGGAAACTAGTTTTGTTGTATTCTTGGTTGTAGAGTATTTTCTATTCTCTAGGAAGTGGCAATTCTTCTGGAGGAAGCATTGGAAATTGAAGGGAAGCTCGACATCAAAATTTTGAATCAACAAATCTTCTAGAATACGTTCTTTATTGCTTTGTGAATTTTCATTTGAAAGAGATATTTAATTATTATTATATTGCAAATTGGAAAAGTTTAGAAGAGGAATTCTTTTATTTTAGAAGCTTTTATTTTTTGAAAGAAATTGTCATGAATGTTTATAGCCTCACAGAAAATTAATATAAGCAATAGAAAATTTCAAAAGAAAACAATAGAAATATTTATAAATCTCTATAAAATTGAATTGTAATCTTTATCAGTGAAATTGACATGTATTGTTTGCTACCTTAAGTTTTATCAGACTTGTTCGTTGTGTTTACTTTAGCAATCAGCGTTTGTTTTTTTTAATGCTATCAGTTAAATGGGTTGGTATTCAATGTCTATTACGGGGTAGTGTTAAATGCATATTAGATGCATATAAGCTTATATGTTGAGTGGGACACATGTTATATCACATATTGTGCTTTACTTCTTACTCCTTTGCATGCATAGATCGGCCAGACGAGACTTCCTTACCATTGACAGTTATTGAGAGCACTGTGGTTAGCTGGTTGTGATTCACTGACTCTTGAGCTTCCACCACTACTTTGGTTTACCCTCATGTCAATACATCTAGCCTACATTATAGGAAACCTCCTGCCATATTGCATGTGTATTCAACTGTCCATAGGTATTTAAAAGTTAGTCCTTTACATTTATTAACATGTAGCCGCCGGTTTTGTGCAATATATACTCATAAGTGTTCATTACCATTAAATTTTTATTAATAGACTACCACCATCGATCTATTCTCATCATTCAGTTAAGTTGTGGTTTTTAATGAAGTCTTCAGCCAAGTTTGTGCCTAGTAAATAAGTCATTTCAAAGCTCTATATCAAAGAATTATTTTCTGACAACAATAACCTGGATCTTTACTTCATCTATGCTGACCATTATAAAGCAACCATCTCACCATCACTTCTATTGTGAGCTTGTATGTACCCTCCTTCATATGTTGACACCTTCATAAGGCAATGTAGCTTTGATTGCATTCAAACTGCAAGGTTGATGTGCTATGAATATTTGGAACAAAAGGAAATTTCTTAAATATAAATACTACTAGTGCAATTCAATGTTGGCATGTAATGGCCACCGTTTGGAACACCATATAGTATTCTTATAAGAATTTCTTCCACCTTAGTGGCTTGTAACACTCTTGGTGGCGGCTGCATGAATTGTAACGCCCCATCACGCAAACCCCAAAGGAACAAATAAAAAAAAGTGCATCAATTTTTTTTTTTTAAACATAATAAATGTACTTAAGTATTCCAACATAACAATTTTCTAATATGCACAACCAAATCCCTTTGGGTGGAAGAGGTGACATTACTAAACTAACCCATAACCTAGATAATAGATTAAACATTAGATATACAATTACGTAAATCCATTTGTCCACAACATCATCAAGACATCCATTAACGATAATCACATAATAAGAGTAAACCATGTTAAACCATATATGCAATATACAAATGAATTAATCATGAAGATCTTAAATATATATATATATATATATTTCCAGAGATACAACATAACATAGTCAGTAATAACAAATGATAGTTCACGAATGATTACATGGTATGAATAAACATTACATCAATCAGATAGTACAACATAATGAACATATCAAAAAATTACATCAAGGTCTTCCCCACACAAGTGGGAGAGATACATCAATAGATGAAATACATTAGTAGTACAAATACACATCTGGAGCATATGAATCTTGGATCAACCGTATCTGCAACGTTGTACATTGAATGGTACCACAACATCCAAAGCAAACTGAATGGGGTGCGTAACACATTCCACCTAAGTACCCCCATGCTAGGAGTTGACAAGAAAGAGCCCCCAACCAACCTAGTCAGGTAAGCAATGACAAGCAATACTCACAACAAGAGCAATAGTAAAACACAAGGAAACATCCAACGTAAGAAAAGAAACTTCTAACACAAGAAATTCAGCCAATTCTAGAGGAACAAAAGTAATAAGGAACAATACCACAAATGACAGGTTGTTGAGGGTGGAGTGTCATCACATGGCTCGAAATGGTGGTGCAAGAGCACCTAGGAAACTTGGGTTTTCCTGGAGTCTTGAAGGAAGTCTATGTTTTGTTGTGTTATTTTTGAGGTCATGTTGACCATCTAGCTAGGTTTTGTTATTTTGAATAAGGTTTGATCTATTTATGATCAATGGATTGGGAGGTGGTAATCAAAAATGGGTTTTGAAGCCCCAACTTGTCATCATTCTCCATCTAGTCAAGTGCTTGAAAACACATAATTGGGTTTTACAAAAAGCATTTTTAGGTCATCTAAAGCCTCGACCCAAGAATATTAACTATTTGGGAGGCATATTTAAAGCTGGCTTCGACCTTTGAAGAGGGTTGGAAGATTTTGGATGGTTGTAGTTTCATGAGAATAACAAGAAAACAATGATTTTGGTGTGATTTTTCTATTTTTCTGTTCTTGTCCGTGTGACAGCTGCTGAATGAATTGAAAGAGGAATTTTGTAGGTTTTATTAGTATGTAGTGAAGCCTCTGGAAGTATTTTTTTGACACATTAAATAGTTAGTTCATCATTTTCATCCATTTTTGTAAATTCTGTGTTTTTCTTTATTTGTTGTCTTGACTAGTAATTTGAATAAAATGGGGTTTTAGACTGCACTCCCACCGTACCAAGAAGCATGGGAACATTGGGAATGTGGCTAAAATCTATCAATGTACATACATTAGCAGTAGGAGTCTATAGGTGGCATGGCAACATGATCAGAGTCTTTCCCTAGGCGAGTTTGTTGATACCCGGCTTGGGAAGACAGTGAAATGCATATTCCTAACGTGGCAGGGGTGATGAATCTTTTATAATGCAAAGTGTGTAGTGATTGAAGGAACCTTCATAAAGGTTTGCAAGAAGATAGAATTCTTTTCTAATCATTTGGAGGTTGGAAAGAGCAAACAGACCAAGAAAATGGTCTAGAAAACCCTAGTTTTTGGAGAAATCTGTGTTATGCCTGTGTACGGAAAGAGAGGGTCCTAAACCCTAAAAATATTTTAGAGCCTAGAAATTGGGCCAAGGTGTCAGAAGAAATTTTGGCACAAACCTTTGAAGGAGAGGAGTACCAACTAGTTTTCTAGGGTGAGGAGGCTTAAAAGGGGCTCAAGGCTAGTAGCCCTTCCTAAACCCTAGACTAGGGTTTTGAGAAAGCGATGGAGAAGTGGTGAATGGAGGTTGAACAAGAACCTTTCCTAGATAGTTTTGAAGCCATGGAAGCCTATGCACACCCCTGCAAACAAGTTAGGAAGCATTAGAGGTTAACTAGTCTTTAAAAGGATTAAGGGCTAGGGAGAGTGAGAGAGGAAGAGCACCAAGTTTGGCTTGGTAATGCATTTGGAAATGATAGCAGGGTTGGCTAGACGTACCAGGGGTGCCTAGTCAACATTGGGGACCTATAGGTAGTGTGGTGGAGAGAGTGACACCAAGGGGTTATCAAAGGTGAGACCCAGAGCATTGAGTCAGTGATTGTCTCAATCCAACCCTGTCCCTATCAGATTGGTATAAGAGCAAGCAAAAGATTTGGGAAAGCAGATTATATGCCAGAAGTTGAGTCAAGGGAAACTCCCACCATGGTGACAAATGCACAATTATCCAAGAGGGTTGAGGAACAGGAAGAGGACAACAAGTCGTTAAAATAAAGAATAGAGCAACTTGAGACAGCATTGAACAATGCAAGGTTGGAAGGAATGGTACCAAAGGAAGAAGAGGTTGCAGAGGAAGACAAGGTCCCTGAACCTGACCCTATTTTGGAGGAGGATCCTTTCTTGAAGGCATTGAAAGCCTTGAGTGGAAAAGTACTTGAGGGAATACCACTATTTAGTGGAAAGATGGACCCTGATTTGGTCATGGATTGGATAGAAAGCATGGAGAATCACTTTGAATGTGATGGAATCACTGAAGCATAGAAGGTGAAGGTTGCTAAATCAAGGGTGAGAGGATCAGCCTTGACATGGTGGAAGTTTGTTCAGACTGAAAGGGAAAAAGAAGGCAAACAACCCATATCAACTTGGAAAGGAATGGTTGTTAAGGTGAAGGAAGCCTACATGCCATATGACTATGAGATTCAGTTGCACAAGAAGAGGAAAAGTCTAAGGCAGAAAGACCAAGATGTCAACACCTATACTAGAGAGTTTTAGAAGCTTTGCTTGAGATCAAATGTGATAGAGGATGAGAGCCTAAAAGTGGCTAGGTACCTTAATGGCTTGAAGTGGAACATTCAGGAAGAGATGGCTTTACTAAGTCCCAAGACAGTCCACCAATGTTATCAGTTGGCTATAAAGATTGAGGAAAGGAAAAAAAGAAAGCATGATCAGTCTTCTAAGGGCAGAGGCAAAGGTAGAGATCAAAGAGGATAGCATGGTGGTTACCAAGGTAGAGGTAATAATCAAAGGAACCAAGGAGAATCTAAGCTCAATAAGCATGGAGGTGAACCATCTTCAAGAGGAGGATTTAACAGAGGAAGAGGACCTCAAGGAGGTACAAATAGAGGAATAGGAGCAGGTAGGAGTAATTCTTACTTTGCAAACATGAAGTCTTATCATTGTAACCAACTAGGTCACCCTGCTTATAGGTGCCCGGAGAAAGCATCCTCTTCTAGCAATGAAAAGAGAGTGGCCTATGCACAAGAGGACACTATGAGTCCTAAAGCATATGAAATCAGTCATATAGAGTCTGAAGTAGGAGAGAATCTGATGTTTAACAGAGTTCTGATCAGACTTCCAGTCAAAGAGGAACCTAAGCAAAGAAGAGCTCTTTTCAGAGTAAGGTGCAAGATACTTGGTAAAGTGTGCAAGGTTATAGTAGATTCAGGTTCAACAGATAATATAATCTTAAAGGAGGTAGTAAAAAAGATAAAATTGGAGAAGGTACCACACAATAACCCCTACAAGGTCACATGGCTGAATAAAGGGCAGAGTGTTTTGGTGAATGAGCAAGTAACAGTGGAATTTTCAATTAGAGGCTATAAAGACAAGTTGGTTTGTGCTGTATTACCCATGGATGCATGCCATCTACTATAGGGTAGACCATGGCAATATGATAGAAGTGCCATTTATGATGGGAAAGAGAACAACATCTCATTCAAGAAGGATGGAAGAACCTTCAAGCTGCAGTCATTGATAGAGGAAGATGAGGGACGGTCCAAGGTACCAAACATCATGTTGAGCAGTGGTAAAGAGTTTATCAGCAATCTACATCAAGGAGGTGAAGGGTATGTGGTTTTAATGCATCCAAAAGAAGAAGCCAAGGCTGAAAGGACAGTCTTACCAGAAGCAGTCCAAAGGTTGCTTGATAAGTACAAGAGTATAGTCAGTGATGGTACCCCTACAACTCTACCACCAAAGAGAGCAATAAGTCATCAAATTGACTTCATACCTAGAGCCTCATCACCTAACAAAGCAGCATACAAGCTCACTCTTTGGGAGAACCTAGAGGTGGCTAGGCAAGTGGAAGAATTGTTGAATCAAGGTCTGATTCAAAAGAGCATTAGCCCATGTGCAGTCCCGGTGGTTTTGGCAACTAAGAAAGGAGGTAAGTGGAGACTTTGTATTGATTCTAGAGCAATCAATAGGATTACAATCATATATAGATTCCCTATCCCTAGAATAGAAGATTTAATGGATTACCTTGGGGGAGCACAGTATTTCACTAAGTTGGACCTCAAGAGTGGCTACCATCAAATCAGAATTAAGGAAGGTGATGAGTGGAAGATAGCTTTTAAGACAAATGATGGCTTATATGAGTCGAAAGTGATGCCATTTGGCCTCTCAAATGCCCCTAGCACGTTCATGAGACTAATGAATGAAGTGCTTAAGGATTTCACATGGATCTTTGTAGTAGTCTATCTTGATGACATACTGATTTTTAGTAAGACAGCAGAAGAACATTTGAAGCATGTGGAGATGGTTCTTAAAAGGTTGCAAGAAGAGAAGTTGGCAATTAACCTTGAGAAGTGTGAGTTCTTCAAGAAAGAACTTGTGTATCTAGGCTTTGTAGTATCCCAAGGAACTTTGAAGATGGATCCAAGCAAGGTGGAAGCCATCCTAAACTGGCCTACACCAACCACAACAATAGAGGTAAGGAGTTTTCATGGTTTAGCTCAATTCTATAGAAAATTCGTAAGGAATTTTAGTGGCATATGTGCACCAGTCCTAGATACTATCAAAGGTGGTTTAAAAAAAAAGTTTAAATGGACCTAGGAGGCTAATAAAGGGTTTGAAAAACTAAAACCAGAAGTGGCAACTCAACCTATTCTATTATTGCCTAGTTTTGATAAGTTGTTCACAGTTGAGTGTGATGCAAGTGGAGTAGCAGTAGGAGGAGTACTTAGTCAAGAAGGTAGACCTATAGCCTTCTTTAGTGAAAATCTCAATGAAGCCAAGCAAAAATACTCCACCTATGATCTAGAATTATATGCTTTAGTGCAGTCTCTTAGGAAGTGGAGGAATTATTTGTTACCCAAAGAGTTTGTGGTCTTCACTGATAACCAGGCACTCAGTTACATCAACACCCAAGAGAAGCTGAGTAATAGACATTTGAAATAGATGGAATACATCTAAGCCTTCACATTCACTATCAAGCACAAGAAAGGGAAAATGAACAAGGTGGCAGATGCATTAAGCAGAGTAATAGACATTCAAAATGGATGGATATATTTGGTGGATATACTAACTTGCAAATGCTTCATTATTCAATTCATAGACTATATATATATATATATATAATTTACATGTGTTTGCAATTTCTTGATTGGCTTGTAACATTATTTTGGAATGAGGAATTAATGTTGTCACCTTAGTCTTGCATGTTAAATTTATACTCTAAGAATGGCGCTAAGAAAATAAAGATATGGTTTTGTTGATTTTGTGGGGAATGTTTATAAAAAGCGAAAACTCAACACTACAATCCATTTATGGCAATAGTTTTTGAATCTATCCACAGTAAATGAAAATCAGACCTAGGCATGTGCAAAATGTAGAGCACATATAGATATATATATATGCATAAAAACATACATATATATATGCATATACACATATACATATGCACATGTACAAACATAGAGGCCCATATATATACATATGTATACATGTATATACATATATATGTACAAATAGTTACATTAAAAAAATATTATATATAAAGGTATACAATTATACATATATATATGCATACACACATATACATAAATACATATACAATATACTGAAGGCTCCTATGATCACTATGCAGCTCAAACCTATGCCCAAGAAGAAAGTGCCTCCATCTCGTCAATGCATGAACCACTGCCGCCAACTCAACATCGTGGGTAGGATAGTTTAGCTCATGATACTTGAGCTTTCGTGACTCATATGCAATGACATGACCCTCCTGCATCAATACTGCACCTAATCCCTCCAAGGACACATCTGTACAAACACAAAGTCCCGAATAGGATCCGGTATCGCAAGTATAGGTGCACTGGTCAACTTCCCCTTAAGACACTGAAATGCTGTCTCACACTTATCAGACCACTCAAACCTCCTCCCTTTCCTCTAAAGTGAGGTGATAGGATGCCCTAGCCTCGAAAAGTCCTGCACAAATCGCCTGTAATAACCCACTAGCCCCATGAAGCTACGTATCTCGGCCACATTCATGGGAGTAGGACAATCTAAGATCACTTGGATCTTTGCAAGATCCACTTGTAACACCCCTCTGTTTTGGCTCTTTGATTGGAATTGTTCTTCCATGTTATGATTGTGTCTGATTATGCTTTGACTTTGGAACTAGGTTGCTTTTGATTGCAATTGCTATACAATGTGGATGTTATATTTCGATGTGATGTTATCCTGATGTTACCCTTATGGCATGTTTTGGATTAACTTAGAAGATATTTGATTTAATGATGTTTTATGTTGTTGATCATGTTATTGATGTTAGATGATTTAGTTAGTGATATTGTATTGGTGAAGGGGACAGGATTGTATCACTCGCTTGCGAGTGCCCTACAATTCTGAAATTTCCTCTTCACGGTTTGATTGATCATATTATGTATATATGCACGTTCGACATGCTCTTTGTTGCAGGTTGGCAGGTACATGACATCGACTCCACCTGGTTTCCAGGTTTGAGCGTGTCCATTGACCAACAAAAATTAATTGGGAGATAGTAGCTAGGTTTTCTGTGTCAAGTCGTTACCCTAGTCACCTTGTGTCGTCGGGTTGTAGTCGGGTTTGGTTGTTTCATGTTGCCCTGATCACCTTGGTCTTTAATTAAATTCAAGTTAAATGGCTTAGGTTGCTTAATTATTGATTAAATGCTTTTGATTATAATGCTAGGAATGTTACTTTATTAATTAATTTAATTTAGTTAATAAAATAATCTAATACTGAATTAGATTTATTTTATTGATTAATTAAAATTAATTATGGAATTGATTAAGTTATTCCTTGAATTAAAAGTGTTAAAAGATTTAAATTAGTTTGTGTGAAAAGAAGGTTTTAAAATATGTTGAATTCTATTTAGAAATGGGAATTTTGTTTGAGTGATTTAAAATTCAAAATGTCTTCAAAATGCTATAACTTTGGGTGGAAAAGATATTTTAGGGGAGTTGACTAAAATTGGAAAACATAATTTTTGGAGAGAAAAAAAAATGTGAGGGAAAAGAAAACCCTCTTTTTGAAGGAAAATTGATTTGTTCATTGTGGGAGCAATTGGGCATGAAATTGCATGGGATCAACTGCATTTGGATAGGAATGGGGAAAGGAAGTGATGGCTGCGATCTTACGTGCTCTCGTTGCTTATGTGCAAACATCCTTTCATTTGAATTTTTTGCTTGGGAATGGAGGTATTTTATCACTTCTTCATATTTACTTGATCTTAAATGGTTTGAATGATTCTAATTGTATTGGTAGTATGTTAGAATCCATTCATGTATTTTATTTGAATCAAGTTGATAGTGTAGAATTTATTTGAGAAATTTTTGAGAATTTTTCCAAATACAAGGTTACCATGCCCAATTTTTAATTAAAGGCTCTAATTGGTGTTTTTATGTTAAAAGTGTGTTGTTTGGCACTTTTGAATCAAAAGGGTATTCTTACATTATTTTATTCTTGAATTTTAAATTTTAAGCTTTTTCATACTTCATCAATGGTGGAACCTGGATATTTGTGAAAATTGGTTTAAAATTAATTGGTGTTTTTATGTTAAAAGTGTGTTGTTGGGCACTTTTGAATCAAAAGGGTATTCTTACATTATTATATTTTTGAATTTTAAATTTTAAGCTTTTTCATACCTCATCAATGGTGGAACCTGGATATTTGTGAAAATTAGACTTTGTTTAAAGGTGGATTTTGAGAATAATATTTCATATTATAATAGGGAATGATAGAAAATGCATATGAATTCTTTGAATGAGATCATTTCAGATCTATTCGCTTGTTCAAATTTCTGATTTGTTATTTTAGTGTAAAAATGTGATTTGATTTACTTTTGAGAATTTGCAAAGAATGGTAATCATTTAAATTGATTACATGCAATGTGTCCTCACGTGACTTGGATTTAAGAAATCCTAATATTAGCTTATTTAGCTGCTTAGAATGTTATCTAGTGGTGTTTTCATTCATTCTCGGTGTATGGGCAATATTGTATGATTGTATATTTGTGAGTGTACTTTGGTTGTACTAAGTTTGGTTTCCAGAGGTTAGGGAACCCTTGATCAAGTTGTTTATTCTTTTGGAGTTATTTGTTTATGTAAGCCTTCCAGTTGTGTTATCTTGAAGTGATGTTATGTCTCTTGTGTTTTGTTATTGTCTCTCTTGGGTAGTGCATGAGATATGCTTCAAAAGAAACCTAGTTACTATGAACGGGTTGTGTGACCTTATGGTTTAAGGTTGAGTCTTGTTATCAGTTCTTTATGTGGGTTGTCATTATGTTAGTCAACCTTGTGTTAGCCTTGGGTAGTGCACACTTTGGTTTCAGTTTTGGACATCCGTAGTGATGTGTTACCTGTTGAGGTGTATTGATTATTTGTGATAAGTGTTAGTGCATTGTCTACCCTTGGCATGTGGTTGAGTTATGTGTTGTCGATAGGGGAGTGGCTTTCAAATGAGCGCCGGGCCCAAAGTGGTTCCAGGATAACTCGTGTGAGAGTTAGTTAATTAAGTGAAAATTAAAATAACTTACTAGGGAGAGAGTAGCTTTGAACATTAATAAGATAATTTAGCCTCGCTCATTAGCTCAAGGGCTTGTACGAGACTTGAGATGAGTCGGGAAGGCCTGGAATGGCAAGATCATTATCTTGTCTTCTCGAAAGATAACCGATTCCGCTTTGGTGTGAATATGGCGCCGGGTTCGTGAGAGGTTACCAGGATATCCCTAGAGGGGGGCCGGGACCTAGGAAGAACACCATTGGATAACCAATGCAGCCTTTGCGATGACACTCCTCCTATGACAGTAGTCGGTATGGTGTTGTACCGTTGGTTTATTTTGTATAGTGATTGTACTCGAATTTGTACTCTGGAAGCATTATAACCATGATGTTAAGTGATGTCGAATATGTTCTTCTTTGCAGTTCAGTTTTTGTGTTAGCCTATGTCTAGTGGTAGATGGTCTTGTCTAAGAAATCCTTGTTACTATCTCCTAGCACAGAGGGAGTGGGGCCTTTGGGTTCCACGTGGTTGGGTGGGTGCATTCTTTTTCGTTGGCTCTTCTTCTTGTTCGTGTGGTCATGATTTCCAGTTGGAGAGCTCGTTGGATGCTGTTGCTTTTCTGGCTTCGTTCTTTTCAGTTGATCTTTATTTTATTACCCCTCATTTGTTATCGAGGTGGAATTTGTAAATTGTAATCATGATTATTGGAATCACCCCATTCGGGGAATGAGTGTTGTAATCATATTGTTTAAGTGTTCTTAATTGGAATCTTGAGGTATTTTTTTTTATCCTTGTTATAATTTATCTTGTATGGGATGTATGTAATCTTAATTCTGTAAGTGATTAATGTTTTGGTTTCTTTTGATGTTATTTGTTGTTTGGGTTTTAATGTAATATTTGTCTCATGGCCTTAGAGGTTGTTGGCAATGTGTATTCATCTTACATGTTATTTGTACTTAAACAAAAAAAAAAATGGCACGTTTAAGTAGTGAATTGTAACTTCCTCTAGGGTTGCATGGCGGGGCTTTACACCACTGAAATACTCTCCCTTGAGATCACATGTCTAAGGTATTGAACCTCAGTCCTGAAGGATTCACACTTCGACAAGTTAGCATATAGCTGATTATCTCGCAAGCATTGTAATACCTATCGTAAATGCTCCTCATGTTCCTCAAATGTCCTAGAGTATACCAAAATATCATCTATAAACACAAGGACAAACCTGTCTAGGTATGTACGAAATACCCCATTCATAAGACTCATCAACACTGAGGGTGCATTCGTCAAACCAAATGGTACAATTGTGAACTCAGAGTGACCATACCGCATTTGAAACGCAGTCTTATAAATATCTAACTCAAAGATTCGAAGCTGATGATATCTTGACTTGAGATCAATCTTCAAAAAGATGGTAGCATGCTTGATCTGATCGAGTAAATCGTCAATCCTAGGAAGAGGATACCGGTTTTTGATGGTCACTTTGTTCAACTATCGGTAATCAATGCATAACCGAAGTGAACCGTCCTTCTTCTTCATGAAGATGACAGGTGCTCCCCATGGAGAAACATTAGGGTGAATAAAACTGTTCTCTAGCAATTCCTCAAGCTACAACCGGAGCTCTTTCAGCTCTTGAGTAGTCATACGATAGGGAGCTCATGAAATGGGCTCTAATCTAGGTACCAAGTCTATCTTGAAGTCAATGTCCCTCTGAGGAGGCATCCCTAGAATATCATCTGGAAAGACATCAAAAAACTCCTGAAGGATGGGGTGACTATCAAGAGAAACCTTCTCTTCTCCACCTCCTAGATCCAAATCATCCACTGTAACAACGAACAATTGGCAACCCTGCCGCACACACCTTCTCAATTGCATAGCTGAGATAATCCTTAAGGAAATTGGTCTCTAGACCCCCACTACCTCTACCTCTCTACTAGATGCCCCAATGCATCTAATCTACTTACGTCGACAATCAATGATGGCACTATGAGCCTCTAGCCAATCCATTCCTATGACAACATCATAAGAATCCAATAGAATAACATGAAGGTCCAAGGTAGTCTGGAGAGGTCCAACATCTAACCTACACTCTGGCACAAGGGAAAGTGATGCAACTTTTGCACCCGAAGCTAACTCTACCTGCCACCTATCGACTTGCTTTACCGCATCCAGTCTACATCGCGTCACAATAGATGAAGAAACAAAGGAATCAGATGCTCCAGAATCAAACAGAATAGAAACTGGGCTACCCCTCAACATATCATAAGCCTCAACAACTATACCCTGGTGCTCTACCTGGTGGTTGTCAACTGCTATGAACACTTGATGCCCATAGCTTGCATCTCCTATAGTCGGCTCCGACGTCGCTAGTCCCTAAGAATAACCTGATGTGCCCTTATTGGGACACATCCTCGCTATGTGACCCTGTTGGCCACATGCAAAACACCCAATGCCTCTACCGAAGCCCCTGCCTGCAAGTGGTGTGCTAGACTACTGTGCACTACCCCTGAAAGATGAATGAGAACTCTGCACTGGCTGCTCAAAGTTGAAGCGTCTCATGCACCTCCAACTCCTATCCCCCTGCCTCTATTGGAAACCCTTCCATTTCCCCTGGGAACCCTGCTACTGCTGCTGCTGACCACTCTGAGATTGACCTTGCTGAGCTCTAGAAGGTGCACCTCCCTGAGACTGACCTCCTTGAGCACTAGTCCCAACTGCTGAACCACTACCCACCTACACTCCTACATGACCATCTAAGGCCATCACCAGGTTCTCCTCAATGAGCCTAGCCTTGTCGACTGCCACCTCCATGGTCCTGGGTTTGAAAACCTGCACTCCACCACTAATACGGGCATTTAAGCCCCTGAGAAAATGTTGTACCAACATGCCCTCATCATCACCTATGCCCGCATACTATTTGAGCTCATAGAAATGATGCTCATACATCTCTACTGACATAGTCATATGTCGAAAGGTGTGGAACTCATCCCCTCGACGCTGCCTCCAATGCTTGGAAAGAAATCTAGCCTGAAACCGCTCTAGGAACAACTCCCAAGAAATATTACCAATGTCCAGATGGAGCTTCTACTCCTCTAATCTCCACCAAGTGGAGGAAGATCCCCTCAAGTGCATGATAGCACACCTAGCTTGAGTGTTGCTCCCATATGGGTGCATAGCAAAACACCTAGTCAAGTCAATGAGCCATGTCTGTACCTCCAAACCACTACCTGATCCATCAAAAATGGGTGGTCGTGCTCTAAACAAGTCCCTCATATGGGCTACTACCTCTGAATTAGACTGAACCGGTACCTCTCTCTCTCTCTAACCACCACTAGCTCTACCTCCTGCCTAGGCCCAAAGCAGGCAAGGGTCTCCTCTAACAACTGACACAACTGAGCGTCCTCAATCCTGGGTGGATCCAAATTTTGATTGCCATCTCCCTAAATATTCTAAGAAGCTTGTTGCTCCTCATGGTCAGAAACAAGTGGAACATGTGGCAGAGGGTCTTGCTGTTCCCCAATGCGACTGCCTAAACGGCCACGTTTACGAGCCCCACCTCTTCCACGTCTGGGAGGCATTATCCTACACAGACACAAAAATGTATTAAGCACAACACACAATTAAAACCCACACAACTAAAAGCTTAATGGGCTCATCATAATCCCAAAGTACCCAATGTTTAAACCTAGGCTCTGATACCATGTGTAATGCCTCGCCACACAACCCTAGGGGAAGTTGCAAACTACTAAACAAATGCACAATTATTTTTTTGTTCAATTAAAAAAACATGTAAGATTACAACACAAAGCCAACAATCCCCTAAGGTTATGAGACAAGATTATTTAAATCACAAATTAAAACAACATGCATGAAATGAAATATAGCAACATTCACTTAAATAATTAAAGCACATACGTTCCATACATGAGATTTTCATTTAAGACCATGAGATTCTTCATGGTTACCAATAACAAAAGTTATACAATTACAATTACATCACTCATTCCTAGAATGAGGTAAATCAATAACATGATTGCTTATTACAATTTCCACCTCGATAACAATGAGGGGTAAAATAAAATACAAGAATAACTAACATAAATGAAGCCAAGGTAGCAACTAGATCCCACGAGCTCTCCAACACGAAAGTCTCATCCACATAAGCAAACACCAAAAAAACAACAGAGTAAGGTGCACATTCCACCCAACCAAGTGATACCCGAAGGCTCACCCCCCGTGCTAGGAGATAGTAACAAGGGTTTTAGGTCAAGACCAACAACCTCTAAACATAGGCAACATGACTCAACCAAAAAAGGATATGAACATGACATAAAATGACACAAAGGTTAGAATGCTTCTAGATTTTAAGTAAATAATCACATTATGAATACAAACATAATGTTGACTTAGGAGAAGTGTCATCACAATGTCGCATGGGATATCCTGGCAAGTCTTCCTAGGTCCCGGCCCTGATCTCAGGATATCCTGGTAACCTCTAACGACTCGTGGCCCCACATGCAAACCAATGCGGAATCAATTATCTTTCGAAGGGACAAGATAACGATCTTTCCATTCCAGGCCTTCTCGTCTCATCCCAAGTCTATACAAGCACTTGCATCCATGAGCGAGGAAAAATTAATCTTTTTTAATGTTGGTACCACCTATACTAATTAATTGGTTTAAGTTTTCACTTAATTAACTAACTTACATTGAGATCTCATGGCAACACTTTGTGTGTCGGCCCTCAATGCAAGCCACTTCTTTAAGACAACACGTGTAACTATGCCACCACCAAAGGATACTCAAGTGCAACCTAGGGATAATGAATCCCTAAACATGACATGAAGTCAACATATCTCGTCCAAGATAACTGGGTATAACTGGACACATTTAACGCACTACCCAAGGTAAACCAAGGTTGACCGACATAACAACAATCCAAACACATAATAGAAAGATCCTATCTGGAAGGCTTACATAGTACTAACTAGATTTCCCTACACCTAGAAATGATGCCAAACATCTAAAGAAGCATTATAGGCAATTTAAAATAATCTACGTTAGGATTTCTTAAATCCAATTCACCCAATGACATAGTGCAATTCAAACAATTTAACTCAACATAAACTTTGCACAAAATTAAGCGTCTCAAGTTATGTTGACAACCACAAAGAGTTTGACTCTTCGTTCAATTCTTGTTGACACAATCCACCAAATAATTTAAATTAATTTTTTTTTTAAATATACAATGATTTACCATAAATAATTTTCATCTGTCTTTTACAAATATTTATTCTCTTTAAAAAAAAACATATTGAAATATAAATATATATGTATATATTAAATATCTATGTAATCGAGTATATATATACTCGATATATATATATATATATATAATTACACATATATTTAAAAATACATATATAATTAATATTTAAATATAAAATAATAATCACTTAAACACTCATTAAAATATAATATAAATATATTATATATATGTAATATCAAATTAACATATATTAAATATATATATAAATTATATTTTAATTATTAAAATAAAACAATAATTACAAATTTTATATTAATATATATTAAATATAAAATATATATAATATAACATATATCATATATCTTATATTTAATATATATAATATAAAAGAAAAACACATTTTAAAAAAACAAGGTGAAGTCAATGTAGGGTTTGGGCCAGGCCCTGCCCTAACAATGGATGTAACCCCCATTGATGGGGATGGCAACCTATGTGGGTAGCGTCGGCGCTGCCTCCACAGGCCGCTGACGCCACCAATGGGGCTGCCATGGGGTGGAAACCCCTTCCTCATTCCGTCGCCCAAATAAAACAGTGATTTCGTTTTATAAAATCTGAGTAATATCGACTAGTAAAAAAAGGGTTTCTGGTGAAAATCAGAAAACAAAATTTCAAATTTATCTTCCCATAAATTAAAAAAAAAACAAATTCAACATATATATATATATGTATATATGTATATATACAATTGGGTATGTATATATATATATATACATATATATAAATATATATCCAAAATTTCAACTAAAAGAATCAAATATACATAATTTCCTCATACCTAGATTGGGCAAATGCTCATTCTTAAAACAAAATAAATTATCATTGAAAACACATAACTTAACCCAACTATATGAAGATTTCTCCTTCTTTTCCAAACTTAAATGAAGGCCATCACAAGCACACAAAATTTCACAAGAATTTCCATTTGAAGCACCATGTTTTGATCAAATTTTTCTGTTGCAAAGTTTGATGATAAAATTTTAATTCACTAAATTTTCACAATATCTTTTGAGAAATTTTTATTCAAGTTTGAATGGAGTTTCTTGATGGGTTTTTCTTCTACTACAAAATTCTGAATTCTTTAACAAATTTAAACAACTTCTACATGATTTTCAAAATAAGAATTGCACAAAATTTAAAACAAAAACCTTGTGTTTTCTCCAAGCTTGAAGACTTGTTAATGGATATCTTGCCCTTGCTTTTGAATTCAGCTTCTCCAATTTTTCCAATCTTCCCTTCACCAATTTTCTTCAAAAGAATCCAATCCAAGCTTTGCTCTCCAAAATTCCAAAATTCAAAATTCAAAACAAAATGAATTGCCTTATGAAATTTTTTCTCCTCCAAATTGTCAAACCACTAATTTGAGTTCACCCACCAAAATTTATTGCCAATTTAGATATTTCCATTTTTTTAAAATTTAATAAAACAATTCTATTTCCCTTTTCAATTTGCATGATATTCATTTAAAACAAAATTCTATTATGCTTCAAAAAGATAATTGCATTTCCTTTCTTCCTCAAAGAGATTGAATTTAACAATTTCATTTAAAATCATTTTTTTTAATTTTATTTCAAAAAGGAATGCAAGGCATAATTCTAATTTTTTTATTTGATCTCAATATTTACTAATGCTAGCACAATCATTTTAATTTAATTTATCAATATATAAATCTAATCCATGATTAGATTATTTTATTGATTGAATTAAATTAACTAATTAATTAATAGTCACTCGTTTATTTATTTTGACAATGCAATTAAATAAAACAAGCACCGATTTAAATTGCAAATTTAAATACAAGGCAAGGGGAGAAGAGACAACAAAATAACTTATCCCAACTAACAACCCGACGACACACTATGGCTAGGGTGATGTCACGACACAAAAAACCTAGCTACTATCTCCCAATCGTTTTCTGTTGGACAAGGGACATGCTCAGACCTGTGGAACCAGGTGGAGTCAATGTCCTGTACCTGCATCCTGCACACAATACGAGTGTCGAACATGCATATATATATAAATATTAAAACACACCGTGAAGAGGAAATCGTGGAATCACAGGGCACTCACATGCGAGTGATGTGATCCCGTCCCCTTCACCAATACAATATCGCTAACTGACGCCTCTAATCATCAATGGTATAATCAAAGCATAAAACATCAATAATTCACATACATGATAATTTAATCCATAACATGAAATAATAATATCATCTGATTAAAGTACCATCACATCAAAGCATAATGTTTACATTGCTTAACAATTAGCGGTCAAAAGTAACCAAGTTATAACCAACATGCTAACAAAGCAAAACATACATAACGAACATTGTTCGATCAAAAGAACAAAATGGAGGGGTGTTACATCCTCCCCCCTAGGGTCAGGCTTACTCCTGGAAGCCTGCAAACAAATAGGGATAAAGTTCCCTCATCCTAGTTGCATCTTCCCAAGTGGATGATGAGTCATCCCTAGGATCCCACTGGATTCTAACCTGATCAATATCTCACCCTCGAAGAGCGAGCGTTCTGCGCTCCACCACGGCCACGGGCTCCAAAGCCAGCTGCTCGTCCTCTACTTGCAAAGCATTCCAATCAAGGACATGAGAAATATCTGAATGGTACGGCCAAAGAACTAATACATGAAATACGTCGTGCACACGCGAGAGACTGGGCGGTAAAGCAAGACGGTAAGCAACATGACCAATCTTCTCGAGAATCTCAAAGGGTCCAACAAAGCGAGGTGCCAACTTAGAGCCTTTTCCATAACGGATTGGACTCTTTCGTGGACGCACACGCAAGAAGACTCTATCACCTATGGAAAATTGACGGTCCACTCTATGCGCATCCGCATACTTCTTCTGCCTATCCTGCACTGCCACCAAGTGCTCTCTAATCCTATCCACTTGTTGCTCCATATCATGCAACATCTCAGGACCCAAGGTTACTCTGTCCTCTAGTCGATCCCAACTCAAGGGAGTGCGACATGGTCGCCCATACAATGCCTGGAATGGAGCCATACCGATAGAACTCTGAAAGCCATTATTATAGGAACTCTAACAAATAAAGATAGTCCTCCCATCGTGTCTGTTGGTCCATCACATACATACGCAACATGTCTTTGAGGATCTGATTGACCCTCTCAGTCTATCCATCTGTCTCTGGGTGGTAAGCTGAACTGAAGGTCAACTGTGTTCCCATCACATGCTGTAATGACGTCCATAGAGCTGAGGTGAACACAGGATCCCTATCAGAGATAATCCGACGTGGAATACCATGCAACCTCACTATATCCTCCATGAACACTCTAGCTACGGATGATGCAGTATAGGAAGAGCGCATAGGTGAGAAGTGTGCTACCTTCGTCAACCTATCCACTGTTACCATAATTGCATCATGTCGTCTCGAAGAGTTAGGTAAACCAACAATGAAATCCAATGAGATTATATCCCATTTCCACTCTAGTACTAAATGTGATTGCAAAAGCCCTGTTGGATGCTGGTGTTCGGCCTTCACCCGCTGACACTCAAGACATCTCGACAAAATCCACAATATCTCACTTCATCCCTGGCCAAAAATATAACTGACGCAAATCTGCATACATCTTCTTCACCCCTAGATGGGCTGAATAAGGTGCACGATGTGCTTCAGTCATGACCAAAGCGCGAAGCTCACATGATGGGGGAACGTATATGCGTCTCGTGTGTCTCAATATCTCATCAGCATCAAGAGAGTATCCTGAATATCTACCCTCAAGGGGTCTTCCTGCCTCTATTACCGATCTAACATCCTGATACCAACTGTCGGCTGGGAGGGCAGAAAGAATCCGACTCCGCAAATCAACAATAAGAGTCAACGCAAATATCTCATGCCTTCGCCTACTAAGGGCATCTGCAACCACATTCTCCTTCCCCTAGATATACTTCACCTTGAAGTCATATTCATAGAGAAACTCCATCCTTTGCCTAGCATTAAGGTTGGGCTGCGTGAAGATATACTGAAGGCTCCTATGATCACTATGCAGCTCAAATCTATGCCCAAGAAGGAAGTGCCTCCATCTCGTCAATGCATGAACCACTGCTGCCAACTGAAGATCATGGGTAGGATAGTTTAGCTCATGATCCTTGAGCTTCTGTGACTCATATGCAATGACACGACCCTCCTGCATCAATACTGCTCCTAATCCCTCCAAGGACGCATCTATACAAACTACAAAGTCCCCAATAGGATCTGGTATCACAAGTATAGGTGCACTGGTCAACTTCCCCTTAAGACACTGAAAGGCTGACTCACACTTCTCAGACCACTCAAACCTCTTTCCTTTCCTCTGAAGGGAGGTGATAGGATGCCCTAGCCTCAAAAAGTCCTGCACAAATTGCCTGTAATAACCCGCTAGCCCCATGAAGCTACGTATCTCTGCCACATTCGTGGGCGCAGGCCAATCTAAGATTGCTTGGATCTTTGCAGGATCCACTAAAATACCCTCCCTAGAGATCACATGACCAAGGTATTGAACCTCAGTCCTAAAGAATTCACACTTCGACAAGTTAGCACATAGTTGATTATCTCGCAAACACTGCAATACCTATCGTAAATGCTCCTCATGTTCCTCCATTGTTCTAGAGTATACCAAAATATCATCTAGGAACACAAGAACAAACCTGTCAAGGTATGTACTAAATACCCCATTCATAAGACTCATGAACACTGAGGCTACATTCGTCAAACCAAATGGCACAACTGTGAACTCATAGTTACCATACCGCGTTCAGAACGCGGTCTTATGAATATCTGACTCAAAGATTCGAAGCTGATGATATCCTGACTTGAGATCAATCTTCGAAAAGATGGTAGCACCCTTGATTTGATCGAATAGATCATCAATCCTAGGAAGAGGATACCGATTTTTGATGGTCACTTTGTTCAACTGTCGGTAATCAATGCATAACCGAAGTGAACCGTCCTTCTTTACGAAGATGACAGGTGCTCCCCATGGAGAAACACAAGGGTGAATAAAACCCTTCTCTAGCAATTCCTCAAGCTGCAACCTAAGCTCTTTCAATTCTTGAGTAGTCATACAATAGGGAGCTCGTGAAATGGGCTCTGATCCAGGTACCAAGTCTATCTTGAAGTCAATGTCCCTCTGAGGAGGCATCCCTGGATTCTCGTCTGGAAAGACATCAGAAAACTCCTGAAGGATGGGGTGACTATCAAGAGAAACCTTCTCTTCTCCACCTCCTAGACCCAAATCATCCACAGTAACAGCGAACAATTGGCAACCCTACCACATATACCTTCTCAACTGCATCGCTAAGATGATCCTCAAGGAGATCGGCCTCTGAACCCCCACTACCTCTATCTCTCTACCAGATGTCCCAATGCATCTAATCGACTTATGTCGACAATCAATGACTGCACTATGAGCCTCTAGCCAATCCATTCCTATGACAACGTCATAAGAACCCAATGGAATAACACGAAGGTCCAAGGTAGTCTGGAGAGGTCCAACCTCTAACCTACACTCTGGCACAAGGGAAAGGGATGCAACTTTTGCACCCGAAGCTAACTCTACCTGCCACCTATCGACCTGCTTTACCGCATCCAGTCTACATCGCACCACAACTGATGAAGAAACAAAGGAATTAGATGCTCCAGAATCAAATAGAATAGAAACTAGGTTTCCCCTCAACATACCATAGGCCTCAACGACTGTACCCTGGTGCTCTGCCTAGAGATTGTCAACCGCTGCGAATACTCAATGCCCACGGCCTGCATCCCCTACAGTCGGCTCTGACGCCGCTGGTCCCTGAGAATAACCCGATGCGCCCTTATTGGGACACATCCTCGCTATGTGACCCTGTTGGCCACATGCAAAACATCCAATGCCTCTACCGAAGCCCCTGCCTGCAGGTGGTGCGCTAAACTGCTGCGCACTACCCCTGAAAGAAGAATGAGAACTCTGTGCTGGCTGCTCAGAGTTGAAGTGTCTCATGTGCCTCCAACTCCTGTCCCCCTACCTCTGCTAGAAACCCTTATGTTTCCCTTGGGAACCCTACTGCTACTGTTGACCACCCTGAGACGGACCCTGCTGAGCTCTAGAAGGTGCACCTCCTTGAGGTTGACCTCCTCGAGCACTAGTCCCAGCTGCTGCACCACTGCCCACCTGCACTCCTACATGACCACCTAAGGCCATTGCTAGGTTCTCCTCAATGAGCCTGGCCTTGTCGACTGCCCACCTCCATGGTCCTGGGTTCGAAAACCCACACTCCACCACTGATACGGGCGTTTAAGCCCCTGAGAAAATGTTGTACCAACATACCCTCGTCATCACCTATGCCCGCATACTGTTTGAGCTCGTAGAAACGATGCACATACATCTCTACTGACATAGTCATCTGTCGAAGGGTGTGGAACTCATCCCCTCGACGCTACCTCCAATGCTTAGAAAGAAATCTAGCTCAAAAATGCTCTAGAAACAACTCCCAAGAAACAGTACCAATATCCAGATGGAACTTTTGCTCCTCTAATCTCCACCAAGTGGAGGAAAATCCCCTCAAGTGCATGATAGCGCACCTAGCTCGAGTGTTGCTCCCATATGGGTGCATAGCAAAACACCTAGTCAAGTCAATGAGCCATGTCTGTGCCTCCAAACCACTCCCTGATCCATCAAAAGTGGGTGGTCATGCTCTAAGCAAATCCCTCATATGGGTTGCTACCTCTGAATTAGAGTGAACTGGTACCTCTCTCTCTCCAACCACCGACCAGCTCTATCTCCTGCCTAGGCCCAAGGTGGGCAAGGGTCTCCTCTAACAACTAACGCAACTGAGCGTCCTCGATCCTAGGTGGATCCAGATTCTGATTGCCATCTCCCTAAAAATTCTGAGAAGCCTGTTGCTCCTCATGGTCAGAAGCAAGTGGATCATGTGGAGGTGGGTCTTGCTGTTCCTCAATGCGACCGCCTAAACGGCCACGTCTACGACCCCCACCTCTTCCACGTCTGGGAGGCATTATCCTATATAGACACAAAAAGGCATTAAGCACAACACACAAATAAAACCCACACAACTAAAAGCTTAATGAGCTCATCATAATCCCAAAGTACCCAGTGTTTAAACCTAGGCTCTGATACCATGTGTAATGCCCTGCCATGCAACCCTAGGGGAAGTTGCAAACTACTAACAATTCCACAACAATTTTTTTTTTTTAATTACAAACCATGTATGATCACAACACAAAGCCAACAATCCCCTAAGGTTCACGAGACAAGATTGTTTAAAACACAAATTCAAAACAACATGCATGAAATGAAACTTAACAACATTCACTTAACTAATTAAAGCACATACATTCCATACACAAGATTTTCATTAAGACCATGAGATCCTTCATGGTTACCAATGATAGAAGTTATATAATTACAATTACATCTCTCATTCCTAGAATGAGGTAAATCATTAACATGATTGTTTACTACAGTTTCCACCTCGATAACAAAGAGGGGTAAATAAAATACAAGAGCTACCAACATAAATGAAACCAAGGTAGCAACTGGATCCCACGAGCTCTCCAACACGAAAGTATCGTCCACATAAGCCAACGCCAAAACAATGGAGTAAGGTGCACGTTCCACCCAACCAAGTGATACCTGAAGGCTCACCCCCCATGCTAGGAGATAGTAACAAGGGTTTCAGGTCAAGACCAACAACCTCTAAACATAGGCAACATGTTTCAACTGGACAAGGATACGAACATGACATCACATGACACAAAGGTTACAATGCTTACAGATTTGAAGTAAATAATCACATCACGAATGCAAACATAATGCTGACTTAGGAGAAGTGTCATCAAAATGTCACATGGGATATCCTGGTAAGTCTTCCTAGGTCTCGGCCCCCATCTCGGGATATCCTGGTAACCTCTAACGACTCCTGGCCCCACATGCAACCCAATGTGGAATCAGTTATCTTTTGAAGGGACAAGATAACGATCTTGCCCTTCTAGGCCTTCTCGTCTCATCCCAAGTCTATACAAGCACTTGCATCCATGAGCGAGGCCAAATTAATCTTTTTAAATGTTGGTACCACCTATGCTAATTAATTGGTTTAAGTTTTCACTAAATTAACCAACTTACATTGAGATCTCCTTGCACCACTTTGTGTGTCGGCCCTCAATGCAAGCCACTTCTCTAAGACAACATGTGGAACTATGCCACCACCAAAGGGTACTCAAGTATGACCTAGGGATAATGAATCCCTAAACACGATATGAAGAAAACAAAACCCACCCAAGATAATCAGATATAACACTAGACACAAGTATGCACTACCCATGGCAAACGAGGTTGATTGACATGCTGACAACCCCAAAACACATAAAGACGATTCAATCTGGAAGACTTACGAGAACTGACTCAAAACTTAACAAGAATAAGCACCCCACAACGAAAGAAAGTTTGCAAACAATATAAGGTAATCTACCTTCGGATTTCGTAAATCTAATCATTCATCACATTAGTGCATTTAAACAATTTAAATAAACTATGTTCTTGCACAAACACATAAGGGTTTGAATGTTCATTTGATTCTTGTTGACACAATACACACAATATCTTTAAATCAATTTCTTTTGATAACCAATGATTTCCTATAACCCGATTTTTCATTTATCCTTAACCAAATGCCTCATTATAATTTAAAAATATTCCTTTTTCTTTTTAGAAAATAAATCACATTTAAAAACACATATATTTATTAAATATCTATATATGTCGGATATACATATATATATATACCTTTCGATATATATATATATATACCCATTATATATATATATATTTTTAAAATATATATATAATTAATATTTACATGTTCATGATAATTACTTAAGCATTTATTAAAATAAATTATACACATATTATAATATATATATTATATAATAATATTAAATTATTATATATAACATATATATTAAAATATATATATAAATTATATTTTAATTGACAAAATAAAATATTGAAAACAAATTTCATATTATATATATCAATTATAAAACATATAATATACAATATGTTATATGTTTTATATTCTAATATAAATAAAGTAAAAGAACAAGAGAGTGAAAAGTAATTTCATAATAGCATGCATCCATATTAGGGTTAGGCCATGCCTGTTTGAGCAGGGGATCTGCGACCCTGAAGATGAGGCGTGACAATGAGCAGCGGCGGGGCTGCCTCCATAAGTGACCGTCATCGATCTTAGGCTTGACTTGAGGTCTAAACCACTCCCCAATACACTTAAAGCATCCTTTAAAACAAATCCAGCCATGCAGATTTTCTACGCCCGACAAGCTGGTAAGCGAGAATTTTGAGTAAAAGCCGAGGAATGATTAAAACAGTGATTTCATATTATTTCAAATTTTTTTGGTATAAACAACCACAAATAAATATATGTATATATTTATATATATATATATATATGCATATACATAGTCATAATAAATGGTTGTGAAAATGCCATTTTTCCATACCAGTTGTGCAAATGCAATCACGAGAATTAATAATTTTTCCATTGAAGTGGAAGGAGTTTAACACAATAAAATAAAGATTTCTCACAATTTGAATTGAGATTTTTCCAAGCAAATACACTTTCATAGAAAACCATTGAATTTCCATGCTTGTTTTCAAGATTTTCATAGATAGTTTTCATTCTCTTTTTTTTTTTCACTAAGTTTGAAAGTTCTTTTGTTCAAGTTCAAATGAAGATCTTCTCATGGGTTTTCAATAAAAGTTTGAATTCCATTAATAGATTGAACCATTTCAAACAAAAAGCAATAGGATTTTAAAATGAGATTGCATAATAAGAAAAGCATGGAACCTTTTGTTTTTCTCCAAGCTATTTGAATCCTTCAATGGAGGTTGCTCTCCTTCAAATTTTGCTTCAACCTATCTTTCCAATCCTTCTTCAAAAATTTTCTCCAAGAATTCCCAAGTTTCTTGTTGCTCTCCAAAATTATCAAATTCTAAAAAAGATAATTCAAAAAAAAAATGCATTTCCTTATGCCCTCTCCAAATTGTCAAACCCCTAATTTGGGTTCACCCACCAAAAGTTATTGCAAACTTAGATATTTTCTTTTTTTTTGAAAATTAATAAAACAATTCTATTTCCCATTTCTAAAATGCATAATAATTATTTAAAACAAAATTCTATTTGCACCCCAAATGCCAATTAATTCCTTTTATCCACAAAATTGAATTTGCTAATTACATTTGCAAAAATCATTTTTAATTTTATTTCAAGAGGAATACAAGGCAACTTCTATATTTTTTTTTCACATTATTTAATAATGCTAACACAATTGAACTAATTTAATTAATCAACAATAAATCTAATTCATGATTAGATTATTTTATCGATTGAATTAAATTAACTAATTAGTTAATAAGCACTCTTTTATGAATTTAGGCAATAAATTTAAATAAAGCAAACACCATTTCACTAGGAAATTTAATCACGCAAGCAAGGAGAGACAAGACGACAAGAAAATAACTTATCCCAATTGACAACCCGATGACCCACTATGGCTAGGGTGATGTCATGACACAAAAACCCAAGCTACTATCTCCCAATCGTTTTCCGTTGAACATGGGACATGCTCAGACCTGCGAAATCAGGTGGAGTCAATATCCTGTACCTACATCCTACACACAACACGAGTGTCAAACATGCATATATATATATATATAAATATTAAAACACACTGTGAAGAGGAAGTCGCGGAATCACAGGGCACTCGCATACGAGTGATATGATCCCATCCCTTTCACCAATACAATATCGCTAACTGACGCCTCTAATCATCAATGGTATAATCAAAGCATAAAGCATCAATAATTCACATACTTGCTAATTTAATCCATAACATGAAACAATAATATCATCTGATTAAAGTACCATCACATCAAAACATAATGTTTACATCGCTTACAATTAGCGGTCAAAGTAATCAAGTTTATAACCAGCGTGCTGACAAAGAAAAACATATATAACGAACATTGCTCGATCAAAAGAACAAAATGGAGGGGTTTTATAGTTATAGAAAATACCAAGTTCGATTAATGTCCATATTGTCATCATGTGACCACATTCAGCTAGAAGCCAAAGAATAGATGCCAACTACAAATCAACAACAATCTATAATTATGAACAAAAATGTATGAAGAATTTCAAATCCATCAATTTTATCAATGTCCAATGGAATATATCCATGACATTCAACACAAAGTTGGTGCACTAAGAGGAGACATAAATTAGAGTAGAGCAAAGAAGTAGCTTCAAAGCAACTAATACCAAACTGAAGACTAGGACTCTAAGAGTAGACGATTATGACAAAATGATATTAATGTTTTGAATGCCTATAACTCCAAGTGAGAAAGAAAAAGAACCTTTAAAGTGGTAGATGGATCCCCTAAAAAAACTTCTCTAATTTTTGCAAACAATGCATTGACAGGAGGAAGAATCACTCGAATGACACGAAGAGCATCTACGTCACTTATTTCATAGTTTATTGAACTAATGTCTTGATCAACTGACTCTCTGTACATAAAATAAATCTCAATTTCAAATTCGCTATCATATAGGTAAGGATTGCATTTACACGGTGAAGTAATTGAAATAGATGAATGTTACCTGTGAATAAATGATTTATAGAAGAATATTAATGCCAAATAAAAGAGTGCCAAGTATGATACAATGGTCACAAAACCTCCCAAATAAGAAAATAGAAAGTCAGATGTTAGGCAATAGTCATTTGCATATTTCATTTCAAAGAAGTATCAACAAAATGTAATACCTAACGGGAAAATCATCACTGAAAAATGAAGAAATAACATTGAAGGAGTTAGATCCAAATATAAAAGTAGATTTTTAAGTTTCCATCCACATGACCAAATCAGTTGGGAACAAAGCACATCAAAAATAGTATGTGGTAAGTAGATCACTTTATGGCCAACAAGGCTGAAAAAACACCAAACTTTATAGCAATTTCTAGCAGGCTGGAATACCCATATATTGAAGCCATTTTGTTCTCTCATGAGTAGTTTCGACCTCTGGAACTGCAAATGACAGGAAGAGCAAATAATTACTTAAGAACCCTACAACATATCCACAAGTAGTACATGCTTAATCAAAAGGATAATTTTCCATAATAAAACTTGTATTCAAGTACACAAGAAAGGGTGAAGCATATTAAGATTTGAAAATTATTGTGAATATAACTTAATCTAACTATGGAAAAAAGGAAGTGCACCAATTCTGGTAGGAACATTCCGAGTTTCTTCAATCATATAGGGCTTTGGTGGATTACAATTCATCTAATTCAATAATTAGAGTTGTACAAAAATGTAAGCAATGAAATGGACAACTTATCAAAATGACACAACAATTATGCACACAAAAAATTATGAAAAAAAAATCATATTAGGATCCACTGAGCAGAATAATTTATATCTAGAGTAACAATTGAGATATAATAGTTCCTCTTCTACAATACTTCTTGAATTTCTAGGCTAATAGGAACTATGAGACAACTATGGGCATTGAATATTTGACTTGTTGAGAAGGTGTCAGAAACTTTCAAGCAAATACAATTGTCTCGTCGAAAGCCAAAATCCTTCACCTTAATCAACATCCTCGCGGTCTGCTTGTGGAAAAATGGGAGATTTAGACTAGATGTGATTTGTTTGACTGAATACAAAATGGCGAAGCATAGAACATAACGATTACGATAAGGATTTTCCAAGCCCATTTAGTACAAAGAATTATAAAAATCTTAAAATAAATAAATTTCATGTAGTACCATAGTACATTCTTTCAAAATATTGTAACAATAAAATTTATTTAGATTTGTGGTGCTGTAATAATTTGAATTTTCTATTGTTATAAATAATAGATTATTTCAATTAATATACTAATTAAATTAGTCTAGATATCGTAATCTATCTATAAAATACCAAAAAATGTGTTGTTTTATTTACTATAAATAGATGTATTTTATTTCATTTTAGAACTATTCAAAAACTATTTTATTTATATTTATTTAATGGTTATTTTATTTATTTTAAGAATTATTTAATTGTACTTTATAATTATTTAATAATTATTTTATTGTATTTATCTTATTTATTAAATAGTTATTTTTATATAATTAATAGAATAAATTTCATAAATGAAATAATTTTTAAATAGTTTCAAAGTAAAATAGAATAATTTTACATAAATAGAAGGAATTGTAAGTAAGAAAATGTTCTTAATACATTTTTTTTTTAGATTTGTTTAAAATAACTATACCAATTTTATTTTATTTACTTTATTTGTTTTTTAATAAGATTTTTTTTAATTTTCTTCAAAGTATTTTATTTTACCTTGAAATTATTTAAGAATTTTCATGTTTTACTTAGAATTAGCTTCAAAATTAATTTATCCCTAATATATATTATAAAATAAATAATTTTGATGTATTTTAAAATTTTAAGAATAGAGTATTTTGAGTAATCTCAATCTTTTACAACTTTTTTACTACTTTCAAACTTTTTGTAGCATTTTAATGGTAGATTCCTATGATATAATATATATAACAATTTAATCTATCAATAAATAATACTATTATTTTCTTTAATTATTCATTTACTTCTATAAATGTCATGCAAATAAGCATAATTCAATTTAATATTATAATCTATTTTAACTACTTCTACCTCATTACAAATTTTTTTTTCTCCTTGTAAAGAAGGAACCATGCTTTATAGATTACTGTTCAAAATATTATTGTACTAAAAGTTATCTTTATTGTAAAGGAAAAATATTCTAGATAAATTTTGTATCATAAAATTTATTTGTAAGATATTAGTTTTTGTATGAAGTTGGATTAAAATAAGAAAAAATATAATTGAATATGAAATACTTTATTTATATTTCAATTAATTATTAGTTTTAATTATAATTTTATGTTGTGTAAATTTAAGAGTTATGATTTATATATAATGTGATATAGAGTTTAATTGTTGATTTTAAATTATCATTTTTATTTAATGATAATTGAATTCAATGTATTTTATATTGATATCATTCCATAACAATCACTACAATTCCCTTTTGAAATGGAAGAAATGGAAGCGTAAAAATCGCTTATATTGGGTGAAAATTGTGTACCAATGAAATTGAAGAGAAGTGATTTTTGAAATATATTTTGTTAAATAATTCGCATGTATACATTGATCATAGATTAAAAAAATTCAAATAGAAAAATTACTCAAGTTCTTATTGGTTAAAATGAGAGTTATTAATATCAGGTTAAATTCTGGTGGTGCCTATAGTTCCCTGGTAGGAACTAAAAAATAGCTAGGAAAACTGAAATTACACTTTTAATAGCGAAATTCACTGGACCTTAGGTTAAAGCATTTTACCCAATGCCTGAAAAGTGATTAATTAAAAAAATTGCATCCTAAAACATTAGTCTCAATCTATAAGGCAGGGACTAATAATTAAAGTGATTATTTAATTATAGTTGAAAGTGCGATAGGAATGAATTAAATAATTTAAAATGATTATTTAATAGAAGATAGATTTAATTAGCGACGTAATTAAATAAATAATATTTATTTAATGAATCAAGATTGAATAAAGGTAAGAATGAATTAATTAAATAATTAAAGTTATTTAATTAATAGAGGACAAATGACTTTAGAAAATAATTAAACAATTAACACTATTTAATTATGTAAATGAAGATTAGAATTATGATGAAAATTAGAGTCGCAAGCTTAGGACAATTTTCAGTGTTTGCATTTTTCCCCTCTTTGATATAATATCATTTAGGAATTTGTGTTGAAGAATAATAAATAACATGCCCTAGTCATGCCCTAGTATGAAATAGGTAAGGGTATGCCCCTTCAGGAAAAATGACAATTTTTTTTGAAAAATTCAAACAAATTTGGAAAGTGTCCCAATTAGATAATTGGATAGTCAGAAGTTCGATGGTGGTGACAAAAATCAGTTTCAACAAATTTTGGCTTATGAAATAATCATTGGAAGTGTGTAAATAGTGCGTCCAGTACAAAGGTTTGAGAGAAAACCCTCCAAAACCCTAGGTATAAATAAGAATTGGGTGAAAAATTAATTCATTTGCACCCTTCAAGTTTGAAAAACCTTTGGTTTTCTCTAGATCTATCCAGCAAAATGTTCCCCATTCCGTACACTGAGAATCACATATATCGAGTTAGGACCTTCTGACAGCTAGCTGACGTAGGAACCCCGTTCTGTACCTCAAAATTGTCTTCTGAATTTTCAATTTTCATGCATGTCTAGGACATTAAAGTTTAATTTTCAAATGCATCATTTCTCCTTCAATGCAAATGCATTCGTATGTGACTCATCTGCTCGTGATATGATGCATTTGTGCAAAAACGTCAGGGCTAGTTTTTGCATTAAGTTTAGATCAATGCATTTGTTTAGTTTTGCATCGCATTTGTGTTAGCGAGTCGCATTTGATAGGTATAGTGCTGCATATGTCAGTTGCGTAGTGTAGAGAAATGGTTGACATGGCATCTTAGACTGTCATCATGTGACATTCATGCCCAACATTTGGGAAAACTAAGGGATGCTCACCGCACTTGCAAAGCGATCCATTCAAAGACTTCTTCTTTCCATTTTCCCATAGGAGAGGTGACTGTTACCTTAGAGGATGTCTATAGGATACTTCGATTACCAATTAGGGGTGAGAGGGTTTGATATGATACCTAGAGGTGTTTTAACGAGATCACCTGTTATTATGAGCACGAGGACATCAAACAACTCAGTATCGAGCATTATGAGATCAAATGGAATGTATTTATAGATAGATATGAGCAAATTGATTGTTTTTGTGTATGTTGATTGGTGGGATTGTACTACCAAACCGTTGAGGGCATGGGTTTCTTGTTGGTTGGGGTGAGATGTTAGTAGGGATGCTAGAGAGGTAGGTTGTATATGCATGGGGCTTGTGTCTACTAGCGATGTTGTATTTCCATTTCAATGACATAGCTTACAGGGAGGCACAGTCCATGAGCTATGGAACTACCTTATTGATGATATGGGTGTGGGAGCACATTACTATTTTCCACCCACTAGTCATATATGAGCTTGATGATCGATCTCCTTATGTATTGTAATATTTCGAGACCATCACATAGACTCATGTTGGAGACATAGGATATTGGAGGCACACGATTGATGCCCTTGTTTAGTTTATATGGAGGTCATACATGGACTGTGCATAGTGTTGAGACGAGCATTATCACTTGCCTTTTTGTTGATAGACACAATATTTGATTGGGAGGATTGTTTCTAGAGTGCATATCATTGAGAGACACCTACTAGATAGAGTTCTCTGATAGTTTGGTGAGGTTCAGGATGTGGCATGGGGCCGAGCTGAGTTTGTCTGATCTTCAAGGGAGGTTCGTCTATGGGGGCCCTAGATTCCTATAGCGATAGTGGAGGAAGATATAGATGCACTGCAACCAGTATAGTGGGGATGGAGGGGTGGAGCTATAGATGCTGGGATGATAGTAGAGTATGATGCCTAGTGGGCACAACATAGGCTTGTGTCATATATAGATCTTGATTAGCCAGTGCCTATAGAGCATAGAGGGACAGGCCTGCAGGGTCGGCATGGTGATAGGGGAGGTGGTAGATGTGGAGGCAATGATGAGTGAGGAGGAGGTGGGATGGGGTGGTCGACAGGGTCGATGAGGAAGTAGGGGCCAAGGTAGATATTTGTCACCCATCTATGAGGATTAGGGGGAGAGAGAGGACATAGCTATGTTGGAGGCGGGTGGAGAGGAGGTCGTCTGTGAGGAGGTCGTTGGGGAGGAGGCAAAGTTGGATGCCCTTGATCTATTATAGACAGGATACCAGGATGTAGATGATGATCTTGAGGAGGAGATGAGGGCTCAGGAGAGAGAGCTCTAAGACCAGATAGTGGAGGAGTGGGATGTTGATGAGGGGAAGGGGCCACAACGAGAGGAGGAGGGTCCCATAGATCAATAGTTGGTCGATTTGTAGGTCAGGGTAGAGGCCTTGGAGGAGTGGGTTAGAGTCGTGTCTACAAAGAGATATGAGATACAAATGGAGAGGGATAGTGCCTATTTGGAGAGAGATCAGGCGATGGTGCAGAGGCAGGAGACTGGGCAGAGATTTGTGGAGTTTATAGCTCTTTGCACTAGACCAATTGTAGCTATGGCTTGAGAGTTAGTTAGGGCTAGTGATAGAGAGAGATATTATAGAGATTTGTATGAGGAGGTACCTCCTGAGAGATAGGATCCTAGTGCTTCTCAGGTGCTTAGCAACAGATCACGGAGCAGGTCGTCCCATAGTAGATCCCAGAGTATTGGTGGTGTCCTAGGACCTCATAGGTTAGGACCTTATGATAGGCCGCCTTCCGCATAGCAATCAGATCAACACCTCCCCATCAATCACCTCCTCATTCTCCACATGGGAGTAGTGGGAGTTTGACCTAGGGACATGTTTTATAGTTGTAGAAATTGTATTTTGATTATAGAGCCTATGAGCTCCATTTTGGGAGATACATTCTGACATTGTATTATGACACTTTTTGAGATATATATATATATATATATATATATATATATATATATATATATATATATATATATATATATATATATATATATATATATATAAAATTTTGGGGGTGATTATATGATATGTAGTTCTTTATATGATTATGTAGTCTTCTATATGATATGAATTCTTCTACTTATGCATGTGTTATGGATGCCAATGTTTACTTTATGTTGTTAATCCAGCCTCTGTTATGTTGATTCTATGTGATGACGTATGCATTTACTTTTATGGTATTATGGATGTCATGTATGTATTTATGATTATGAGATGCAATGTGATTTTTGTATTTACAATGCCATGTAAATGTATTTATTGTGATAATATGCTATGCATTTGATCATGGTGAATGCATGTTATTTCATGGATTCCTAGATGCGATGGATGCCTATATTTTTTTGTTTTCATATGCAACATATATGTATGATTTAATATGTATATATGTATGGAAATGTCTAAATGATGTTTTTAACATGAATGCATATGCATGATGCTTTATTTTTTTGTGTGTCACAGTACTCTGTCATAATGCAAGAAAGAAGAAATGTTAGCACGTGAAAAAGATGAATAGTAACATGAAAGACATGGATGTTAGTACTAGAAATCTTCAATGTTTTTCCAAAACATAATAGGCCTTCCATGATTTTCATCATTGGGCGTTAAATAATACAAATGGATAACAAACACATTGATATGAGATAGACCAAGATGAGCAAGGTCATCCACTTGCTCAAAACAAATAGTCATAGACAAGGAATGTCCTAACTCATACTAAGGGAAAAGTTGCCTTAGCCTTTTTGTCAAGACAAATCGTAGAAAGCAATCAAATAAAAGATGAGTCATGAGATATCATCTCTCCTCTAAATCCCTCATGGGACATCCTCGAGGAAGCTAGTAACCTAACTCAAAGAAAAATCCAAAATACAATAGACAAACAACAATCAAAGAAAAAGAGTCTTGATACATCCTTGCTTCTCTAAATCCTTCATGGGACATCCTTGAGAAAGCTAGTAACCAGACTCAAAGATAAAGCCAAAAAGATAAGATAAGACAAAACAAGCCACAATGTCAACAACCAGTAAGAATATTTGCAAAAAATTGATCATGTTTGTTGTTTAATTGTCTATGGAATTGATAAGATGATTTTTTGATAAAGCCTTGTTTCAGAAATGACATATACTATATAAGACGTTGAGTCTAGTTTCGATCATGTGACTATCTACATAAGGCAATGATAAAGCCTAGTTTCATAAAGACACATATTGTATAAGACATTGAGTCTAGTTTCAATCATGTGACCACCTGTATAAGGCAATGATGATTGTTTGTCTAATGATCATGTTTGTTTTCAAGGACACATCCTATATAGGACATAGGTTGATTGTTTTTGTTATTGCTTTGGAAATTTGTTTGGTTTGACTTGATGACCTTGTTAACTTGTTTGTCTTGTTGATGTGTGACTTGTCTTGATGTTTCGACAATTGTCTATGTTTGATGAAAATATTTGACTTATTTTGACTAACATGATGGACCCTAAAGGAGTGACCTAGTGCAACCTTGGGGGCTCATCAATTGATGGACCTTCCTACATTATACATGCAGAGACCTCGTAGTTTAGGTCATCAAGTCAAACCAAACAAATTTCCAAAGAAATAACATGATGGACCCTAAAGGAGTGACCTAGTACAGCTTCGGGGGCTCATCGATTGATGGACTTGCCTACGTTATACATGCAAACACCTCATAGTTTGACCAGACTTTGACCAACAAGACTGACTGAAAAAGATTTGATTTATTTGAAGATATCCAATGTGTGTGATAGTGAAAGTGACAAACCCTAATGGACTAATGTAGTGCAGCCTCGGGGGCTCATCGATTGATGGCCTTGCCTACATTATACACGTAGAGACCTTGTAGTTTGAGATGATCATTGACCTTTTTTTATTTACAAAGAATTGAGTCATGATTTTCTATAGACAAACCTAAAATAACTAACCTAATGCCTCAAGGGTACATCGACAGATGGCCTTTCCTATGTCTAGTCATAGAGGCAATGTAGTTTGACAATGAAAAAGACTGACTGGTGTGACTGACTCTGACTCTATTTTTTGGATTTTTGACATGTTTTGAATTTTTTGTCTTTTTGAAGTTTTTTGATCCTTTTTGGATTTTTTTAAGGACATTTCGTTATGTTTTTGGATTTTTTTAGGACATTTTGTGATGTTTTTGGATTTTTCAAGACATTTTGTGATGTTTTTGGATTTTTTCGATGGTTTAACGCCCTTACAACAACCATTGTAAGAACCAAATGACGTAAGTCAAGTTCCTACCCCCAATCAGGTATAAGACCAACTTATAGGATGGAATGGGGATGCGAAGTGTGCTCGATGTCAATCATTCCAAGTTATGGAAAGGACAACCATTTATTATGAGTGGTATGTACAAGTGGTGGATAGGAAAGATAGGTGATATGACCAAAAAGTTGGGTTGGAATGATGGTAGACAAAGAAGAAGAGTCAATTACACATGGCCCTTGTTTGCCAAGTTTTCACCATGGTACTCATCCAAAGCACCACCAAAGTGGTTTTCACTATTGGATGACTTAATTCTCTTTACTATTTTTTTGATTTTTTGATTTTTTTGATGTCACCAAGATACCTGTTTGCCAAGTTTTCCCCTAGGTAACGACTTTTTTGAATTTTTCTATTTTTTTGTAGTTTTGATGATTAAGACAAGGCTCTTAGAAGCTATGTGTAGAATCTCTTCAAATGAAGGCTATTGATTGGTGCTAATAATGGTTCACCTTCAGGGGTAGAGAGCTAGTATGCTCCTGATCCAAAGGCTTCCGTGACAATATAAGGCCCTAGCCAGTTTGGCTCAAACTTTCCTAGTTTTTCTCTTTTTGCTTGGTTCTTTGGATTTTTCATTAAGACCAGGTCACCAATGTCAAAATTTTGATACAAGATGTTCCTATTATAGTTGTGACAAAGATGATTTTTATATTCTTGAGGATGATCTAATGCCTTTTGTCTTCATTCATCCAGGAACTCTAGCTCATGTAGTCTCGCCACACGGTACTCTTCATTGTTAGTATTCCCTTTCAAAGATACCCTTAGGGAAGGAATCTCGACCTCAATAGGTAAGATAGGCTTAGAAATGAATACCAAGGAATATGGAGTGGCACCAATGGGAGTATGGATGCTTGTGCGGTAAGCCCATAAGGTAGGATTAAGCTATAAATTCCAATCATGACCAACATCATTGACAAACTTTTTAAGGATTCTAAGGATTGTTTTGTTAGACGCCTCAACTTGGACATTACCATGTGGGTAATATGGAATAGAAAAGTGGTGTTGGATATAGAATTCTTTGCAAAGGTGACATACTTCTTTTTTTTAAATGGGTGGCCATTATCTGTGATTATGGATTGAGGAACGTCATATCAACAAATGATATAGTTAAGGATGAACTTAGAAATCTGTGTGTCAGTAATGTAGGTCATAGGAAGGGCTTCAATCCACTTGGTAAAGTATCTAATCATAGTGATGATGAATTTATGACCGTTGGAGGATGTAGGATGTATTTTACCAATGAGGTCGAGTCCCCAATGGGAAAAGAGCCATGGTAACATTATTGGATGAAGCTTCTATGCTGGTGCATGTATCAAGTTTCTCTGAATATGACATTGTAGAAATTTCTTGACAAAGACATGAGTCCTTTTCCATTGTAGGCCAATAATAGCCCAGTCTCATAATTTTCTTGGCTAAGGTGGGACTGCTAGAGTGGGATCCACATATACCCTCATGTACCCCACACAAGGTCACTTGTGCTTCTTCAGTATCGAGACATCTCAATATGGTATTGTCTAGGGAACAACTGTAAAGGGTATCTCTGATGATGGTATACTTAGCTGACTTACAGATAAATGTCCTACGTTGGTTGTTCGAGAGGTCAAGGGGTAGGATTTTGGCATGGAGGTAGTCATATATGTCTTTATACCATAGGGAATTGGGACCAACAATTTCACACACCATCTCCGAATCTGGGATGTCAAAGGCAAGGACCAAAAGTTGTTCTACCAAAAACTCAAATTTAGGAACGTTGCTAGTTATGTCCAAGAGTGAACCAATGGTTTCCATGGTGTTTGCTACCCTATTTTGAATGTGAGGTATTTGATGAAAGACGATCTTGTCAAATACTATTTGAAACTATTTTCCATCTGCTTGTATGGGTCGAGCTTTTAATCTTTGGTTTCATAGTCATCGTTAACTTTTCGGACTACCAGCTAAGAATCACCATAAACTTGTAGGTGTTTAATCTTCCATTTGATTGCCATTCGTAATCTTGTTACAAGAGCCTCATATTATGCTATGTTATTGGTGCATGGAAAAGAAATTTTGAATGACTTAGTTATAGTTTCACCTTGTGGTGTGATAAATAATATGCCAGCCCCTGAACCATGATTTATGTGGGACCCATCAAAGTATAACTTCCATGTCATTCTTGTGTCAAGAGTGAAGATCAACTCATCAGGAAAATCTAAAACTAGAGGATGCTTTGCCTCAATCGGTGCATCTGCCAGCTAGTCAACAATAACTTGTCCTTTTATAGCTTTCCTTTCTACATATTGGATATCGTATTCACTGAGTACCATAACCCATTTAGCCAGTCATCCTATTAATGTTGCTTTACTAAGAATATATTTCAAAGGATCTATCTTTGTGACTATTGTGCTTATAGCACACACGCCCTGTTCAGAATGTGGACCTTTTCTTTTCGCTTTGCCTGGTCACTTTTTCCATCACCTCATTTTGCATGCCCCCTGTTTTGAGTCCTAGGTGGTCAAGGAGTCCCAGAGTCATCATCTTAAGCTAAACAAATTTTTCCACCCTCAAAATTTCCAAGTCTTTAGCCTTTATGGAGTTTCCTTGGCAGTTTTCCTTTGAAACTTCAAAACTGTTGTCCTTCATGTCTTGCGAGTCCGCACTTGCAGGCCACCCTATGTAGAACTCCGTCAGTTCACCACCATTCAAAATGGCTGACCCACCATGTCTTTCCACCTCATGGGATCCGTGGCTTCCTTCATTTTTTTATATGCTGACTCATCGAATGGCCAACTCACGAATGTCCACTTTACGGACCCCGCCATTCCCACCGCTATCAATTTTGAATTGTGTGCTAACCAAACTTGGCTACCTCTGTACCCACATTAATGATGGGAATTTAATGCACAAAATTCTATAAATAGCCACTTTTGACGGGTCATTTTCATCGTCAGCCTCTTAGAAATTTTTCAGAGCCTCCAGCCATCATCACCTTCGTGCCCACAAGATCTCGCCATCATCCAGGCATTGTTATTTTTAGTCTCTTTGCATCGTTCATCAACTTTTCCAAGTCAGTGTGCCATCTATGTCATGATTTTTCTTCAAATTTTCACAAAAATTGTTAAAATTCTAATGAAAGGAAGCTCAAAACTAGTTAGATCACATCACAACAAGCAAAACCCAAGTGTTGAAATTTTGAAAAACTTTGAAAATATTCCTTAGAAATTCATGCAGAACTTTGACCATTCGTTGTCATTCTTAAACCAGGGCAATCATGCCCTTGCAGCCCACAAACCCTCTACTACTATTGCTTTGATCCTTAAAAGACAAACGGGTATGTGCAGGATCATCATGGAAAAAACAGGCCCTTAAGTGGCAAAAAATTCAGAAAAATCAGAGTTAGGAAACTTGACATAAAAATTTGAATAAGTTATCTATATTATTTCAAAAATATGTAAGAATAGATTCTGTAGAAAATTGAATGTAGTTTCTAAACTACTAGTTTTTTTTTTTTAAAATAATCTATTTGGTTAAAATTTCAAATTTCAATGTAGTGGTACTTAAATTTCAGGGAAAAAATAAGAAGTAGGTGTTTGTTTGACCACCCTAACCACAATAAAATGATAATTTTTTTTATAAGATTTTAGATATATGTAGAGGACTCATGTCCCAATGTGATGCATATTTTTTTGTAATTTTTTTCCAAGTAAATAATTAATTATGAATTTTTTATTACAATTTTTTTTTAAATATTAAAACTTGTATGTCTGACCACCTTAACTTGGTCAAAACTTCATGAAATTCAATTTTTCCTTTTGTAATCCCATAGTATGCGAAACATAGAATGTGACATGTTTTGGATTCAAAAAATGTGATATTGTTTGAAAGTTATAGATGTTTTTCAACCAACCTATCAATCAGGACTTTAGTCGTAATTTCAATAAAAAATGAATAATAATTATGTATTAAATTCAAAGTAAAGAATAATTTATATCAATGGAAAGCTGAGAATCTCCTTTAAAAACCCTTTTTGTTTCATCAATTTTAGGTAAAAAAATAGTCATCAACCACATACCCATCATATTGCCACTTTTTGGCCCATCATGATCCTGCACATACCCAAACTTTAAAAACCATTCGTCATCTCCCTTAGGCCCCCTCACGCGGGAAGGCACTTACCCACTGCTATCACTGATCAAACTTAAGAAAAAATCATAAGTTAGACAAGGGATTCTCACTCCCATGGGTCCGCGAGTGCGGACTTTTGCACCCAAATCACCCCTCATGATGTATCGTTCCAAAATGCCCGATTGGTCCCAAACACCCACCTTATGGGTCCTATAGCGTCCATGTCTACTGATTGAACTTCATACCTAAATCCATGTGGACCATCTCTTGTGGGCTTCTACCACCACTTCACCACTGTTCAATGATCATTCCAAATGGCATAGCCTTATATCCCTCCTGCTATGCAGGTCCTGCACTGACAACTTCTGTCCAATTCTCAAGCCAAAATGCCTAAGTTTGAGCCCTTGCAGACTACCTACTGTGGACATTTGTCTGCAAAATTCCATCGAGAGTTTTTCATTTTGAACGGCCTTGGATACCCATTCATCCGCTTAGCTGACCCCACGCTCCTTGCACCCGCTTGACGCTCTATAAGGGAAAATACCAACCAAGCCTCTTACTTGCGAGCTATCTGACACGGGTTGCCATCTTCATGCGTCTACCATTTAACACGGCCAGTGACCTCTGCCTACCCGCTATGCAAGAACTAACCATTTGGCCTCTTTCTGGCCAAAAGTGAGTGAATTACTTATGACAAGGCTCCCTACAAGTCCAACTATGTGGGCCACCCATGGCGAAACTCTGTCCCACCTCTGTTATTTTGAACGACTAACCGCCAATGCCTTTCTGCATCTCCTTGACCACACCCATAAAACTTCAAAGATATACGATGTTGTCCTCCCCAACTGCGGGCCATACATTGTGGGATGCCACTTGCAGGATTCCTTCTTGCCAATGTCATTTCAAATGAAAAAGCTCAAAACAGCCAAGATAGCCCCTACTCTTGCATGCTTTAGGCCCACATGCCTGAATGACTAAGTTAACAATCCTAAAACCTCAAAAATTATTTAACCCACGTGCTAAAATGGCTTTACCTCCTTAGTGGGCCCCACCTCATGGAAAAAACCTAATGTGGGCAGAACTATGCAAACTATCGTGCCCATTTTTCCATTCGTTTGTAACTGCCTCCAAAACGGCTGCCAGCTCAGGGAATTCTGCACCCCTAGGCCCACATTGCCATATCTCCCTCCAAAAAAAGGCTAAAGATGATCTGAAAGAAACATTAGGATCCTTGAATGATGAATTACCCGATCTAATGTTGTTTGTGCAAGATTTTGCTAATGTTTCTCATGTTTTACACTTAAATATGCTTACTCCTCCTTTATTTGCAAGATATACGAAACTAGCTGTAGGACCTTCAGAAGCATCCATAGAGAAGGAAAAAGGCAAGAAAGCTACCAAAGCAACAAGAGAGGGAGGCAGCCAAGGTGATGGAAGAGGAGCCAAATGACTATCATGAGCACCCAGAACACCAACACTTTTTCATTGATGAAGTGGTGCATAAAGAGGAGGAAACAAAATCCTCCAAGGAAGACACTGAAGATCCTAGTTCAAAATATATTGTAGAAACTTATGATAAGGAGCTCGAGGAAGATTTGGCCCAACAACTCAAGGATGTGGGGGAGGAAGTTGAGAAGCAACCCTTTGAAGAGAAGAAGGACACAAATGAAGAAATGGAGGTAACCACAAAACCTCCAACCGGGGAACAAGAAAAAATCCCTAATCATGATAAGGAATTGGCTCCTTTAGGAGAAGAAAAAGAAAAAGAAGATGAAAAGAAAGAAGAGGACAAGCCTGAAGAAGAGGTTGAAACAAGAAAGATCCTAGAGATAGAGAACCATGAAGAGCATGGGAAAGAAGAAGAAGAAAGGAGATCTGGAGGGGAAGATAGCCCCAAAGAACACATGGCCATCTCTAAATCTCTGAAGGGAGAAACTATATTCATTCTAGATTCAAATGAAGAAGAGGAAGAAAAGACAAAGAAAGAGGCCTTGGGTTGCCAAGAAATGGAGATCCAACATGCTCATAAGGAAGAAGGTGATCATGAATCACCAAAGGAAGGATCCCAAATGCCTGAATGGATAGAAAAGAAATTACAAAAGAAGGCCCCCATCCTCATGGATCTAAAAGAAAGACTAGAAACCATCTTGTCTCAGGCACAGATAAGCACAAAGAAGGAAAATAAAATGAAGATCAGATCCCATATAACAATGCATGCCTCGGGATCAAGGACCATGTAGATAGCTACTCCAGTGATGGAAGGGGAAGGAGTCAGCTATAATATCTCTACCATTAACCTAGGAATGACCATAAGAAACCAAAAAATGATCATCTTCAAGGATCAGTTGCTACTATTATGCATCAGATAAATAAGGACAAGACCTCTAAGGAGGAATTAAAAGAACAAGTAGCAGAACTAACAACCTACATACAACAATAGTCATTGGCTAAGCAACTTCCCTCAACATCATCAGCTACTCCTCTACTATTGTTGAAAGATCATATCAGCAAGCTAGAAAGGAGAAAGAACTGGATGAAGGCCACTAAGGATTGGTTTCGACGAGTGGTTTACAATGGAAATTCAGTTGTGTTGTCAGAATGACAAATAAATTTCAGGAAGTGCAACAACAACTTGAAGGCATAAGAAATTTTTGCCTAACTTCCCAGAATTATATAGAATTACATACCCTAAGTTGTAGGCTATCCTCAAGATGCCTGAGAGAACGTGGGAAAAGGAGCTTGCACTAGAAAAAGATGATCATTGGCTTGTAGAAACTTGGAAATTGGGCCTTGATCACATAAGAGAAATATTGGAATGGGTGCTCCATGAAGTGGAGCTTGATATTGAATGGGCCAAGGAAATCAGAACGGCTTCCAAGGAATACTTGAAGCTAATGATAGATTATTATTTTCCCTCCATCAAGCTCGATCTAAAAAAGATAAATCCTTACTTCCATAAGAAGATGTAGGATGGAGCCACCGATGCCCTCACACCAAACTTTATGGATTTTGCTGCTCGAACCTTTGCTCAATCTGAGCAAGTGATAAAGAATACTCCCAAATGCGATAAAGATTGGGATGTGATTACCCGTCAGTCCAGGAAGTTGAACTTCCAAGGGCTTTAATTTGATATAATGGAGTGGAATAAGCTCCAAGAATTGATAGGAAAGTTAGTGGAATATGCTACTATGAAGAAGATGAAGGGAATCTGGCAATTAATGATGAATTCCTCATAGTATAGATGCAACAAAGGCAGCCAACTAAAATATAAAATTGCTACAACGCTACCCATTAGAAGACAAAATAGGCTAGAAGACAAAAGTGTATTTTATATTGTAAAATATTTGGGCGTAGGTCAAGCCTTAATTTGTAGTGAATCTTGGCCATCCATTTTTCTTTTTGGACACTATAAATAGGGAGTCTCCTTTCATTTTCAAGAGAGATTTGAGTTGTTGTAAAGACATGTTGTTGAAATTTTAATAGAAATTCATTGATTTTGGTGGATTCTTGAGTTCCATTTCATGTTTCATGATTCTTCTCCTCATAGTTAGTGAATTTGAGTATATTTACTTTGTTGTTCCATGTGTTTAACTTGCTTTGGTAGATTAGTAGATGTTGTTCATTGGTATTGAAGAATTCTGCTATGTTCATGCCCTTCCTTCTCCATGCTTTTTGCTATTTGTTGATGATAAATAGCAGTGTAAGGCTAGTCTAGACATGAATTGAATGTTGCACTTAAATTCTATCTTTTGTTCATGCTTTATGGCGAATGAATGGTTGAAATTTGTAGACCTTACAGGATTGCACTAGTTTCATGAGACAATGAGTTGATTTGGTTAAGTGGAACTTAGTTTGGGAAGGTTGTCTACTATAGAGTACTCCATTATCACTATTCATTAGTAGTTTCAAATCTAGGAACTTTCCTCTTCGCCTGCCCTTTTGAATTTTCTTTTAAAAGATGATTTAGACAAGGTTCATTGCACATTGTAAAGCCAAATCTAATGATGAAAATAGAGTTCTAGACTGCTATTTTGAACCTACAAAAACTGCACATCAATTTCCACACCTTAAGAACTCCATTTGAAGGACTAATTCCCCTCCAAATTAACATATGTAAGGCTGCCCTGTGATTACCAACAAATCACATGAAAAAATTGAGATGTTCCAATCACCGTCATGACCTGATATTCAAAACCTTGGGATAGTTTTTTGCAATTTACTTTTAGGAAATCTTCTTTCAAGAGAGGTGATGTACTTATGCATTGCCTATGTTGAGAAGTGCTAAAACACCCATCAATAGTGACCAACATTGGTTTGGTGGTTTAGCATGTCTTTAGTCTCTGTAGAGTTTCCTTGGTAGTTTTCCTTCAAAATTTCCAATTCTTTATCCTCTATGGAGTTTCCTTGGTAGTTTTCCTTCAAAATTTCCAAGTCTTTAGCCTTTGCAGAGTTTCCTTGGTAGTTTTCCTTCGAAACTTCAAAACTGTCATCCTTAATGTCTTGTGGGTCCACACTTGTGGGCCACCCTATGCAAAATTTCGTTAGCTCACCACCATTCCAAACAACCAATCCACCACGCCGCCCACCTTGTGGGATCTGTGGCTTCCTTCACTATTTTTTGTATTGACTCATCGAACGACCAATTCACGAATGTCATCCATTTTACAAACCATGTCATTCTCGCCATCATCTCTTTCAAATTGCATGCCGACCAACCTTTGCTACCTTTGTACCAGCATTAATGATGGGAATATAATGCACAAAATTCTATAAATAGCCACTTTCAATGGGTCATTTTCACTGTTAGACTCTTAGAAATTTGTCAGAACCTCTAGCCATCGCTACCTTCGCGCTCATAGGATCTCGTTGCCATCCAAGCATCATTATTTGTAGTCTCTTCACATTGTTCATTAGTTTTTCTAGGTTAGTTTTCTGGCACCATCTATGTCATGAGTTTTCTTCGATTTTCACGAAAGTTAAAATTTTGATGAAAGGAAGCTCAAAACTAGTTAGATCACATCACGACAAGCAAAACCTAGGTGTTGAAATTTTTAAAATCTTTGAAAATCTAACTTATAAATTCCTGTGGAACTTTCACCATTCGCTACCCTTCTTAAACTAGAGCAATCATGCCCTTGTGGCCTAGGAACCCTCTGCCACCCTTGCTTTGATCTTTAAATGACAAAATTTAAAAATTAGTCATCTCCCTTGGGCCTGCTCATGTGGGAAAGAACTTACCCACTGTTGTCATAATTCAAACTTAAGAAAAAATCATGATTTAGACAAGGGATTCTTACTCCCGCAGGTCTGCGAGTGTGGACTTCTACACCCGGATTGCCCCTCATAATGCATTGTTCCAAAACAACTGATTGGTCCCAACCACCTGCCTTGCGGGTCCTACAACATCCATGTCTATTGACTAAAATTCATACCTAACTCCATGTGGACCATCTCCTGTGGGCTTCCACCATTGCTTCACCACCATTCAATGATCATTCCAAATAGTGAAGCCTTAGATCCCTCCTGCTATGCGGGCCCTGTGCCAACAAATTTTGTCTAATTCTCAAGCCAAAATGCCTAAGTCTAAGCCCTTGTGGACTACTTGTTGCAGACTTCCATCCGTGGGATTTCATGGTGAGTTTTCATTCTGAATAGCCTTGGATACCCATCCGTTCACTTAGCAAACCCTGCACTCCTCACACCTGTTTGAAAATCTATAAGTGAAAAGACCAACCAAGCCTCTTGCTTGTGGGCTATCTGATGTAGGTTGCCACCTCTATGCGTCTACTATTTCACATGGACAACGACCTCTACCTACCTGTTGTGTAGTAACCAGCCGTCTAGCCACCCTCTAGTAGAAAGTGAATGAATTACTTACAACAAGGCTCCCTGCAGGCCCAACTATGCGGACCACCCATGGTGGAACTCTGTCCTACCTCCATTGTTCTGAATGGATGACCTCCAATTCCTTTTCACATCTCCCTGCCCATACCCATCTAAGTAGTTTGAACTTCAAAGATAAACAATGTCATCCTCCTCAATTGCGGGCCCGCATTGCAGGATGCCACTTGTGGGATTCCTTCCCACTAGTGTCATTTCAAACGATAGAGATCAAAACAACCAAGATAGCCCTTGCTCCCACATGCTTTAGGACCACATGCTTGAATGACTAAGTTAGTAATCCTAAAACCTCAAAAATGATTTAACCCACGTGCTAAAATGGCTTGACCTCCTTAGTTGTCCCCACCTCATGGAAAAAGCCTAATGCATGTAGAACTATGTAGACTGTCATGCCTAGTTTGTCATTCATTTGTAAGTTCCTCCAAAATAGCTACCAGCCCAGGGAAGTATGCACCCCTGGGCCCGCATTACCATGTCTTCCTCCAACAAAAGGATAATGATGATATGAAAGAAACATTAGGATCCTTGAATGATGAATTACTCAATCTCACGTTGTTTTTGCAAGATTTTGGTAACGTTTCTCATGTTTTACACTGCTCCTTTACTTGCAAGATATATGGAACTAGTTGCAGGACCTTCAGAAGCGTCTGTAGAGAAGGAAAAAGGAAATAAAACTATCAAAGCAACAAGAGAGGGAAGCAGCCAAGGTGATGGAAGAGGAGCCAAATGATTATCATGAGCACCCTAAACACCAACATTTGGTCATTTATGAAGTGGTGCATAAAGAGGAGGAAACACAATCCTCTGAGGAAGACACTGAAGATCTTGGTTAAAAACATATTGTAGAAATTTTTGATCGGGAGCTCGAGGAAGAGTTGGCCCAACAACTCAAGGATTTTGGGGAGGAAGTTGAGAAGCAACCCTTTGAAGAGAAGGACATAGATGAAGAAATTGAGGTAACCACAAAACCTCCAACTGGGGAACAAGACAAAAGCTCTAATCATGATAAGGAAATGCCTCCTTCAGGAGAAGAAGAAAAAGAAGATGAAAAGAAAGAATAGGACAAGTCTTAAGAAGAGGCTAAAAGAAGAAAGATCCCAAAGATAGAGCACCATGAAGAGCATGGGAAAGAAGAAGAAGGAGATTTGAAGGGGAAGATAGCACCAAAGAACACATGACCACCATTGAATCTTTGAAGGGAGAAGCTATATTCATTCGAGATTTAGATGAAGAAGAGGAAGAAAATACAAAGCAAGAGGCCCCGGGTCACCAAGAAATGGAGATCCAACATGCTCATAAGGAAGAAGGTGATCATGAATCACCAAAGGAAGGATCCCAGATGCCTGAATGGCTAGAAAAGTAATTATAGAAGAATGCTCCTGTTCTCATGGATTTGAAAGCAAGACTAGAAGCCATCTTGGCTCGGGCATAGATAAGAACAAAGAAGGAAATGAAACCAAAGATCAGATCCCATATAACAATGGATGCCTTGGGATCATGGACCATGCAGAAGGCTACTTCAGTGGTCGAGGGTGAAGGAGTCAGCTATAATATCTCTACTATTGACCTAGGAACAACTATGAGAGAACAAAAAATTGATCATCTTCAAGGATCAGTTGCTACTATTATGCATCAGATGAATAAGGACAAGACCTCTAAGGAGGAATTAAAAGAACAAGTAGCATAACTAACAACCTACATACAACAATGGTCCTTAGCTGAGGAGCTACCCTCAACATCATCATCTACTTCTCTACTACTCTCAAAATATCATATTAGCAAGCTAGAAAGGAGAAAGAACTGGATGAAGGACATTGAGGATTGGTTCTGATGGGTGGTTTACAATGGAAATATGGGCATCGACTTTCCTATCAGAATGACAAATAAATTTCAGGAAGTGAAAAAGCAACTTGAAGTCATAAGAAAATTTTGCACTAACTTCTTGAAATTATATACAATTACATACCCTAAGCTTGAGGCTATCCTCAAGATGCTTGAGAAAACATGAGAAAAGGAGCTTGCACTAGCAAAAGGTGATCATTGGCTTGTAGAAACCTAGAAATTGGGCCTTGATCATAGAAGAGAAATATTGGAATGGGTGCTCCATGAAGTGGAGTTTGATATTGATTGGGCCAAGGAAATTAGAACGGCTTGCAATGAATACTTGAAGCTAATGACAGATTATGATTTTCCCTCCGTCGAGCTAGATCTCGAAAAGATAAATCCTTACTTCCATAAGAAGATGGAGGATGGAGCCACTGATTCCCTCATGCCAGAATTTATGGATTTTGCTGCTCGAGCCTTCGCTCAATTTGAGCAAGTGATAAAGAATACTCCCAAATGCGATAAAGATTGGGATGTGATTACCGGCCAGTCTAGGAAGTTAAACTTCCAAATGCTTCAATCTGATATAATGGAGTGGAATAAGCTTCATGAATTGATAAGAAAGTTCATGAAATATGCTATTGTGAAGAAGCATGAAGAGAATCTAGTGATTGATGATGAATTCCTCACAGTATAGTTGCAGCAAAGGAAGCTAGCTAATGGAAAAAATTGCTACAACGCTGCTCACTAGAAGACAAAAGTGTATTTTATATTGTAAATTATTTGGGGGTAGGTGAAACCCTAATTTGTAGTGAATCTTGGCCATCTATTTTTCTTTTTGGACACTATAAATAGGGGGTCTCCTCTCATTTTCAAGAGAGAGTTGAGTTGTTGTAAAGACATGTTGCTAGAATTTTAATAGAAATTCATTGATTTTGGTGGATTCTTGAGTTCCATTTCATGTTTCATGATTCTTCTCCTCATAGTTAGTGAATTTGAGTAGATTTACTTTGTTGTTCCATGTGTTGAACTTTCTTTAGTAGATTTACTTTGTTGTTCCATGTGTTGAACTTTCTTTAGTAGATTAGTAGATGTTGTTCATTGGTATTGAATAATTTTGTTGTGTTGATGCCCTTCCTTGTCCATGATTTTTTCTATTTGTTGATGATAAATAGTAGTGTAAAGCTAGTTTGAACATGAATCAAATGTTGCACTTAAATTCTATCTTTTGTTCATACTTTATGGTGAATAAATGGTTTAAATCTATGGACCTTAGAAGATTGCACTAGTTTCATGAGACAATGAGTTGATTTGGTTAAGTGGAACTTAGTTTTGGAAGGTTGTCCACTGTAGAGTCCTCCATTATCATTGTTCATCAATAGTTTCATATCTAGGAACTTTCCTCTTCCCCTGCCCTTTTGAATTTTCTTTTAAAAGATGATTTAGAAAAGGTTCATTGCACATTGTAAAGCCAAATTTGATGATGAAAATAGAGTTCTAGATTGTTGTTTTGAAACTGCCGCAACTGCACAATAATTTCCACACCTTAAGATCTCCATTTGAAGGACCAATTCCCCTCCAACTTAACATATGTAAGGCTTCCCTATGATTACCAACAAATCACATGAAACAACTGAGATATTCCAAGCACTTTCATGGCCTGACATTCAAAACCTTGGGATAGTTTTCTCAAATTTACTTGTAGGTATCTTTCAAGAGAGGTGATGCACTTATGCATTGCCTGTGTTGAGAAGTGCTAAAACACCCATCAACAGTGACCAACATTGTTTTGGTGGTTTAACATGTAGTGCCTAAACTTTTGAGTAGTGAGTACTACTGCAATCTACAATAACATTCTATGGTACTATAATTTAGCTCATAACTTACCAAAGTGTGACTGATATAATACACTACCCTTTCATAACCCTCATTGTCATTTTGTGCAAGTAAGACTCCTAGCACTGATGTGGTTGCTAAAATGTAGAGTATCAAATATCATCCCTCAGTAGTTGGAATTAACACTGGTGGTGTGAGTAGGTAATCATTGATCTATTGAAAATCTTCTTGGCATTTACCTTTCCATACAAATGGTACCCCTTTTCTGAGTAGATGCTAGAAGGGATGTGTTTTATCTACTAACTACACTATGAATCATTTGATAGACTACAGTCTCCCTTATAGTGTTTGTAGTTGACTTTTATTGGCTGGTGGAGCCATTCCCATTATAGCTTTCACTTTTGCTGGGTCTACTTCAATGCCTCATCTATAAATGATGTATCCTAGAAGTTTTCTTGATTGCACGCCAAATACACATTTCCTTGGATTTAGCCTCACTTTGTATTCTTCTAGTATTTGAAAATTCTTATATAGGACTTGTAAATGGTCAACCCTTGTCAATGATTTAGCTATCAGATCATTCACATAGTCTTCCATGAGAGTGTGTATGAGGTCATGGAAAATAGTTGTCATGGCGCATTGATATGTTGCTCTGGCATTTTTAAGTCCAAAGGGCATGACGTTCCAACAATAAGTTCCCCATGGACAAGTGAAAATTGTCTTGTGTTGGTCTTCAGGTGTGATTTTGATTTGATTATATCCTGAGAAACCATCCATAAGGGATAACATTTCATATCCTTCTATTAGGCCAACAATCATGTCAATATTTGCCAGAGGAAAGTCATCTTTAGTAAATGCTTTTTTTATATCTTAGAATTTTGTATGGATACAGATGCCCCTTGTTGGTTTTGTCATTGGTATAAGATTGGAAATCTAGTATGCATAGTCCATTGAATTGATAAAGCCGACATACAACAATTTCTTTAGTTCATCCCTGACTAATAAAGTGATTTGCGGGTGCATTTTTCTTAATTTCTACTTCATGGGTTTAGCACCTAGTTGTAATGGAAAATGATGAAATACCAGGTCAGGATCCAGCCCAGGCATGTAAGCATATGACCATGCAAAGTTAACCTATCTTTGTGTGAAGAAGTTATGAAATTTAGGTTGCTTTGTTTTTGTCAAAGATGCTAGAAAATATATTAGCCAAGGATTATCTTTAGTGCCTATGTTGATTTCCATAGATTCTTCAACTAACATTGGTGACTTTTCTTGAGCAACGGGGAGAATGTTCAACCCTCCATCCTTGGGTGCCTTTGAGAGGTTTTCGCCCTTGCATGTGTCCTTATTTTTGACTTTTTCATCGTCCAAAGGCGCCTTTCGGTTTTCACCTAGGGACTTTCCCTTTTTTATTTTTTTCATTGATTTTTTTAATTTTGTGACCTGAGGGGTGAACAGACTCCCAAAAATAAGCCATGTTATCCATGTCTATGGTATATCCAACCTTATGGTCACCACTAGGTATGCCTTCTTGTAGTCCCATGAAATCAACTATTGCTTTGTCATTATCAAAGATAACTAAGATGGGGTTGTCTTGTTGATCCCAATCGATAAGCTGGGGATATACTAAGGGTATATCATCATTGGAAGTATCAAAGTTTAAATGGGTCAAGTGAAGGATGAGTTGTTGACATAGTCACAAAATTTTCTTACCAAATCCTCCTTACTCTTTTTCTTGGGAATAGGTAGATTCTGAGATGGGCCCATTGTCAAGGTTTGGTTATCAGAAGTGGATTTGTCAGGTTCCCAAGAGGTAGGATCAAGGGATTCCAAAAAGTAATGTTTGAGCCATTCCTCTTTTGTCGAAGACATTTGTGGATGGGAATTCAGTGGATTTTGTTAGGATTTAAGCATTTGATCAAGTTCCCCAAATAGTTTATCGAGGTCCATGAAAAAGGTGGAGGAGAGGGAATCCCATTCATATTCATTAGAGTTAGGGGAATCACATTAGTGTATGTTAGATGGCTCATTGGATGTCTCGATAGCTTCAAAAGCTATCGAGACATCCCCTTCTAAAGGAAATGTGGTACAAGAAACACCAATTTGGAGTGGTTTAAACCCAAGCCCTAGGCCTTTCAGACATTTAGAGACAATGATAGGTTTAGTCCTCCCATTCTGATGTTATCTAACCCACTATGTCCATTATATCCTTTGCTTTGCATTATCTTGAAACCTTTTCTATATTGATATGTGGATATCTAAGCAAACAGAGGAGGTTCTTCATTGTCTTCTTTGTATAACCAAGAGGTCACATCTTCTTTGTTTATAGCTTCTTTAATTAGTTCCCCCCATTTTTTGAAAGTCATTGTGGGAGGGACATGTATGGTGACCACGAATTGTCTCCTATCTATTGTTGGTAAACCGTATGATTTGGGAGGAACCAAATGGATGACACAATAAGATGATTTCATATGATACTCTCCACAACCCTTATCTTGGGTCTCGACCTTAGGAGTGGAAGGTGGTGTTTGGGAAGTAGATGTCTTGGAAAGAGTGGATGGATCGATATACTACAATGAGTTGGATGATGAAGCTTCCTAGTTTACAGGTACCTGTCATTGGGGTATCTCTCATAGGTTAGTGCAATACTAGAAAGGATCAAGATCACCATCTATTGTGATCTCGGTGCCATTGTATGGGAAATTAAGGCATTGATGATAAGTGGAATGGACTACCTTCATAGCATGTATCCATGGTCTACCGAGTAAAAGGTTATATGGGAGGATGAGATCAAAAACTTGGAAATTGGTATCCATAACCGCAAGACCAATTCTAATGGGGAGCGTTACAACTCCTTTAGATGATCATTCTTCGTCATCAAATGCCTTAATTACAATGCTCTTAGTAGTGTCCACACACGCATCTAAGAATCCTAATTCCTTAACTAGTTTCAAGGCACAAATATTCAACCTTGTTCCTTCGTCTACCAAGACTTGTCTAACTTTCATTTTGTGAACAAGAACTTTGAGGTGAAAAGGGTTGTTGTGGTTTGTATTCTCGGTTGTGTAATATTATTCAGAGAAAGTAGCATGATGAGAGTTGGTTAGGTAGCCTACCATTTCTTAGAAACTATTGACATCAAGGTTGGTGGGGACGGTCATGCTTTGTAAAGATTTGTCTAAAATAGGTCGATGATCAGGTGATATACTCAACAGTTCCAAGATAGAAATTTGCGTCGGGGTCTTCCCCAATTGGTTAAGTAAATTATAATGACGTTTTGAGAATTGTGGTTATTAATTTGATGGAGAGCCTTGGATGGTTATCTTGGTTCGGTGAGTGTTGACAACACATTCAGAAGTTTTCTTTATGGTAATCGTGTTGATATGCTCATCGATGGCTCAAATGTGATTTGTGATTAGGTTGTGGTTATAATCATATTTGACATTAGCATAATTGGTTGAAGTATTGGTCTTATTTCCTGAGCTGGAGGATTTTCCTTTTCCATGGTCATGTAATGGATCAGTAAAGACCTTATGATTTCTATTTGAGGATGTCTTTTTTTATCCATTAACTTTAATATTTTTGTTCTCAACAAAATCTTTTATAATGTTCTTCAACTATTGGCAATTTTGTAGACTGTGTCCCTTAGTTCGGTGGAAATCACAAAAAGAATTGTCATCCCACCAAAAGGGTTTAAATTTTCCCGAATCATATTGTCTTGGCTCTTGAAGTTGTATGAGGTTGTGTTACAGTAGTTGTTTAAAGACCGATTCAATTGGTTCCCCTAGGGGAGTGAATTCGTGTTTTAGAAACCTTCTTTGTGGTTGTGGTTTTTGGGTGTTTTGGATAACATTGGTAGTTTGATAAAAAAAATTGAGTGTGTTGTTAGAGGGTTTTTGTCCTCTAAGTGTAATGATTGGTACTGCTTGTAGGATTTTAGCATAAAAAATCCCATCATCTGTTACATTCTTGTTTCAAGACCAAATTTTTTTCTTGTCATTAGGGATGTTTTGAGCATTTGGATTTCTATTTGACATCTTGAATTCACCTTTTTCAATGAGATCCTTTTCAAGTATGAAACCCTTTTCTACTAGTTCCACAAAAGAAGTGCAACAGTGTACTCTTAAGTCACTTCTCAATTTTGAATTGAGGTTTTCTAGGAATATGTTGACCTTTGGTTTTTAGGTATTTCAACAAGGCATCGTCTAGCTAGACTCCTCCATCTCTAGAAGAAGGTGATAAAGTTCTCTCCCTCATCTTGTGTGGTGTGACATAAGGATGCTATTGTGATTTTGTTGTCAATGTTAAAGGAAAAATGTTCAATAAATTTTTCATCAAGTTTACCCCATGACCTTATGCCATATGGAAGTTAAGAAAACCATTCAAGTGCTATTCCAAAAAGGCTTCGTGGAAAAAGTCACATGAGATACGTGGGGTCATATGCAACATCTATGTACATTCTAGAAAATTCCCTTATATGTTCAATAGGATTATGTCTCCCATTATACTTAGGAAATTTTGGTGTAACATGCCCATATGGGAAGGGTGTCATCTATAAAGCTTTGTCAAAGGGAAATGGACATAAGTATTTTTCTAAAAAAGTATTTTTGCTAGATATCACGATGTTGTCCATTTTTTGTTTAAGGGATTGCATTTGTGTTTGCAAGACATCCACTTGTGTCAATGACGTGTTGGTTGCATTGTCGGGTTCTATGTAAGTGTTTTGAAACCCAATGTTTTGCAATGGATTTTGGTTTACTATAAGAATGAAGGGTGGATTTTGATTAGGAATGTGAATGTTTTGCGAAGGGTTAGGCTAGTTCCTAAATTGTATTTAAGGTATTTGTCCTATTTGTGAAACCCCTATCTGTGGTATGGCACTAGTGATGTTGATGCTTGGTATAACACTTGTCATGTTTGTGCCAACTTTAGGCCTTTTGCTTCTAGTATTGATGCCAAAGGGATTTGGAAATGATGCCCCTATGGTAAAGTTAAGGCCTTGTTTCATGCTTGATGTACCAAATGGTGATGTGTGTATTTTTGTGGCACTCTGTGTAGGTACTCCAAATGGTATAGCTATAGTTATTTGAGGGATAGAGGAACTAGACGTCATCATGTTTGCCCCTAGGGTAGATGAAGTTTTCAATGTGTGAATGTCAAATCAAGTAGGTAATGTGGCACCCTCTACTAACAATTTTTCTAGATATCATTAAGGATATTGTGCCATGTACTCATCTACAAAAGAGGAAAACTCTGGGTCTTGTGTAGCGGCATCTAAATCTTCAACTACAATGCATCTTTGTTGGTCTCTAGTAACGAATTTTTCCAATAAAGTTTTGTGAGGTCTCGATGTCCTTGATAGGGGATTTAAAAATGGATTGATGAAGTCTTGTGGATCAGCCATTTCTCTTTATTTCCTTTTGGACCTTGTTTCAACCATGTAAGATATACTCAAAATGTGGATGATGCAGAACTATGTCTATAAATGATATGATTTTAGTCTATGTTTTTTGGATTTTCTTGGATATAAGGAAAGAATACTAATGCGACTATGTTTTTGGTATTTTTTGGAAAATAAGGAAAGTCTAATATGATGTCCTAAAATGATCGTGTCTAAGTATGCAAAAGTGTAGGAAAGCTTTTAAAGGTAATCAATTTTGGAAGATTTGAAAAGAGGTTACTAACCATCTAAAGTTTAACCAAGGCTTCAATTTAGTTTGTCAAGGGACCTTTTGTGAGACTAAGACCAAGAGATAAGTGAGTTTCCAAACTAGACTGATGAGCTGGAAAGATTCACCAAGATGAGAAAAGATATGTGTGACAAGTAACTAGGTTCAATGATAATTTTTGTTGAAGCAAGGGTTTATCCAAAGTATAGAAATTTGGCCTATTCTAAAATCTACAAAGCTGATTGTCCTCAAAGTTTGATTGATCTAAAGGTAACTAGGACTCATAAAATGTAACTAGGGTTTGCAACTAGTATGTCTATCGCTATGGCTAAATGATACTAAAAGATGCAATCATGAAAAGTATGAGAAAATATTTATTTATTTTGTTTAGAGATTAATGTGGAAGGATAATCAGAGACTAGTTTTGACTATTTGACCTCAAACTGTGATAGTGGATTTTGTTTTTCTGGTAATCAGGCAATTACGGTTCAAGTTGACAGATGTGGTTTTCAGTGTCAGATGTGGTCTAGTAGTAAACTATGTCTCAGGTCTATGACATGCACATGCATTATTCCAAACTACAAATGTGGCTCATTAGATCAGATGCATAGGTTAGTCTAATAGAATAGTACATACAGGTTTGACACTTGTGACTTAGAATAGTAGATGTGGTTCTCTGGTTGATAGATGCAACTCAATATGATAGACGCAAGTTTCTGGTTAACAGATGCAACTCAGTATGATAGATGTGTGTTTCTAGTTAACATATGTGACTCGGTATAACAAATGTGTGTTTCTGGCTGACAGATGCATGTTTCTGGTTGAAAGATGTGACTCGTAACAACATATACAATTCTCTATAGTATATGCAATTTACTGTAAATTTGCAGGTTTGACTCAGTATGATTTTGATTAAATTTTGGCAAATAGAAGACAAATAGAAAACACTTTGTTTTGGTTTGACTTTGACATGAAAATGTTTATATCCAAACAAACAAGTATGATTCCTTTGGCCAGCAAGGACAATATTTTTTGAGCTCGCACTTGGATTTCTCTAGCTACACTTATTCAAAGCAAATGATTAGAAGCTTGAGCATATTGGCTCCCCTCCAAGGCACTCACTTCTATAGGTAAGCCGAGCTTTATTTCTCATGAATCTCCCATGACAAACATTTCATCTCTACTAAGAACTGCATGTATGTGGGATGGCTTCAGACGTCCGACCTCTTGCACCAACAAATAGAGGGATTTTGGTAATCTAAAAAAAAATGGCTTTTAATAAGGGCACCTGTTCAGGTGGCTATGCGTGAGGCAAGATTAACTTGGATACATAACAAAAATGCATCTATAATGCTAAGTTTTTCATTAACATTCACATTTGTATACTGGTCAGGAGTAGCTTGGCTTTAGCTTTGTTTCCGGTTTGAGTCGCCTTAGGGTGAGTACTTTTTCCCACCAAGGAAGGCCCAGTTCTAGAGTCAATAACAAGTTCTCTTGCACCCAGGATTGTACAAGTGCATAAGAAGAGAGGATACTTTTATTATTGAATTGGGTTTTACTCTAACAAAATGTGTGAATGCACCAAACATCGAGAACAATTATTCATTTTAAGCACTAAATGAAATATGAGCTAATCTAATCAGACAATTTGTTTCAAAATCAGTCTTCGACAAACATCCTACAAGACCACACATTAGAATTTTGAATCTTTGTCTTCATTAATCGTCTTGCCAACATAGATTGTATATTTATCTTCTATCAATCATCTTGCAAACACTATATTAGCTCCATAAGATCACATGCTGCCAATTCCAAATTAGTCATAACGAAAAACTGCAATGATTAAAATGAAAATTCAGAATCTCGGATATCAGAATATTATTTTTTTACCAACCAAATGCATCATAGTTTTTACCAGTCAAATGCATTGTACAAAGCCATAGATGTGTTGCAAAGAGTCAGATGCACAATTTAATTCTTCATATGTTGTTCACGGGATCAATTGCGTCATTCTCTGCCTCAGATGCGTCGCATTGTACTTGTACTTACAAAAAATCAAATTTTCTATGGATTTTTTTTTTGAAGACTGTGTCTTCACAACAGGTTCACCAATGTAACACATGAAAATTCACATATTAAACAGTACAATCCATAAACACAAACTAAACCTATGCTAACAACAAAGAACAATGGAATATAAAAAATAAATACAAGAACAATCTTACCAAACATCTATGTAATTCCATGAATAACCTTGATTGCACTTCTCTATTTTGTTGTAGTATAAATGCCCTCATATTTCTCTTAAAGTGTGCAAGTATAGCCTCATGATAGTGTTAATAGAAAAAAATTGAAGATTCTAAATTTGATTGCTTCCAAAAGTCATAATATTTCAGGAGGAGTAATAATGATGAAGGTAAAGCCAATTTATAGAAAATATGATTTTCAAACAACAAGCTTAGATTGAAAGATAAATCAATGATTAAGATTAAAGATTGTGACATGTAATGAGATTAGTTGGAGTGATAAAGCATAAAAGGTGGGGATTAAATTAAATAATAATTTAATCTTTAGTGGAAACTGATCGAGACACAAAAGAAAAAAGATTGCATGTAAAGATAAAGATTGAAATAGATAGAAGATGAGAATAAATTAATTAAACAAATAAAGTTATTTAATTAATAAAGGCTTGCACATAGAAGATAAGAATAAATCTAGATAATAGATTGATTAAGACAAAATGTTTGTTTGTTAAAGATAATTAGATATTAAATCACCAGATAATTGAATGATCAATTTAGATCTAGGCTTAAGTGATAAATTACTAATTAGATAACAAAGAGATTACCTAATTGTAGAGGAATATGCTAAGGATAAACCTTTTATTCAATTAAATAATAATTTAATTCAACATTCAATATTTTAGGATTAAATTAAATAAAAAAATATTTATTTAATTAAAGAGAGAAAAGGATAAAGAATAATTAAATACTTAAAGTGATTATTTAATTATAGTTGAAACTACAATAGGAATGAATTAAATAATTTAAAATGATTATTTAATAGAAGATAGATTTAATTAGTGGCGTAATTAAATAAATAATATTTATTTAATTAATCAAGATTGAATAAAGGTAAGAATGAATTAATTAAATAATTAAAGTTATTTAATTAATAGAGGACAAATAACTTTAGAAAATAGTTAAACAATTAACATTATTTAATTATGAAAATGAAGATTAGAATTATGATGAAAATTAGAGTTGCGGGCTTAGGACAATTTTTCAGTGTCTACAATATACATACATATACATATATACGAACATATATTATTATTCTTATCGAATTCAAATTCTATAACTGATTATATTTCAAATTGGACTGTTTGAAATCAATGAAAAATTAGGAAGGTATCCCATGAAGGACATGGTCTGCCACAAGTTTAATGACAATATTGAAACCAAGTAGTGGATGGTGGCAAGGAAATAATGCCATCGCCCAATAACATGCAAAATACATTGTTGTTTCCATTTTTGATTGATAACCTAGCGAAAAAGAAAAGCGAAGAAAGAAAATCATTTGGTTTGAAGGCAAAAAATAGAGAAATAACTCAAGACAGGGGAAAAATCTAAGGGAAAGTTCAGAAAATCTTGAATTGGAGGTAAATAGATCTCTTTAGCAATAGATTTGGTTTTATTGTCATTATTGGACATGCTAGAAGTATTCCTTCATTATGTCATAATTTTATAGCACAGTAAAAATGTGAACCTTGTTGTCTATGTTTGAATTGGCCTTGAGCCCAATGCATGAGAATTGTCAACCACCTTGTGGGAGTCGCATGGCCAATGACCTGCTTAGTATGGAAACAAAGGAAGCTTAGATCCATTGCAGCTATTTGCAGAGCTAGGATGAGGCTCGAGAGCCTTAAAAAACTTGGCCATAATCTTTATTTTGAACAATGATGCTAGTCGTATAATGGCTATCAAAATTTATTTTGATTGACTGTGTTATTTCACATAGATTATCCTTGAAAAGGATTGACTAATGATCTTGTGGGAGGGGCATGATTCCAAGTATTTCATTTTTTATAATTACTAATTCTCATTATCATATGGGTTGATAATTGTAAAGGGCTTTAACATGATAGATCTCCTAAAGTTTTTGCAAATTTTGCACATATCTTGATTTTGATAATGATTGTGAGCTTTGGGTCCAAGGATGGGGTTAGGGTTTTGAATTGTGAACCTTCTTTGTATAATTTTCTATCTTAAAACCCTTTGGGCATTTTAATTTCACACTAACTTACTACAACCAGTCACCGGTAGCTTAAGTTATCACTTGAGCCTTTGAATGCGTATTCTCACTAACTCCCTTTGTCTATGAAAGTCAGTCACCCACGCATCTTCTCACTTCAAATGTCCCTGAAGTTTGGTGAAATATTTCACTCCAAAAGACTTATGTTTAAGTCATTTTCCCAAGGTTCTAATTGTCGTCAGCCTAGCCATGGCCCCACTTTTAAAATTGACTTGATTTCATGTGCAGGTTAAGGACTCATCTGATATCAATATTTGATCTAGGTTGTTCCCCACTGGCTCGTAGGATTAAGATGTTGGTTCATTAAAATCTATGAGGTTTGTGAGATGTGGATGTGTGTCCTAATATGGATGTGGGGCCCAACGTCCACTATTGAGCTTGTTGTATGATGTCTAAATCTAAAGGTGGCGATTGAATGCTAGGGTTAATCTAAACCATCCCCCACTGGCTTGCAAGGAAAAGGTGAGAACTCATTACAAATCACAAGGTTCATGGGCTCACGACACATGGAATAATCCACTTGCTTGGAGAAATAGGTGGGGCTCGTGGATGGATGATGTGGCTTCCAACTTAAATGAACACTATTGGCTAGAAATTGGTGAGCGATGGTCTCAAGGAATTCAAACCTGATCAACTCAATATGGGTTGTTTGATTCCCCATCTCATCAATAAATTGATGAGCAACATTCAAAAACCAGAAATAGGCATGTGATAGTTGGTTTGGCTCTGCAAGGAGTAAGCATTAATGGTGTATGCTCTTCAAGAGTGATCAATTTGATATCGGTGCGTGTAAAGAGTTAATTCCTTGTAATCATTGAGAATGATACACAAATTTCCATGTACCTTGGTAATTAATAATGGTGATTTAGATGCCATTGGTTGATCACCTATTCGCTCATGTGGGTTTCATTGAGCATTGATGATCAACATGATCAAATTGATCAATGAATGTCAATTGATGGCTCTCATTCTTGCCATTACAATCAAGAGATAGAGTTTTCTAATTTTGTAAGGTGAAATCACTTGGATCTACATCTGCAAAGTTATATATCGAAGGAAGATGAGTAAGCCTGATACTTTTGTTTCATCGGTGTGAAGGTCCCCAAGGTTCAATGTGTAGAAATCTCATAGTGATGTTGTAGAATACGAACAAAACATACCCAAATCTACTTTGAATCTGAAGGAAAAGCACAAGGAGGAGGTATGTGGTGAGAAGTCTACACGAGTTGCTACTAGAAGTAGCCATAGGTTGAGAAGCTGAGTCATGACTATAGAAATGATAGAGGGAAAAGGTAAGGAGCTCGTAGGATTTGTAAGAGGAATGTGAAGAAAGGTAAGATATGGCTGAGCTTCTTTTGGATGGAAGAATTCCCCTATTGACATTACTTATATCCCCTTGGATAGTGAGACCGAAATAGATTTAGGTTACTAATGATATCTCATGATCCTGAATAAATTGGTAGCCCCAGGGGTGGAAGTAATATCAATTCCCCTACTTTCTGTAAAGACTCCAAGCAGGAATGATTATTTTATGGTTGGCAGAGATAAAGATGAAGGAGCAGTGGTTTCTCCTCCTACCTCCATAAAGACATGAAGTTGGCGTGTGTACTGTGGTTTTGGTGTTGGTGCTTGTTTTGGTTCTGGGTGATGGAGGTGGTGTTTGGGTCTTGAATTTTGTTGTGATAATGATAGTACTGTTGTGGCTTTTCTTGTGTTCTCTACGTATGTTGGTTTTTTGTTTCCATGCTAACTATGGATTCCTAGAGCTGATACTATGAAGACTTTGGCTTGATGTGAGTGTGGAATGTAGAGTTTTGTTGGTGGTCAAAGGTAACTTTTGGCAGTATCGATTGGTTTCTTTTGGTGGTGGTTATGAATTTTGTTCCCCTTGATTAGTAAATGATTGTTGGTAACCATTTAGGGAAATTTTGAAATGAAATTCAAATTTGGGTTGAAATGAAATATTTTGAAATGTAACTATAATGAGTCTGATGCTTATTGCTCCCTTAATCTATAAAATGGATTTCAAGGCTCATTACAGGGGTTTGATTTTGAGTCCAAAAAATGGTCTGGGTAGTAGTTAAGTACAGGAAGAAGATATTATAGGAAGCTTAATGAATAGAATAGTATAATTGTCTTGGGTATAGGTCTTGTATGTAGTTGTGGACACCAAAAAAAGTAACCGTTCTACTTTTTCATGTTCAGGCCCTCCTTGTGGACTTCAGCTTGATTTTGTCTAGATTTGATGTTGTAATATGGTCAACACATTCACATTAGGTCTTGGACCCTTGTGAATCATTAAGACTTATAGGATGTCTTGTAAAGGTGTTGTGAAGTGTTGTAACCCACTTTCAAACTTTTGTAGGACCCTTTTATCATAATTCACCTAAATATTCCCTTTTTATCACTTACCAAGTCTTATTTCAAAGTCTTGTAAAGTGTTGTAACCCACTTTCACACTTTTCTAGACTTTTCATCACTAATTCAACCCTTTATCATGTTTAAATGACCCCTTAATACACTTTCCCACTATTTTTAAGTGTTTTTTTGAGGTAATTCCCATTGGACAACATTTAATGCCCTTTAATTCCTGACACCCACTTAATTTGCTTAAGTGGGACTAAGTTGCCAATAGGGGTGACTTAGTCCTTTTTGGCACAAAACTCAAAATAATCTCAAATTTCTAGCGGGATTTTGTCCTCTAACCCTTGAGGTCAGCTTGTGATGTGTTATTTTTGAGAAATTTTAGTAAAATCATGTATAAATAATGGTTTTTCTCCTCATTTTAAATCCTCCTATCTTCTACAATCTCCTAATATCTTGCACTCATCAATAATTAAATCTTTCAAGCATTCAAGCCATCTAAGCATAATCAAGTCATCCATTGGAGAACTTCATTGCATATATTTAGATTTTTACATCAAGGGTTTGGTATGTTTATGAAATTGCATGTTGCTTATTTATCATTCTCTTTCCATTTCATTTCATTATCTAGGGTTTGATTACCAAAGTGGGGTTTGACCAAGGCAAACCCCTATACTGTAACCCTTAACCATTTTTCCCTCTTTGCATTTCTTAGGTTTTGCATTATTAAATCATTTCATTTTCAGATCAATGAATTAGTACATCATAATTAGACATAATACATCTCATTCACGTTAATTTTGAGTGTAGAAATTTGTATTTTTGACCCCCATTCTTTCTCCTTTTAGGTGAAAAACCCTAGAAGGAGCTAAAGTAGTGTGGGAAATTCAAAATCATTGTCCACATTTTGGTGAACCTGACATTTGAGCATATTTACTTCTGATTTTAAGTGCATCCTAGGTTTCATTTAGATTGCATTAGATATTACATCGATTAAATTGCATCCTAGGGTTTTTAAATTGCATTAGTGAAAAGCTCAAATAGCTTGCATTCTTGCATCATTTTTGCATTGAAAATCACAAAAATTCTACATTTCATATTGTAGTTGTATTTGTGCATCTGAAAAGCATAAAATTGCATTCAAAATTTCTTAAAAAATATCAAAAAAACATCATTGGGACTAAATCACCACACTAGGCGACTTAGTCCTCCTACACTTTTTGCATTGTACTTTCTAGTATTTTCTAGGTATTTCCTACATTTCTATTTTCTATTACTGCATTTTTTCATATTTTCCATCTTTGTTTTTTTACTCTATTCCTAGCATATTAGTTTACTCATTGTCATCATGGCGTTTTCCTTTAATAAGTTTTGGAATTCATTGAAATCCTTAGTGGACATGTCCAATTGTGCCTTTGGTTGTGATCCGAATGACCTTGAGCTTCCTCATGCTCCTTCAACTCCTAATGAATTTCCACCTCATGTAGTTGACATCATTGTATAAGATGATGATAGCATGAACAAGTTCTTAAACACATGACTTGACAACCTTGAAGCCAATGCATCCTTTTACCCATCCATGAAGGCTCAAAACCTTCCTACTATCTCACCTCCTGATATGTTTGGTTATCTTCATCCTGAAATGAATGAAGGACCCAAGTTCCCTCCATCAGGTGGACCTAGTTCCTCTAAACAACCACATCCTCAACCATTTTATGATGACAAAGTTACAACACACTAATCAATCTTGAAGAAACATATGGCAAGGGTTTTACTATCTTAAGCAAACACCGATGTAACACAACTACCGAACATGAAATTCACTAAATTTATAACAAAGACCAATAGATGGAAACACAACATAGCTAGGATATCAAGATCCCCCTCATATCAACAAGTCTCCTTTCGAATATTGGAGACTTTGAGATGAAGGTACGATGATATTTGATTCCCCTCCTGATTTGAATGTCCTTCTTCCAAGAGAACAACCTTTACATGATTCCACTGACAAGGATGCTAGGATCCCCATGGGTCCTCTTCCTCCTTCAATCCATGAAAAAGGAGAATCTAGTAAATGCAAACGACCTTACAAATTAAAGAAAATAAAATTTCTTCTCCATCCACCACCTAAATGTGAAAGGAGACTCCAACTGCTTTTAAACAAATTCCTTATACTCTTACCACCTTCAAAAAATTTGGTCATCCATCCTAAAGATTCCAACATACCATATTGTAAATATCATCATATTCTTGGACATTGCAGCAATGAATGTTAGACATTGAAGGATATACTGAGTAAGTATCACTTCACTAATACTGATTGTTATCTTGTCATCCTATAATATCATATTACCAACCTTATCATGCAATAAATGTAGAATTTTCCATTCTCACTATTGGATGATCCTTCCCATCATCCATCTTGGCTTCTTCATTCCTAATATTCAGTGGGGGAAAGAATTTGTTAGCCTTGTCCTAGTCATGCATTTGTCCTTCTCTCTTAACTGTGTTATTCATCTTCTGCTTATACTACCTAAGATTGCGAAGCCAATAACTTGGTTAAAGGTTTACTTGAATTTGTATAACTAGCCCCTTTCTTTGGTGTGATTGCATGTTCATATCATGTTCCCCCGTAATGTGTGTTTTATGTTCTCTCTCTTTGTGCCCTTCCTCTATTTGTACCTCTATTCTTCTATATGTCATACATTTTCATTGCCTTTTTTTCTTTTCTTTAGTGTTTTCCTTTTGGGGATGACACAAAGTGTTGAGATGCCCTATGTATCTTCCATGTTGACCCAAATGGTCCCTTTTATTTTATCTTTTTCTTGTGTTTTCTTTTGGGGATGACGCAAAGTGTTGAGATTCCCTATGTCTCTTCCATGTTAACCCAAATGGTCCCTTTTATTTTTCTCTTTTTCTTGTGTTTTCCTTTTGGGGATGACGCAAGACATTGAGACCAAAATGTTTCCTTCATGTTGACCCAAAAGCTTTTACTTTCATTTCACCCTTTCATTTTCTTTTCACTTGTTTTTTCCTTTTGGGGATGATGCAAAGTGTTAAGACCACAATGTCTCTTCCATGTTGACCCAAAACAACCTTTATTTTTCTTGTTTTCACTCTCTTTGTGTCATTCTTCTAGTTCTATGTATTTGAGGAATGATGATATTTTCGAGCTCTTTCATAACAAACATTGTAGTAACAAACATATTGACCCCAAATACATAGATCCCTTATGTATTTACTGTGTTACTTTTTGGGGGAAACCCCTCTTTCTTTTGTTCATTTTTCCTTCACTTGAAGTAGCCTTACTAAAAAACGTATGACTTGGCATAGAGGTTTTTTAAGTTGGCTCTCATGTCTTGTTTCTTTTTGCATTTTTATTTTCTACTTTAAAGTAATTTCTCACAAAAGAATGTGTAGCAATTCCTTTAAAGTGGGGGCATACATTGGCATTATTCATTTGCATTTTTCTTTTTCTTGGTTCTTAGTGCAACCTTGTTACTTTATATGACATTGGGTGTGATGTCTTTCCTAATCATGATCTATCTTAGCATATTACATTCCTCTTGGTGGCTTGATGCGATGCACTGCATCCCCTAAGTTTTGAATATTCTATTATTTGATTGGTCCTCTCTTGGAGACATTAGACACAATGTTCCCTAAGTTATTGACCTTGCATGATCTTAACAAGACTCATTTGAACATTTTCTTTGCATGTTGCATTTTTCATGTACATGGCCACCTTGCATAACATAGCTTGCATGCCTGTGGTACCTTTGCATTTGTTCATGAATGTTAAGCATACAAATCTTTGCTTGTCTCATGAAGCAGGAACCAACATTATCCTTGTGGCACCTTATTAAAGTTATCAGGAAGTATAACTTTAGTATGGCTGAGTGGGAAAATCCCATTCCGTTCCATGAATTTTTCCCATAGCCACCTACTTGTGTGAGTGCATACCAACCGAGCATATGTTTCTCACCTTTTGGGCCTTCTCACCCCATGGACGATTAGAAGTTCCATGTCCCTAAAGTGAGTATACTTGGCCTTTCTCACCCGATGGACAATCATAAGTCCTATCGCCCCAGAGTGAGTACATATTTATTTTTCCAAATAAATAGCCTAGATCTAATCCACAATGAGCTAGATAGATGATCAAAGCTTTCTTTCATAATTTCTCATCATCCTATGTGTTCCTTTGTGCTCATGTTTGGTTTTCCATGGGATCATGATCCAGGGGGCTTGATCATCCCTCTTGATTATCATTATCTCATCTTATCAAGCATTAGTGCATTTGGACCTTTCTTGGTTGCATGATCAGCTACTTTAGTGTGAGTTTGAAGCAAGTTCATCCTCTCACTAAAGTGGGGGCTAACTGTGGAAACGGAAAAAGTAACCATTCTACTTTTTCATGTTTAGGTCCTCCTAGTGGACTTCGGCTTGATTTTTCTAGATTTGATGTTGTAATATGGTCAACACATTCACATTAGGTCTTGGACCCTTGTGAATCATTAAGACTTCTAGGATGTCTTGTAAAGGTGTTGTGAAGTGTTGTAACCCACTTTCACACTTTTGTAGGACCCTTTTATCATAATTCACCTAAATATTCCCTTTTTATCACTTACCAAGTCTTATTTCAAAGTGTTGTAAAGTATTTTAACCCACTTTCACTCTTTTCTAGACTTGTCATCAGTAATTCAACCCTTTCTCATGTTTAAATGACCCCTTAATACACTTTCTGACTATTTTTAAGTGTGTTTTTGAGGTTATTCCTATTGGAAAAAATTTAATTCCCTTTAATTCTCGACACCCACTTAATTTGCTTAAGTGGGACTAAGTCGCCAATAGGGGCGACTTAGTCCTTTTTGGAACAAAACTCAAAATAATTTCAAATTTCTAGCGGGATTTTATCCTCTAACCCTTGAGGTTGGCCTGTGATGTGTTACTTTCAAGAAATTCTAGTGAAATCATGTATAAATAAGAGTTTTTCTCATCATTTTACATCCTCCTATCTTCTACAATCTCCTAATCTCTTGCACTCATTAAGAATTCAATCTTGCAAGCATTCAAGCAAACTAAGCATAATCAAGTCATACATTGGAGCACTTCATTGCATATATTCAGATTTCTACATCAAGGGTTTGGTAAGTTTATGACATTGTATGTTGTTTATTTATCATTCTCTTTCTATTTCATTTCAATATCTAGGGTTTGATTACCAAAGTGGGGTTTGACCAAGGTAAACCCCTATACTCTAACCCTTAACTATTTTTCCCTCTTTGCATATATGTTTGTAGACGTTTTATGCAATTTTTTCAATGAAATAGGTGTTGAAAAGTGGTCAAGAAGTCTTAAAAGTCACTCAAGTCAAAATAACCATAATTCAAGTTTGGAGACACTTTTTTATTCCATTTTCTGCAAAATCAAGTGCAGACGCCTATCAGAAAAGCAAGTGTGGACCTGAGGCTACATGATTCTATCCCAAAATTTCTAAATCTGTAGGTGGACTAAGTCACCACTACTAGTGGATTAGTCCCACTTTTGGGCTTGAAAAGTAGTTTCTATATTTTTGGATACCCATTTGGCAGATTCCTATTCAAATAAGTTTTCTTGAAACTGGGACTAAGTCGCCCAGCCTGGCATAAGTGTCCCAGTCAACATTTTTAGTATTCTAGTATCTCTCCTCATAAAATTTTAGATTCTAGGTGCACCTCTCCAATTCTATTATGTTATTTCATCATTTCCTTGCATTTTTAGGAATTTTTGCATATCACACTATGTTTTCAAATAAGTTGCATTTCTTAGGTTTTGTATTATTAAATCATTTTATTTTCATATCAGTGCATTAGTACATCATAATTAGACATAATACATATCATTTACATTAAATTTGAGTGTAGAAATTTGCATTTAGGACCCCTATTCTTTCTCCTTTTAGGTGAAAAACCATAGAAGGAGCTAAAGCAGTGTGGGCAATCCAAAATCATTGTCCACAGTATTAATCTTGACTTAGTTTTATATAAGCTACATATGTCGAAACAAATATTATTTCTTAAATGCATACTCTCCTCTTGTAAATTTTTGCAAGTTATAAATGAAAGTATCAAGGGTATTCTCGTTTATCTTCAAATGTTCAATTGACTGTGTGTCCTTGTTTTTGCTTCAACTCAAAGAGTTAATTAAATGCTTGAAGAGGGTCATAAATTTGTAAGAATTTACATAGGATTTGATAAGAAGTTACATTTCAAATATTGTGAGTTTTCAGATTGCAAAGCACTATGAAAATAGTCCACCATTGTCTAAATTAAATAGCTTGTGTATTACTGGTTATTGCATGTCTAACCCCACATGCCCAATTGATGAAGCATTGTTCTATTTGTCAAGAGTTCTTACAATTGAGTGAATTGGTGATATGCCTAACTGCAGATTTTGAAATGAGAACAACATTCATGAAAATTATTTCAATTAAGAAATGTAAATTTGAAATATCCCCTTATTCCTAGCAAATGGATAATCATTTACCCAAAGATCAACCAAATCTTTAGTGAATTATGTTTATCTACAGATAATAGGAACCAATCTGTGATATGAGATTTCCACAATCCATACATGAATGTAATTTAACTTGCTTCTGGATTTGATTGTGTGTGAGTTTTTTAATCAATGTTTCAGATCACACTTTGTGATCCATCATCAGGGTGCAAAGAGAGCAAGAGGAGTAAAAATGATAAGTAGCAGACCCAACAATGCATAAAAAGGTTGGAAAGAGGGAGGAGAGATAAGGGGGCACAAGAATCAAGACACAAAGGAACCAATCTATGAATAGAAGTGTTCTCCATCAAATAAATCAGAATGAAGACAATAGGGAATACCCTCCCCGGTCCCACAGAGCCTAAAGTGTAGGAGTAAACACCTTAAACCCTTAACTCGTTGTGTTGGAGACTAGCCTAGGAATTTCTTGAGCATAAGGGTTGGCTACCCTTTAGAGAACTCTAGGGTTCTGTTGGAAAAAAACCCAACATAACAAATGCTTAATAACTTTACATATGTATGTGTAAAATTTTTTGAGTGAATCCAACCTCATTTGATAGGAATGATGGAAAGATTCTAAGCTTGAGAATCACCAGGCCTTGCTTGGTTTGACCTAAAAGATCGACAGGTTGGTTCTTGAACATGTATATGATATAGACATAAATCTACATGTTGAATATAACTATATGCATGGTATAAACCAGTAAGCCCATATGGGAATTTTCAAATATAACTCTTGTTGCTAAGAAAGAAAGCACCTGACCTATAAGAATGGTCGATTCCAGAGCAACCTATGCTTGTTTTGTTTGTAGCCTGAATAGGCATGAGTTCTACTTGGAACTTGACTTTTATGCCTATCTCTTGACTAAAATACTTGCTCAAGTTTTACATCGACAAGCACGCTGAACTTAGATTCTTTATATTATTAAGTTGCACATTGAATATTAGTAATGTAGGTGTTCAAGATCTAAATATTAGGCATTCTATTTTCATGTATGAAACTAGGCTATTTGATTTGTTAGAGAAATATTTTGGCTTGCTTGAAATTGACAAATGAGAAGGTGTAGGAAATATTTGTACTGGCAAAACAACATTTTTTATTTTTAGTTCATTGTGGAAAAACCCATTCTATTTTTAAAAAGTGAACATTTAATTGTAATGTTATCATTTAGCATCTAAAAAACTTGAAACAATAATGAGTAATTGCAAATAGTGAGTGTTCTATTGAAAAATGGCATTTTCTATCATTTAATGTAATTCTTTAGTCTGAAATAGTATTGTATTGATGTAAACAGTGAATAATCTATTGCAAACGACACAGTTTTTTGTTATCTTTGTAGTTGAAAACAGCCTTGCTCATTAAACTATTTAGCTTGAAAACAATTGAATAGTTGTAAATATTGAACCTTCTTTAAGAAACAACTTTTCTTATAACTGCTTAGTAGGAAATAGTGTTGGTTCTATTTAAACGATGAGTGTTCATATGTAAACATCAATGTTAGAGTATCACAGTTTTGTGAGAATTCAAAAGAAACAAAAATATGTATGAAAATATTAATATAGTCTTGTTTTGATTCTTTATTTTTGACAAAATAAACATTAAATGGAATATTATCTAATGATTGCAATTTGAATTAATGATTATTTCAAATGTATGCACAAATCAAAAACTTAAGTAGGCACATATATGTGTATGCACATAGACTTTGTCTATGTACATACACATACTTGTGACATACCTTATTTTGTTCTTAGTTCATTATTATATGAAAAATGCTTATGATTAAAAGTTATAAGAGTCATAAGTATGATATGACTAATTTTTGAATTACTCTATTGAATCATAAATCTAATTTCTGCTTAGAGAGTAAATTAGTAATCTAATTCTTTATTTCAAAGAAAAATGTGAAAGATTATTCTAATACTTGAATAGAATAGTGATACCTTAGTAGACTAGAGCACCTTGGGGTAGATGCTACTAGAGGGTAGATAGCTATTGTGAGATGCATATTTAGAAAGTTACCTTCTGGAATGGGTGCCAAAATGGAGTTTAGGGAGTATAGATTTGCTTTACCAAAACCTATTTTTTGTTGTTGTTGCAACATATTTGTTATTCTTGGCCAAGAAATATTGTTTATTTTGTATGTATGAACTCTGTGATATCATTCTATGCCACTCCTAGCATAGATCTTGTATTTTATTTTCTAACTTGTACATAGAAATTGCATGCTAATATATGGCACGCACTAGATTTCACCTTGCAGATTGTTATCTTGCTAAAATTTTCATGCAAGTTCGAGCATTCTTCAAGCCGAAAGAATTCTAGGGAAGTGTAAGCTTTGTGGTTGGGTGGTAAATCACTTCAACCATGTTCTCATCCACCAGTGGAGGTGAGCATCTAAGAAGAACCTTAGTTGTTCACAAGACTATTTTAGTCTAAGATGTAACCTGATGTAATACGTTCATTTAATTGATGTAAAATGTACAAAGTAATGAATTTGTGGCCTTAGGATCCAAGTCAAACCTGATATTGTAATTTGAATTTTGAAGTGAATATATGAATCACTAACTCATTTTAAATGGACATGTGTAGCTATGATTGACTTTAGCCACTAGTTATGTTTTTTTAATTTGGAATATATTCACGTGTCAAATATAATAATGATAATTAAGTAATAATTTAGGATGGGTTATTACATTTGGTATCAGAGCTTAGGGTTCAACTCTAGGCCTTTGAGTCTACCATAGTTGACTAGGGTTAGTTGACCCTTGACCAAAATTTAGTTGTCTTAAGAATTGACCGAACTTGGATTGAATGGAGGTATGGGAAGGTCAAAGGAAGGAAAAATGAAAGGGAAAAATGTTAGAACCTCATGTAAGAATGATGTAAAGGAAGAAAATTTCAAGGCAGAGTTTCAATCAAAAATTCCTAATGATGAAACTCTAGCCTAGGAACTTACATGACTTGATCTAGAGTGAGGCTTGAATATTGAGGAGAAGCAAACACCTAAGATCAAAAATCTTTCTGCAATCTAGGACTAGCCTCTAGGGTGTGGACCCAATGCACTCTTGTTGACTAAAGAGGAAAAGGAGAGCCTACATGATCAACCATCCTCTTCTATAAAGTTTGATGTAAATTTAGATGAGGACCCTAAGGAATGTCCTCTTACAGATGCCGAGAAATTGGAATGATGTAATAAGAAGACTATTATAAATAAGTATCTATAAATAAGTATCTATTGAATCACCTTAAATATAAATAAAATACGATAATATTTTTTTGGTGTGTTCAAATGAGGGACTCCAAAATGTGTGTACTATGCATGAATGTGTATGTTTTCTAGAATGAGAGATGTATGCATAATAAAATTATGTGATGTAGCATAAGAATGTTTATTCATAGAACCCTATGTTGAGATGCGATAAATGTGAATGTGTTGCAGGATAAGTGTGGGACAACATGGTGACCACCAAGAAAGAGATGGATGGTAGTGGTTTTGATAATGGACCTAACAAGAGGCCAAAAAAATTCTAGAGATTTTGAATTGACAAGAGTCTCAGATGGATAATATAGAGCAAGAAGTCTGAGTGGCATGTGAGGACCTAGACCATAGGAATGCAAAAGGAAATTAATGAGACTGTGGTCCAAGGGTAGGTCCACGAGGATGAATTCAGGAAGAGCTAGGGAAAGATCTCAAAAGAGTAGCACCACCCAAGTTTGATGGTAAGTCTATTGGAGAAAAATTTGAGGCTTGAATTATAGAGATGGAAAAATACTTTGGGCTCTATAACCTTTCTAATCAGACTAAGGCAGGTTGGGCTACGTAACAAATCTTAGGTGAAGCAGCGACTTGGTGGGATAATGAGAAGTTAGAAAAAAATATTCAACTTGCTAAGATCACTTGGGAACTCTTCCTCCAAGCTTTTAGGAAGAGATGGTTACCGCAAATTTTCTTTGACAAGAAAGTGACAAAATTTTAGAACTAACCTAGGGAAATATGACTGTGATTCAGTATTGGGAAAAGTTCACCAACCTATTGAAATATGTGCCTTAGTATTAGGGAGATGAACGGTTCTATATTTGGAAATTTATAATGGGACTCAGACCTTACATAGGAGATGAGGTGGATATGCATGAACCTCAAACCATGAATGAAGTATTCCTAAAAGCCACAAAAAAAAATAGAAACTATAGCAATTATCCAATCTCCACAACGATTCAAATTCTAAGTCACAGTATGGGAAAAAGAAATTTCATAAAGGAGACAAGAGCCATCAGATCCATAATCTCAAGAGGGGAAGTGATTTCTAGGAAAAGGGTGTAGATGGTAATGGTGGAAAGAATAAGAAAGAAAAAAAATCCAAGGGTAAAGATGACCATAACTAGAAAGGATTTAGAGAGGACAAGCCAAGATGTCACAAAGGACCTTGTGATGGATGTTATACTTGTGGAGGTGACCATTATGCCTTGAATTGTCCTTAATGGTTGAAGTCATAGAAGGAAGCTACCAATAGACTTAGAATCACTAGATCCATGCTACAGTGGACAATAGATAGGCAAAGTATTAAGCTTCACCAATTCAATTGATGAGTAATCTCTATAGCCAATCTATCTCTATCTTAATTGATATTGGAGCTACTGAATGTTTTATAGATCTTGTTGATGGGTTTTTCTTGCACTTCTCAACATAGACAACACACAAGTGTGATGCCTCTCTTCAAAGATGAAAATTTGCAACTAAGTTTCAGAAAATCACCCCAAGGTCTCTCAGATGTTAGGTCATGACTAAGCTTTGAATAGTTCAATTGGTTTATGTGATTTGCTAGTAATCACAAAGGGAATCTATGATTCACTAAGCATAGAGGGAATTGGGACTACAAATGGAGTTTCAAGTTCAAAATAGAAAACTTAAACTCTATATTTTCCATCATATTTCACTTTACAATGATGTTGGAACTTTTTTTAACTTCAATTTCAAAGAAAGGTCAAAAGGGAAAAAGAATAAGAAGTTTCCCTGAAACTAATGTTGAATAGTAATAATGGAGGATGCTACAATGGAAATCCTTCCAAAAACTAAGTTTCACTTTACCAAGGGCAGCCTACAGTCTCATGAAACTAGTGCAATCTTCTAAGGTTTGTAGTTTTTCAAACCATTCATTCACCAATAAAGAATGAATAATAACTAAACTTAATTGCGGCAATGTAAATGATGCTTAGACTAACTTTACACTAATGTTCATCATCAATAAACAACAAAAAGTATGAGCTAAGAAGATATCAACACTATAAAATTCTTCACCATTAAAGCACATCATACACTAATAACTAAAAGAAACTTGAAAATAGAATAGAAAAGCTAAAATCTAAGATTGGGAGAATGAATCATAGACACATGAGAAGAAAACACAAGAAACCATCAAACAATGCTTTTCTCATTAATTTATGTAGCATTCCTTTACACAACAACTCACCCCTCTCTTTGAAAATGAGAGGAAGCCCCTATTTATAGTTTTCCAAAAGAAAAATGAATGGACAAGATTCATTTACATTGTGTGGCTTAGATTCATTTTACATTAGGGTTTCACTTTTTCCCTATTTTGTCTTGTAGTCTGTTTTGTCATTTAGTTTCCTTGACACTATAGTTGTTTTGTCCTATAGTGATTGCCAACCTCTATATCTAATTTGACAAGTATTCATCATCTATGATGGGATTTCCAACTACTTTCTGAGCATTTGCATACTCGATGAACTTTCCAAACACAACTATGAGTTTCTTCTCCTCAGAGAGCTCGGATTTGAGGATTTGGAAGGACATCCTCTTGATTCTCTCAATGATTTCTTTTCAATTCTCAGTAAAATTTGAGGCAACCTCAATCATTTCCTTTGTATAGAAGAAATACCTTATAGCAAAATCCATAAAGTCTGGTGATAGTGTGTCACTAGCTTCTTGCTCCATCTTCCTATAGAACGAAGCCCTGACTCTCTCTAGATCTAATTCTAGGGTGGGCACTTCAAAATCGGTCATCAACTTCAAATACTCTGCACTATCTATCTGATGCTTAACAGTCCATTTGTGATCAACCTTGAGGTCATGCAACACCTTCATAACTTCCTTTTTGTAATCTAAGTTCATTAACCAGATTTCTACCAGCTAGTGGTCTTCTTTTGCCATTTCTAGCTCCTTCTCCTAGATATCTCAGCTAAGCTTGAGGATGCACTCCAACTTAGGATAAGTGATGTTATATGTCTCCAAGAACTCCTTATAGTTGTTCAACATTTCCTCTATATCTTTTTCCAAGCTTTGATTCCTATTATACATTGTGACTCCATGGTTGATCCCTCTGTCGCCATTGGATATCACTTTGTTGAACCAATTGGTCATGGACTTGGTCCAATTCTTCCTTTTCTCCATTTTATTGATATATTCCTTTGAAAGTAGGGAGGGAAACATTGATGATTATGCAAGAGATTCTTCTTCCATGGATGTCCATTGCTGAATATAGGTGGTGATATCCGCCACTTGTGCTTTCATATCCTCTTTGGTGGACTGATCCTTGTTCATCTATTGTATCATGGTAATTATTGACCCTTGCATATCACCAATCTTTTGCTCATGGGTCGCTAAGCCTAGATTGATCATAGATAATTGATATTCTTGCATGTATGGTCACTATACCTCCATTGGCTACTAGGGTGGAAACTTGTAGCATTCTAGACCTAGAATCCTCCACCATGATGTGTGACTTGATTTTGTGTTTCTTCTCTTTTTTGGTCCTTGTCTGAGCCCAGGCTAGGATGGCTTCCAACCTTTCTTTAGGGTCAACAACCTTGAGAGCTTTCTTCTTCAACTATTGCTCCAACCATCTAGGAACCTCTATTTGAGCCTTGGGCGATTCTTGAACACCTTCCTATTCTTTGTCACTCTGAGCCTCATCTTCTTCATTACTAGGAGCATTTTCATCACTCCTTTCTCCTTCACTTGGATCCTTTTTAGGTTTGGATTTTCTTTCAATATCTGGATCAGTGACTTCCACATTTTTTTCAATGATGTTCTCTTCTTGGGACACCCTTTCTTTTTAATGTGCAATATTGACACTATGTTTAGGCTTAGAGCTCTCTTCCCAAGCAACCTTCTCTTCTTGTTTCTCTTTCTCTTCCTCCCTTTCCAAAGGAACCTCTTCTTCTTAGACCGAGCCCTTGTCTGAGCCAATTAGTGGAGGCTCTTTGAGTATCTCCACATCTATGTTAGTATCTATTTTCTCTTCTACAGATTAGTGTTCCTCGGGGTTAGCCACTTCACTTGCATCTTTATGATGTTGGGGCATCTCTTCATTTGGCTCTTGATCTGATGTTTCTATCACATAATTCTCATCTAGATCATTAGTATCATCTCTTGAAGTTTGTGACCTCTCTTCGTTAGAATCCAATTTTTCCAAGTTTATATTCAACCCTCCCTCTAGGTGCTCAAAATAATCACCCTGATCAGAATATTTGAGCTCTTCATCTATGTCTTGTGGGACTTCTCCATGTTTCTTTGTGTGGACTCTTTCCATCTGTTCTGAGATCTACATGGTGTCCTCCATTTTTGAGGGCTCAGTAGGTGGTAGAGGAAGAGGTAGAGCAATAGAAATTTGGGCCATTAAAGCCTAGACCTTGGGGTCAAGGATTACTCTAGAGAGATTGACATGTATGTTTTCCATATAGGACGCAAAAGCTTGCTACTAGGTAGGTGGTGGCATAGAAATTGAGGGAATAGATGGTGGTATAGTAGAGAATGTAGGCAATGGAAGTGAAAGCAAGGAAGATGACAACAAAGAAGTAGTGGAAGAGGAGGAATCAAGTACCATTATTAGAGCAGTTGGTGAGGTGGAGGCAAGGTGGATAGAGATATCCACATCAGGCCAAGACAAGATGGGAAAAGGCTGAGAGACGAAAGGTGGAGGAGTGGTGATGGTGTCAGCAACAACGGTAGTGGAAGTGGGAACATAAGTGGTAGATGGTGAATGTTGCTGCTCGGTTTCTTCTTCTTCTTCATGGAACTCCTCTTCCTAAATGGTGGGAATTTCAAGCATGAACATCTCCATTCTCTTTGTCCTTTTAGATGATTGTCCCTCAGTTGGCTTTCTGGAATACACCTTTTGTTTAGGCTTATGCTTGGGTGCATCCTTCCTCTTTTTAGATCTTGTAGCTGATGAGGACTTGGAAGCTTCTTCTAGTGAGCTAGCGGCTACACCACAATTAGTTTCACTTTCAAGCTCATCTTTGAGCTTGCCAAATTTTAGCTGTGCACCCTGCTCTTTGAGTTAGGAAATTTTTGCATCTACCCATTGTCTTATTCTATTTTCAATAGGCTAGGTGAGTATGTTGAGGTCAATGACCTCTTCTTCATTCCAATTAATCATGAGAAAGGGAATCCCGACCATAGCATGGTATCTATCATCAACAATATTGTCTTCTTCCACTATTTGATCAAGCACTAGGAATAGGTTGGTAGACTTGATAAACTAGGAAGTCATCCTCATATAGTGCCTCATCCACACCTCCCTGTCATCACCACAGTTGGACCAAAAGTCCTCAACATGATTTCAGTGGGAATATTGCCTTCCAACCTAGTTATTTAGTTTTCCATATGGATCCATTCTTCCTCAGTCAGTGTCAAGGTCCAAGTTTTACTTTTCCAACTCCTTATTTGAGTATTTGGCACATATATTAGTAGGATAGGAATACATTCCTAGTATGAAGGTTAGGGGATATGGAATCCCAGCTCAATGCTTGTCACTCAATAATGTATGGGCAGTCGGCAACTGCTGAGAAAATTCTAGCAAGACTATCTGATCATTTCAATAGTGTGGTAATTGGTAAGGTCTTTCACAAAACCCTTCAGCTCTAATGTAGGTAAATTTTGGAAACTAGATAAACAAATACCCAAATCTCTTTATGAAGGCCTTTGTGCTATGTGAGACCCTTCTCTCCAAATCTCCTCCTAAGAGTCTAATTATGTTCCTAGTAAAGGCATCATTTACTCTTCTCTATTCCCTCTTGAATTTTTTTATTGCAACTAGGGATAAGAGTCGTAGACTTTAAGCTCCCCCTTCTTCATCCCCTATGAGCCTACATAGAAAATTCTTTTATATGGGAATTTCTCCACAAGGAGGTAGACTAAATACGATGTCATGTCAAATTGAGAGGTATTCTTCATGACCATGAGCTGATTGTGTAAGTTGTCACTAATCATCTTAGCCTAGTGGAATTTGCTTTGACCCTGAATGATCTCCAAAACAAAGTAAAACATCCATTCTTCAAAGAAGGTAGTAGTTGGTAGGCCCATTACTCTGCTCAAGAGAGTAACCAGATTCTGGTACTCCTCGAAGAAATCACTTCTAAATAACTTTTGGGGAATTTTGTTAGCACTTCCCCTCTTTTCCTTAAACCAATGTTGGTTGATCATCCTCTTGCATCCTAGAGGATCATGCTACCATACATTTTGAGAAAATTATTTCTCCATTTCTCCCATCTTATCAAATGTAGGGATGTCGAATATCTTTCCAATAGACTTGGCTAAAAATTCTTCTAGTACTCTTCCATCCTTGTTAATTATTTTTCTGTTGGAATGGTAACACTGCCGACAAGCCATGACTAGTTCAAGGGAAACTAGTGTAGGAGGGAAGCTGACTGCCTTAGTGAGGCCACTTCATTTGATTCTTTGGGAATCTTCTGTGGTCAGGCTAACCATTACCCTTTGCTTGAATTCATCAATATTCACATTTCCCAAGTTTATATTTGACATTGTGTCCTAAGCGAAGGAAAGCTTGGAGGTACACTCCACCCTATGGAACTGATACTTCATTTGTTATTTTTTCTTCTTTCCCCTTGGTGTTTGAGTGAGCTTCTTTCCCTTGTCAGCTTTTCCTATGGGCTTTGCTGATGATCTCTTAGCGGGTTCCATAAATCATGCGCATAGAGAGTGTAGTAAGTGTTTTACATATAAAAGAGGGAAACATCAATTAAATCCTACAAATCCAATGTTAGATCCATTTATACATAATCAAAAGATCATAAAATTCATCATTGTATGCTTTTGAGGCTCATTTGGATCATTTGCACAAATGCGGGCTCACGAGTGCAAGTTTTCCTTGGGTGGAAGTTGTTTAGAGTAGCTAGGAGCGAGATGAAACTGGGGCAGTAGAGTTCCACAGACAACCACCCACAGTGAGATTTCTGCATTTCTTACTCGAAATCCAAATCCCCCAAGGAATGATTAAGCACATGTGGAAATAGGTCCTGAGGCACTTAGCATCATTAGATTAGGTTTTAGTGCTCTTGTGGGTTTGGAGGATGCAGGCTCCATAGGGTGGAAAGGCATTAAATCTTGGCCATAAAGTAGCAGCATTTAGGAGATGATGACTCGCATGCAGAAGTTTGCATTGTGGAACCCGTGGGTGCATTGGACGTTGGGTATTATTCCTTAGTGTTTGATAATTTTTGGGACTATGGAAACAAATTGTTAGGCCATGGTAATATTTTTGTTGTTAAGGAGTAGTCATGAAGGGATGGTGGTTTGTAGATAGCCACTCACATAGACGGGCCTAGAAATGATGCCTAGACTCAAGTTTTCATGCTGAGAAGTTTTAGAGTTTGATGAAAGGAAAACCACTTGGTGGAGTTCGCAGTGTGGGGAGACATGATGACTTGGCTATAAGATAGCGATGTTTGGTGGATAGAATTCTGACAACATCCACCTACAAGAACTATCCACTTAGCATTTTGTTCAATGGGATTTGAAGCCGAGAGGGAAACTGAGAATGTGAAGTCCACAATGCAAGATGGTATTGCAACTTCATCATTAAACAATGGTGGCCAGGTGATGGAAAAATGCATGAGGAGGTCCACAAAGTGATCAATACTTAGAAAATTTTTGGCAAGTGTTGGGTTTGGTTTCTTTGTGATGAGAATGTAGGTGGAGCCCGCAATGCAGAAAATTGTTGGGGTTTGGCCGCTAATCAACAACGATCACACGAAGGCTACTCGCAAGTGGAATCCCGCATGGGGATTCCCATAGAGGGTTATTGACTTAGTAGTTTCTTTGATATTTTTCAAATGTTATTCAAGATGGTGAGGGTGATGGTGTGGGCTACAAGGGTTTATCCACCACATGAAGAACATCAATGGAGGAATGGGATTCTGCATGGGTGCGAGGATGAAATTTTGACCGATGCTAAGGACTTTTGAATGCTAGGACAAGTTGTCTATGCGGGGCCAAGGATTGCAAAGGATTTGATGAAATTGTCGTGGTGGAATAGGGTTTTATTCTCAAATATTTTAACATTTAGAAACCCTAATTATGAAAGAACATTTTAAAAGGGCATAAAACATGAGCCTACATGGAACAATGTGAAAATCTGATTAAAATATGACCCAAATTTGCAATAGGATCTTGTGCAGATGGGAGAAATTAGCTTTCTCTTCAAATTTTAAAAGCATAGGGTGAAAATGACATCCTAGAAGGTTCTATTTATAGAAGTTTTAAACATTAATGCACACATTTAACTCAAATATGATTATAGGTTGGGTTGGTTGGGGTGTGAAAACCTGCACCACATTGGATGCTAGGAAAAAACCCAGGCAGTGAAAAAAAGTGCATGACCCATAGTATGGGTGGAAGCCTAGGGTTAGAAGCTTCTTAACAGTGAAGCAATGATGGTGGCCCAGAGAGGGAGACCCACAAATGCAGGTCCACTAAGCTCGATGGACACCGGGGAAAAAAGCCAAGGGAAACCTGCAACTACACTTCCATAAACACAAAAGACTTAGCATATTTTGGATAGGTGAATTTGGTCAAAGGGATTTTGGTGACTTTACTACATGTGACAACCTTGAGCTCAGAAATAAGGGCATGCAAAATGAGGCAAAGGTGAAAAGGAAAGAGGGGGTCCCTAGTTTGAACAAGGCATGTGTGCTATAGGCACAACAGATCCTAGAATAATAACCAAGATACCCATTAGACCTAGATACATGGAAAATTCATGGATAGTCTAGTATGGTAATCAAGCAGAGTGGATGGTAGATACCTATCTCTTTTGTAGTGAGTTAGAGCTTCCAACCTTTCAAAATTAGGTCAACTTGTATGTGGCACCTTTAGGTTCATATGATGTAATTTTTGGAATCAATTAGTTAACTGAGAATAAGGCTATAGTGAATTGTGAGGATAAGGTGGTCAACTATCTAGATGATTATGGAAATCCAATTGAGGTTTATGGAATGCAGAGACCCTTAGAGCATAGAAAAAATTCTACGATGCAGCTCAAGAAGGCTCGTCAAAAGGGGTGTGCAATTTATGTAGTGCATGTCAGTATTCCTGATAGCAATGAACCATATTTAGATAACTATCCTATTCTCAAGGAGTTCCAAGACATATTCCCTGATGAACTTACGAAGTTTCCTCCAAAGTAGGAATTTGATTTTTTTATCGACCTTGTTTTAGGAGCTGAGCCTCAATATAAGGCACCTTATTAGATGACCACCACAGAACTCTATGAGTTGAAGGGCCAATTAATGGAATTGTTGGATAAAAGAATTGTAAGAGCCAGTGTGTCTCCTTGGGGAGCACAGATTATTTTTGTGAAAAAAAGGATGGAACTTTGCATCTATGTATAGATTATTATATGTTGAACAAGGTGACCATCAAGAATTGGTATCCACTCCTGAGGATTGATGATCTATTTGACCAAATGAAAGGAGCAACAATCTTCTCCAAAATTGATCTCAGGTTAGGGTACCATCGATTTAGAATTAAGGAAGAATATATTTTGAAGATTGCATTTAGAACTTGATATGAACATTTCGAGTTCACTATGGTACCTTTTGGTTTGACTAATGCACCATCAACCTTTATGAACCTCATGAATAGTGTGTTCAAAGAATGCTTAGATGACTTTGTTCTTATCTTAATTGATAACATTATAGTCTACTTAAAGACTATTGAAGAACATGATAGACATTTGAGGATAGTTTTTTTAGCAATAGAGAGAGAGGAAACTCTTTGGGAATTTTCCCAAGCGTTCATTCTATCAAGATAGAGTGCATTAACTAGGTCATATTATTTTAGTTGAAGGAGTCTTTGTGGATCCTGAAAAGATCAAGGTGATTATGCAATGGTTATTGCCTCAAAATGTGTCAAAATTCTATAGCTTAATGGGCCTCATAGGATACTATAGGAAGTTTGTGCAAGGGTTCTCCTAGATTGCATCTCATATTACCTCACTCCAAAGGAAGGGAATGTGGTTTGAATGGACCAAGAAATATGAGCAGGAATTCCAACTCTTGAAGAAGAGGCTCACAAAAAAACTAATGTTGACTATCCCTGATCCTAATGGAATATTTACAGTAATCATCAATGCTTCAGGAGAGGGATTGGGAGCAGTATTAATGCAAGACAGACAAGTGGTAACATATGAATCAAGGAAGCTCAAGCAACACAAAGTGAACTATGCACCTCATGATTTAGAATTGGAGGCCACAGTTCATGCCTTACAAATGTGGAGGCATTATCTTTTGGGAAAGTCATTTGAAATCAAGATAGACCACTTAGGATTGAGATACATATTTACCCAGCCAAACCTTAATGCGCAGAAAAGAAGGTGGTTGGAATTCCTTAGCGAATATGACTTTGGAATTGAATATATAAAGGGGAAATAGAATCGAGTGGTTGATGCTCTTAGTAAACAAAGACATATGGCAGCCATGATCTCAAAAAGGTCTAACTTGAGACAACAATTGATTTAGAATCTACTAGGGGATGATCACTATGAGAGAGTGAAGAGTTCCCTAGTAGTAAATCTTTTATATTATCAGTTTGATGGGTATGGGATCGAACCAGATGGTATTTTAAGATATCAAAGAAGAATGTATATTCTTGAATCTAGAGAGCTAAGAAAATTGGTTTTAGAAGAGGTTCACAATGGGTATGATTGCAGAGTTGAAGACTATATTTTTGGCCTAAACTCAAGAACAAGCATGATGTTATCTTGGTCATGATTGATAAGTTGACTAAGGTTACATACTTCATTCCATGAAACCTTAAGGATGGATCATTGACCCTAACTAAGAAATTTGTCTAGGAGATCTTTCGCTTGCATGGAGTGCTAGAGACTATAATTTCTAATAGAGACACATGGATGACCTCAAGGTTTTGGATGACCCTAAATGCTATGTTGGGGACCAAACTAATTTTTTTTTTAGCTTATCATCCTCAGATTGATAGGAAGACAGAGAGGGTAAATCAGGTAGTTGAAGATCTCCTTTGAATGTATTATATGGACCAACAATATAGGTGGGAAGAATATTTTCCTTTGTTACAGTTTTCTTACAACTCCTATCATACATCCCTAGGCATGGCACCATTTGAAGCCTTGTATGGGTGAAAGTGTTGTACCCCCATCAATTGGAATAAATTGGAGGAAAAGATCATAGGAGGACCTAAAGTGCTTAAGGAAATGGAAGAAATAGTGAGGGTCATTAAAAGCATATTGAAGGAGGTGGCAGACCGAAAAAAGAGTTATGTTGACAAGAATCGAACTCTTAGATAGTTTACAACTAGGGAAAAAGTTTTCTTGAGTTAAACCTCATAAAATTTCTATTGCTTTTGGAAATTCTTCCAAGTTGGCCCCAAGATATGTCATACCATTTGAAGTCTTGGAAGTGATTAACCTTATAGACTAGCTCTACCACCTACTCTAGCTTGACTTCATAATGTATTTCATGTTTCCTTGCTTAATCCATATCATCCTAATGTGTCTCATGTGCTTGATTATCAATCTTTGTAGGTACAAGATCTAGGAGTGGTGCTAGTGAAGCCCATTAGAATCCTAGATAGATGCAACATTAAGTTGTGAAGCGGATATATTGCTCACTTTAAGGTCCAATGGGACTAGTACTCAGAGGACAGTGCCACTTGGGAGGATGTAGAGGAAATATAACACTCTTTTCCACATTTTCTTTCTTGAAAAAGAGACTTCAATAATTTTACTTAAAAATAATAATTGGATTGAGATACTATGATATTTCATGCCTAAATTTGATGTTGAAATAAACAACTACATTTTGATCTAATGTTGAAATAGACATATACATTTTCATATGACATTGAAATAGACATATACAATTTGATGTGATGTTGAAATAGACATATACATTTTGATGTGATGTTGAAATAGACATATACATTTTGATGTGATGTTGAAATAAACATATATAATTTGATGTGATGTTGAATTATGCATATACAATTTGATCTCATGTTGAAATAGACATGTATCCTCAAATTTGACATGATGTTCTTTTTTTTATTTACTAGACATCGAGATGATGTCTCTTCCAAGAGGGGAAGGATGCCACAACCAAATCTCATTGCATATTTATTATAATATGGTAAATTGAATTATTGAAGAAATTTAATATATATTAAATGAAAATTTTGGAATTTTTGAAAATAGAAAGAAAGAAGTTAACTAATGTTGACTATGCAAATTTTTGAAAATTATCATATATGTTATAAAAAATTGAACATTATTGATAAATTTGTAAGTGCAAGTGTGTGTAGTTGCAAGTGATAGGTTGAAGGATGAGAACACGATTGAAGTAAGATTGTTTAGTTAGATTGAAAGGTAAGCCTATTGGAATCTAGGTGCACACACCACAAATGGCATGATTTCTTACATTTGAAATATTTTGCATATATAGAAGAATGCAATTTCATGACTTGTGTTTTAGCGATTGAAAATGAATGGCTTGTAGATTAAATTGCCTACTCAAACTTTGTGTTTTGAAGAAAATGAAAGTATGTATTTTAAAGAACGATTAAAAGGATATGAGATTTCATTATGTGAAAATTAAGTAAAAAATAAATCTCTTTTATTTTATATATATGGATGCTAGAGATGAAATTAAAGTTCCTTAATTTAAATAATAGTATATGGAACTTATAAGCTCTTCCAAACAAAAAATTTACACATGAATATATATACATGTATGTAAATAGATGCATTCATATTTATACATACAAACATACATAGATATATATATATATATACTTAAAAATGAAGAACGAACATAGTAAATATGAATGAAGTCATATAAGATATACAAATATTAATATATATATGTATGTATGTATGTGTATATATATATATATACACATATAAATATATGTGAACATATATTTATATTCTTATCGAATTTAAATTAGATAACCAATTATATTCCAAATCGGACTGTTTGAAATCAATGAAAAATCAGGAAGGCGTCCCATGAAGGACGTGGTCTGCCACAAATTTAATGACAATAGTAAAACCAAGTAGTGGCTAGCGGCAAGGAAATACTATCATCACCTAGTAACATGCAAAAGGAATTATTGTTTCCATTTTTTAATCGATACCCTAGCGAAAAAGAAGAGCGAAGAAAGAAAATTGTCTAGTTCGAATGAAAAAAGAAAAGAAAGAACATGAGATAGGGTAAAATCTGAGTGAAACTTCACAAAAGATTGAATTAGAGGTAAATTGATCTCTTTAGCAATAAATTTGGTTTTATTATCATTATTGAACATGTTAGAAGTATTCCTTCATTGTGTTGAATAATTTCATAGTGTGGACACTGAAAAAGTATTTCCTTTTCCTTGCTTGATTTTGGAATAATTAATGATAAATTGGACTTAATTTCACATTGATCTAGTGTTGTGACATGTTTTACACAACCACATTAGGTCTTGGGCCTGTTTTAGGATAAATTAACTTAACTTTGTCCTAATTTAATATTTTAAAATGTATTTATTTACATCTCCACATTAAATTTAGGAGGCTTGTAAACAAAGTGGACCTAATCTAGTGTTATAATGTGTTTTACACATTCACATGGGATTTAGGGCCCTTCTAAGCTAAATAGACTCATTTTTTCCTTAATTTAGTGTTGTAAAGTGCATTTATTTACACTTTCACATTGGATTTTGGACCTCCTTGCATTTATGACCTTTATATCATCATTAATAGGCCCCTATGACCCCATATTATGCATCCCAAGGCATATTTTGATCAAAAACCTAACTAGATCAACATATGAACTTAATTTATAAATTCCCCAATATTTTGGCAAGAAATTGGCCCATGTGGGACCCATTTGCCACCTTGGTTGAATGAGTCCCATCCAAGTGTGACTCATTCACCCAGGATGGCAAATGAGTCCCATTAGAGCTATTTTCGAGGTTTGAGCAGGAAAAATTGGGTTTTAAGTTCAAATTTCTTCAATGTCGGCCTTGGGGATCAAATTAATGGTCATGTGAGTGCCTTTCCTATATAAGAAAGCTTTCAAATCCTCATTTCATCAATCCATCATCCACTCAATTTTTCAAGTCAAGTACTTAAGAGTTAAGCATTTCAAGTCTTCACAAGGTCATCAAGATAGCTTTCAAGATCAATTCTAAGGCATTTAAGAGCAAGATTCTTCATCAACTGTTGTAGCAATTTAGGATCCATGATCATGGCAAGGTTCTAATTGAATTATGTCATGTTCATGCTTCATTATCTTATTTCATAATTTTTTTTAATTACCTCAAAGGGGTTTGACCAAGGCAAATCCCTATTCCCTAACAATCAACATTTTCTCTTTTTCTTTGTGTGATTGCAAATCTAGGTGCTTTGAAGGCTTGGAGATGATTTAAGAATATTTTTATTTTTTTTTGGGGTCATCTCCCTATTGGAAAGGTCAAAATATTCATGAAAAGTCACCTATAGGCCTAAAATTGGTAGTTTCATATTTTGGAACCTAGAGAAGTAGAAAGGGCAGACTAAGAGGTGTAGATCAAAAATTTGGATTTTTAGAAAATCTAAACTAGACTCATTCACCACAAGAGGTGAATGAGTCCCATTTTTGGTCAATTTTTATTTTTTGGCATTCTCGGATACCCTTTCTCAAGAAATTTGTTCCTATGTAGAAACCCTACTCAAGGATTGATTTGCCCAGATTGGTGAACGAGTCCTAGTGGGCCAAAATGTTAGAATCACCAGTATTTCCAATCTCCATCCAAGTCTCTACAAGTTTCTAGGTGCACACTTTCTGTTTTACTTTCATGTTTTGTTATATTTGCATTTCTAGGGCATTTTCTATGTCATTTTGCATATCACACTATGTTTTCAAACATTTTGTGTTTTCCAAGTTTATACTTGGTGGTGAACCCCTTTCTTGTCTCAATCATCTTCAAGGATATCTTATAGTTATATCTCTCACATCCTTCATTGGGTTTAGATCTCTAAGGTATTATTGAATGTGAGCATTGTGAAATCAGATCCCTCTTCCTTTATTCCTCTTTTGTGTGAACAAAGAATTTGTGCATCCATTTCTAGTGTTTACATTTTGGTGAACCTGCATTCATAATACCTTATTTTCTGATTTGGATTCCATCATCATCCTAGATCTAGCTTGTATTAACTTTACATTAGGGTTTACACTAGTTAATTGGCATCTAAGGTTTCTAAAAAATTTCATTAGTGAAAGTGCATATATAGTTTGCATGTTTTTTCCATCTCAAATAATTGCAAATAATCTAAAACTACATTTTAATTTAGGATACACATTATACAAACTTAAAAGCATAAAAATCAATTAAAATTTTCTAAAAGTTTTGAAAAAAATCCATACTAGGACTCATTCGCCACCTTGGGTGAATCAATCCCTGTACACATCTGAAACTTCCTTTTATAGCACTGAAAACCTTGTTTTTGAAGCTTCTGTTTGCTGCAATTTATTATCTATTTCAGTGGGTTAAATTTTAGTTTCATGCATTTCACTAAAACTAGCTTAAATTGGCCCATTTCATGCATTGCTTAATTTCAAATTTGCATTCACAAAATTTCATTTTCAAATCATTGCATGGTGTAATTAGTCAATTACCTTATTTGAAATATAAAAATTGCATTTCATCCTAGGTATTTACATTGAATTTTAATTTTTCATAGCTTCTATTACATTAAAGTCATTAGAAATAACATTATTTACATTCATGGAAATTATGGATAGCATTATATTTTTGCAATTTTCATTTTCAATATTAGTTCCTAGTTCACTTAGATCAGATTCATTAGAAAACAAAAACTAAAAATTAAAAAAATCAAAAGAAACAATCCAAAAAGTTCTTAAATTTAGAAAAAGCATATCATCCAAGCCATTTAGTAGTGATAACTTAGACATGTTATATGAAGCCCTTAAGGACTTCCTCTCACTAGGATCATCCTCTAAAGGTTTGATACAAGAGTATGCAAGCATCGGTAATCATTATAATCATATTTTTTCTTCTCTCGATATCTCTCCCATTGGTGACAAAGGTATCTTGGTGAAAGAAGATACAATCATTGCAGATCATGAAAGTCTTGCTTGTCTTCCTCCTTCTCCCCCCTTGGAAAGACACTATGACACACAAAGCTAAGATCATGGCCACTACTCCCAACATCTCCCCTACTTGTGAGAATGCTTTAGTGCATAAGGATACAATCATGAATGATCATGACAAACACATTTGTGTGGTGGATATGTTGATATTTGAGAGCTATGAAAATCCTACCTCTCCTGCTGAAGAAGAAATTGTAGAACATGGAGATGTAAATGTAGATAATCATGACAATCAAAACTTTTCTTCTCCTAATATCTTCTCTACACATGAAGAAGATAGTTTAGTGTTAGAAGATATCCTTATTAAGACTCATGAGAATCTTATTCCTCCCGTTCTTGATTCCCCTACAATTTGGGAAGACCTATTTGAATAAAAAAGTATAATCATTGGTAATCATGAAACTTATAGTTGCTCTTGTCTTGATGCCTCCCTTAGGTGTGATGAAGCGACTTTACCAAATCCAACCATGAAATGTGATGAACCTATTGTTTGTCACTTTCCTATAAGCTCTCCTACTAGGATATATATTATGGCACAAGAGAATTAGACCTTAGAGAAAAAGGATGATGTTATGGACAACAATAAAATTTCCCCCTCTCCTATTGGTAAAGAATATATTATGGTGTTACAAGATCCCATTTATGAGAATCATGAGAAAAACATTATTGAACAAAGAAACTCCATCATTTCCAAGCAAGAAAATCCAACCATGGATCATTCCCTTACATGTGATGAAGTCAATATTGAAGAACCAAACATTGAATGTCATGAACATCTAGTTTGTAGTTCTCCTACAAACTTTCCTAATAGGGAAGTTATCATGGTGCAAGAAAACATCAACACTATCATGTTCAAACCAAAAATTGACCTCACTTTGAAGCATCCTGAATTGATTGATATGGATCAAGCCTTGAAGCAAATGTTAGGAGTTTTTGAAAAGTCACCTTCTACTCCTAAAAATAAAAAGGTTACATGTTCTATGATCAATACCAAAATAATATAGGAAGATAAAATAAAATTTAAGAAGCCACAAATTTATTGGAAGAGGCTTCAAAAACATTTGATTTCATTTCTACATCCATGGGGGAATACATGATCATATAAAACGAATCTAAAAAGGGAAGAGAAAAAGAGGTAATGTCAAAAAAATCCACTTCAACCACCTTAAAAGAAAAGAAAACATCCAAGACAAACTTGGAGGAAATTGAACAATCACCAAATCCAACAAACATGACAACTTTTTGGAAGATGTTTTGAACTTCTAAAGAAACCTAGAAAAGGATGTGATGGTATAAAGCCTAATGGTCTTGGTTATTGCCCCTCAAAACAAAAACCTTTATCTAATTTCAACGCTATCACAAAAGATTCTTCCAAGACAACTTTAACTTTTGTACATCCTAAACTAATAGACATCTCATTAAATATGTATCAATCAAAAACTTTGTTTACTTATCAACAGAAATGACATTAGTTGCTACTCCTTGCCATGTAATAGTTGTAGGATCATAGAATACTCACTACTGCAGGGAGCAGCATATCATCATCCATTCTAGGCTCACCTTTGTCCTACACTAAGTGGGGGGAAGGGGTTAAGTAGCCTTTTCCTCGTATGTAACTTGCTATTGTCTCTTTTGGCTAGTTGTTAACCTTTCATGAACATATAAGATCAAGCTTGGTATGTGGATGACATGCCTTAAGTTTTCTCACATGTGACATACTTATCCATGATGTAGCTTCATTTGGTAACATATGACTTGGCATAAGGATTTCTAGGTTGGCTGTCATGTCTTCTTTCATTTATCATTGGCTACTTTAAAGTAGTTGTTCATAGTGATAATGTAGCAACCACTTTAAAGTGGGGGCATACATAGATGACATCTTTTGGAAAAAAATCCATGGTGTGATTTTTCTTTTTTCTTGTGATGTGTCCTCTTCTTGGTGGTGTCATTGGGTTTGATGTCATCCAAGAGTGTATGATCTACTAACATGGAATGATGTGAACGAGGCATCCCATGGGTGATGATCTGATTCCTTTGACTTGTTCTCTCTTGGAGACATTAGGCACAATGCTCCCTAAGAAGAACTTACATGAACAAAGAAAAATCCCCTTTAACAAAATTTTTAAGGGTATGTGCAGGATCATCATGGAAAAAATAGGCCCTTAAGTGGCAAAAAATTTAGAAAAATCAGAGTTAGGCAACTTGACGTAAAAAATTGAATAAGTTATCTATATTATTTCAAAAATATGTAAGAATAGAATCTATAGAAAATTGAATGTAGTTTCTAAACTACTAGGTTTGTTTAAAAAAAAAATCTATTTGGTGAAAATTTGAAATTTCAATGCAGTGGTACTTAAATTTTAGGGAAAAAATAAAAGTAGGTGTCTGTCGACCACCCTAACCACAATAAAATGATAATATTTTTATAATATTTTATATATAAGTAGAGGAATCATGCCTCGATGTGATGCATATTTTTGTAATTATTTTCCAAGTAAATAATTAATTATTAATTTTTATTACAATTTTTAAAAATATAAAAATCGTATGTCCGACCACCTTAGCTTGGTCAAAACTTCATGAAATTAAATTTTTCATTTTTAATCCTATAGTATGTGAAGCATAGAATGTGATGCATTTTTTGGATTCAAAAAATGTGATATCGTTTGAAAGCTATAGATTTTTTTCAATCAGCCTATCAATCAGGACTTTAGTCATAATTTGAATAGAAAATGAATAATAATTACTTATTAAATTCAAAGTAAAGCATAATTTATATCGGTGGAAAGCTGAGAATCTCCTTTAAAAACCCTTTCATTTCATCAATTCTGGGTTAAAAAATAGTCATTAGCCACATACCCATCATATTGCCACTTTTTGGCCCATCATGATCCTGCACATACCCTTAAATTACATTTAAAATCATTTACAAAATCATTTTCATTGTGGTACCTTATCAAATTTATCAAGAGGATAACTTTGGTATGGTTAGTATGATGGGAAGTCGACACACTAGCATGACTTTCTCATTATACAGTGGGAAGCTAACACACTAGCATGACTTTCTCAGTAAACCACTTCTTTGGGACAACTCACCCTACGGACAACCTGATGTTCCATGGCCCTAGAGTGAGCACATCTTTGATCCATGTCATCTTCATTATTCATTTTTCTTTTAGTTCTTGACATTGCATGATCACGTATCTTGTTTTGCTGCATATTATACACCTTGTGTGTGTCCTTTTGTGCTCATGTTAGTTTTACTTAGGATCTTGTATCCTAGGGGCTTGACCATCTTCTTGATCTTTGTCATCCTTTGTCATTTGTATATGTACACCCAGACTCCTCTTAAATTTCTACTTTAGTGTGAGTTTTAAGCAAGTTCATCCTCTCACTAAAGTGGGGGCTAAATGTGGAAATCGAAAAAGTAAGTCTTTTTCCTTTCTTGATTTGGGAATAATTAATGATAAATTGGACTTAATGTTGCCTTGATCTAGTGTTGTGAGGTGTTTACACATCCACATTAGGTCTTGGGCCTATTTTAGGCTAAATTAACTTAACTATGTCCTAATTTAATATTGTAAAATGTATTTATTTACATCTTCACATTATATTTAGGAGGCTTGTAAACAAAGTGGACCTAATCTAGTGTTGTAATGTGTTTTATAAATTCACATGGGATATAGGACCCTTCTAAGCTAAATAGACTCAATTTTTCCTTAATTTAGTGTTGTAAAGTGCATTTATTTACACTTTCATATTGGATTTTGGGCCTCCTTGCATTTATGACCTTTATATCATCATTAATAGGCCCTTATGACCCCATATTATGCATCCCAAGGCATATTTTGATCAAAAACCCGACTAGATCAACATATGAACTTAATTTATACATTTCTTGATATTTTGGCAAGAAAATTGGCCCCTGTGAGACCCATTCACCACCTTGGGTGAATGAGTCCCATCCAGGTGGGACTCATTCACCCAATATGGCGAATGAGTCCCATTTGAGCTATTTTCGACATTTGAGTAGGAAAATTTGGGTTTTAAGTTCAAATTTCTTCAATGTCGGTCTTGTGGATCAAATTAATGGTCATGTGAGTGCCTTGAATATATAAGAAAGGTTTCAAATCCTCATTTCATCCATCCATTATCCACTCAAGTTGTCAAGTACTTAAGACTTAAGCATTTCAAGTCTTCACAAGGTCATCAAGATAGCTTTCAAGATCAATTCTAAGGCATTTAAGAGCAAGATTCTTCATCAATTGTTGCAAAAATTCAAAATCCATCATCATGGAAAGGTTCTAATTGCATTATCTCATGTTCATGCTTCATTATCTTATTTCATCATTTTGTTTAATTATCCCAAAGGGGTTTGACCAAGGAAAACCCCTATTCCCTAACAATCAACATTTTCTCTCTTTTTTTGTGTGTGATTGCAAATCTAGGTGGTTTGAAGGATTGGATATTATTGAAGAATATATTTTAAAGTTGTTGGAGTCATCTCCCTATTGGAAAGGTGAAAATCTTCATAGAAAGTCCCCTACGGGCCTAAAATTGGCAGTTTCAGATCTAGGTACCTAGACAAGCAAAAAGGGCAGACTAAGATGTGGAGATCAAAAATTTGGATTTTTAGAAAATCCAAATGTGACTCATTCACCACAGGTGGCGAATGAGTCCCATTTTTGGTCAATTTTTAGTTTTTGGCTTTTTTAGATACCCTTTTTTGAGAAATATGTTCTTGTGCAAAAACCCCAATTAGTGAGCCAAAATTTTAGAATCAACAAAATTTCTAGTCTCCATCCAAGTATCTACAAGTTTCTAGGTGTACAATTTTTATTTTCTTTCCTTTTTTGTTCTATTTGCATTTCTAGGGCATTTTTCTAGGTCATTTTGCATATCACACTGTGTTTTCAAACATTTTATGTTTTCCAAGTTTATACTTGGTGGTGAACCCGTTTCTTGTCTCAATCATCTCCAAGGATATATTATAGTTATATCTCTCAGATCCTTCATTGGGTTGAGATCTCTAAGGTTTCCTTGAATATGAATATTGTAAAATTAGATCCCTCTCCCTGTATCCCCCATTTTCTGGACAAGGAACTGCAACATCCATTTCTGATGTCCACACATAGTGCAATAAAAATGTGAACCTTGTTGTCTATGTTTGAATCAAACTTGAACCAAATGCATGAGTATTTTCAACCACTTTGTGGGGGTTGCATGGCCAATGGTGTGCTTAGTATGGAAACCATTGAAGCTTAGAGCCTTCACGAATATTTGCAAAGCTAGGTTGAGGCTTGAGAGCCTTAAATGGCTCGACCTTCATCTTTATTTCCATGATGTTGTTGGCCTTATAAGGGATATCATAATTTATTCCAATTGACTATGTTATTTCATATAGATTATCCTTAAAAAAGGATTGAATAATGATCTTGTGGGATGGGCATGATTCCTAGTATTTCATTTTTATAATTACTAATGCTCGTTATCAGATGGGCTGATAATGGTAAAGGGGCTTTAACAAATGCTTAAGAAATTTTCATATGTATATGTAATGTTGTTTGAGTGAAGCATGCCTCATTTGATAGGAATGATGGAATGATTCTAAGCTTGAGAATCACCAAGCCTTGCTTGGGTCGATCTAAAAGATCGATAGGATGGTTCTTGAACATGTATATGATACAAACATAAGTTTGCATGTTGAATATAATTGCATGCATGGTATAAACCAACAAGCCCATATGGGAATTTTTGAATATAACTCGTGTTCCTAAGAAAGAAAGCACTCGACCTATAAGAATGGTCAATTCTAGAGCAACCTATGATTTTTTTTGTTTGTAGCCTGAATAGGCATGAGTTCTGCTTGGAACCTAAAAATTCTATGCCTATCTCTTGAATGAAATACTTGTTCAAGTTTTACATCAACAAGCACGTCGAACTTAGATTATTTATATTACTAAGATGCACATTTAATATCAGTAATAAAGGTGTTCAAGATCTTAATATTAGACATTTTGTTTTCATGTATGAAATTGGGCTATTTGATTTGATAGAGAAATATTTTGGTTTGCTTGAAATTGACAAATGGGAAGCTGTAGACAATATTTTTAGTTGATTATGGAAAAACCCATTCTATTTTAAAGTAATGAACATTTAATTATAATTTTATTATTTAGCATCTAAATAGCTTGAAACAATAATGAGTAATTACAAATAGTGAGTGTTCTATTGGAAATTGACATTTTCTATCATTTAATGTAACTGTTTAGTCTAAAACAGTATTGTAAATTGATGTAAATAGTGAATAATCTATTGCAAACAACATTTTTTTGTTGTTAAGTTATCTTTGTAGCTGAAAATAGCCTTGCTCATTAAATTGTTTGGTTGGAACAACATTAAATAGTTGTAAAAAGTGAATGTTCTTTAAGAAACAACTTGTCTTATAACTATTTAGTAGGAAATAGTGTTGATTCTATTTAAACGATGAATGTTCATATGTAAACATCAATGTTAGAGTATCACAATTTTGTGAGAATACAAAAGAAACAACAGTATGTGTGAAACTATTAATATAGACTTTTTTTGATTCTTTATTTTTGACAAAAGAAATGTTAAAAGGAATATTATCTAATGATTTACATATGAATTTAATGATTTTTTCATAATGTATGCACAAATTAAAAACTTAAATAGGAACATATATGTGTATGCACATATAATTCATCTATGTACATACACATACTAGTGGCATACCTTCTTTTGTTCTTAGTTCATTATTAAATGAAAAATGCTTATGATGAAAAGTCTTAAGATTCATAAGAATGATATGACTGATTGTTGAATTACTCTACTGAATCATAAATATGATTTCTACGTAGATAGTAAATTAGTAATCTCATTCTTCTTTTCAAAGACAAATGTGAAAGAATATTCTAATACTTGAATGGAATAGTGATTCGTTAGTAGACTAGAGTACCTTAGGGTAGATGTTGCTAGATGGTAGATAGTTGTTATGAGATGTTGTATATGTAAGTTACCTTCTGGGATGGGTGCCGAAATGGAGTTCAAAGAGTATAGGCTTACTTTACCATAACCTATTTTTTATTGTTGTTGCAACACATTTATTATGCTTTTCCAAGCAATATAGTTCATTTTGTATGTATGAACTCTATGATATCAGACTCTGCCATTCCTAGCATAGATCTTGCATTTTATTTTTTAACTTGTAGATAGAAATTGTATATTGATGTATGGGAATGCACTAGATTCCACCTTATAGATTTTTCTCTTTCTAAACTTTCCATGTAGGGTCATCTATTCTTCAAGTCGAAAGAATTTTGAGGAAGCATAAGCTTCATGGTTGGGTGGTAAAGTGCTTCAACCATTTTCTCATCCAATAGTGGAGGCAAGCATCAAAGAAGAACCTTAGTTATTCATAAGACTATTTTATTCTAAGATGAAACCTGATGTAATAAATTCATGTAATTGATGGATATGTGGTGCAGGAGCACCTATTTGATCGCATGCCTCCATGAGGCCATATTGAGTAATTTGTTCCATTTTTATGTTTTGAGATTCTAATAATCCCAAGAGGCCACCTTTGTGGTGTTATAGGTCCTAGGATGTTGCTCATTTCTCATTTATTGTAAAAATTGTCAAAAGTGCAAAATTAGGTAGATGAAATGTCATTAAGGTGTTTTGTCAACACACTAATCAAAAGGTGGTTGAAAATAGTTGGTTTGGGTTGAAAATGTATAAATAAACCCTCCAAAACTCGAATTGGGGGTGGAGACATCATTTTTGAAGATTGATGAATGGAAACCTCAAATGTTGTGCATTTTTCTGATTTTCACATTCTTTCCAGATTGAAGTTGTGATTTGTATGGACTGGTATGGACTCAAATAATGGAGTATCACATATGGATGGAAATATCTCTATTTCTAGTTTCCAATTATTTTTGTCTCATTGAATTTTATTGAGTTTTGTGGAAGATATGATTATTTTGGTGAGACTGCCTATTCTAACAATATTGTGCAGAATTTACAGTCTGAAAAGTGTGATGGTACGGAATATAAAGTAAATATTTTGGATCTAAAAAAAAAATTATTTTGTTTCCATGTGAATCTACTTTAATTTTCTTCAAGTCTCATCAAAATTCATTAAGATTTGAATAAGTTATGAACATTTTTGTGAGGGCAGGTCTGAACCCTACCTAGGGTTTTCAGTTTTGGGAAAAATACAATAATTTTCATTTCCACCATTGGATCTTCATAAGAATTTGAGGAAAAGTGTATAACTATGTTTTCTTCAATCTCACCAGACAGATTTTCTTCATTATTTATTTTGTAGAAGTTATTAATGGCTGTTCATGGCAATAAATTGTGGGCTGCCATAGTTATGTTTCCAATGCGATATACAATGCCTAATAGCATGTGTTATACAAAGATTGTTTTGGATTATTGTTGAAGGTTTGTGAGATGTGTTTTGAATCCTCCTAGCTCTGCATCAGTATGTGCAAGATCATCATGGAAAAAACATGCCCTTAAGTGGCAAAAAATTCAAAAAAATTAGAGTTAGGCAACTTGACGTAAAAATTTCAATAAGTTATTTATATTATTTCAAAAATATGTAAGAATATAATTTGTATCAAATTGAATGTAGTTTCTAAACTACTAGGTTTATTTTATTTTTTTTAAATCTATTTGAGTGAAAATTTGAAATTTCAATCTAGTAGTACTTAAATTTTAGGGAAAAAATAAGAAGTAGGTGTCTGTCTAGCCACCCTAACCACAATAAAATGATAATATTTTTTTATAAGATTTTAGATATAAGTAGAGGACTCATGTCACAATGTGATGCATATTTTTTCGTAATTTATTTCCAAGTAAATAATTAATTATGATTTTTTTATTACAACTTTTAAAAAATATAAAAACTCGTACATATAACCACCTTGGTCAAAAATTCATGAAATTCATTTTTTTTTTAATCCTATAGTATATAAAGCATAGAATGTGATGCGTGTTTCGGATTCAAAAAATTTGATACCGTTTGAAAGCTATACATGTTTTTCAATCAGCTCAACAATCAAGACTTTAGTCGTAATTCAAATAGAAAATGAATAATAATTATTTATTAAATTCAAAGTAAAGAATAATTTCTATTGGTGGAAAGCTGAGAATATCCTTTAAAAACCCTTTACATTTCATTAATTTTGGGTAAAAAAAAATTTGTCAGCCACATACCCTACAAATACCCATCATATCACCACTTTTTGGCCCATCATGATCTTGCACATACCCTGATGTAAAATGTACAATGTAATGACTTTGTGGCCTTCGGAGCCAAGTCAAACCTAATATTGTAATTTGACTTTTGAAGTGAATATATGAATCATTGACTCATTTTAAATGGTCATGTGTAGCTATGATTGACTTTAGCCACTAGTGATGTCTTTTAAATTTGGAATATATTCATGTGTCAAATACAATAATGTTAACTAAGTAATAACTTAGGATGGTTTATTACACAAAAATGGAAAAACCACTATGAGTATTAGCTCACAATATATCATAACTGTTCATAACATATTATAGAATGACTCACTGCTTGTTGGACCCACCGTCCAAATAACTCATTGTCCAAAGAATAGGAGAGATGACTCATTGCTAGGAAAGAGGGTTGGATCACTATCAAGATTTGGACTACTAATAATGCATCTATAATATGCAAGAGATACAATTCAACTATAGCTCAAAATACTAAATCAACACACTTCATACTACACCACTTCCACACTATGATTTGCATTACATTCACATCACATTTTCACTATATTCACATATTTTTCATTTCGTAACTCAATCTCATCTTCACAAAAATGAAAATGATCTTACATTTATACCCATTACATCCACAAACACTTTCAACATCAATTAGGTTGGCCTAATTAGATGAAACGTGCATAAGATAACTTGTCGACTCAAGATTCACACAAACACTATGCACCATAATTCAAAACTTGTAACACATCCAAATAGGTCTAAGGGGACCTATAATAACTCCCATAATTTGAGTAATACTTCCTTTAACTCTACACAGTCCCAAACTCATTAGGTCAACACCGTTGGTGAAGTAACACTAAAATACACAAACAAATCATTCACAAATTAACACTTAGACCTTCACAACACTCACCACTTAGATCATGGATGCTATTGAAACTTTTAAAAACTCCCACAAAACTATGTAACTAAATTTTATTCTACGGTGGAATGTGGACCATTCCAAAAATGTATTCTATACTTGTAACATTGTCATTGGCATACTTGATACTCTATCATCATTATCTTTGATACCAAAAGAGATAAAAACATGAAACTTTGGATTTAGATTCCTTTGACATACACCAAAATTACCTTAGAGCTGCAAACCAAAGTAATTCAAGGAAGAGCAATGCAGATCTAAAAATTTATACTTTGTATAGTAAAAATTGAAATCAGGGATAGTTGAATATCCAACACATTTGTTTTGTACCAAAGAAAAAATCTTGGATCTGTATACTAAATTTCCATCACCTCAATCACTTATGCTTCACCTTCCAACTATACATCAATCTTCACATCAAACCACAACATTGAAATCAATGACAACATTGTATATGCTCATGCTCATGCTCATGTTGCCAACAAACATACCAATGACAATATCCTCAAACTTCCAACAAGGTTAAGGGGAGAAAGAGGTCAGATAGAGTAGATATGGAAGGAGAGAGAGAGAGGGGAGAGGGAGGGAGAAGTAAGAGAGATGTGATAGAGAGAGAAATAGAGAGAGGAGGAAGTTCAGGAGATTAAGAGAGGGAAAGAGGGAGGGAGGGAGAAAGAGGTATAGAGGGATAGGTAAGTAGAGAGAATAAGAGAGGGAATGAGAGATGGAGGGAGAGTTACATATGGAGAGATAGAGAGGTGATATAGAGAGAAACAAAGAGAGAGGTAGAGAGGGAGGGGGAGATAGAGAGTATATAGGGAAGCAGAGAGGGAGGGAGAGGTAGGAAGGGGGAGGGAGAGGTGAGAGAGAGGGGGGAGGGATAGATATGTAGAAAGGTGAGATAGAGAGAGTAGAGAGAGAATGGTGAGAAAAAGAGAACTAGAGAGGGAAGAAGAGAGTGAGAGAGGGAGGGAGGGAGAGAGAGAGGAGGGAGGGAGGGAGATATAGAGAGATAGTAGAGAGGGAAGGATAGAGTGAGAGAGAAAGATGGGGGATAGTAGAGAGAGGGGAAGAGAGAGTGAGAGAAAGAGAGGGAGGGAGAGGGGGAGAGAGAGAATGGAGAGATAGAGAGAAGTAGAGAGGGAAGGATAGAATGAGAGATAAAGAGGGGGGATAGAAAGATAGAGAGAGAGAGAGAGTAGATGGAAGGGGAGAGGGAGAGAGAGGGAGGGAGGGAAGGAGGGGGAGGGGGAGAGAAAGGTGAGATAGAGAGAGCAAGAAAAGTATGGACAGGTAGAGAGGTATTTCTTGAGCTCAATAGAGAGATATTCAAATAAAGGGACATAGATAGTGAGAGAGAGATCTAGAGTATACGAGATAAACAATGAGAGAGATAGAGAGAGAGAGAGAGAGAGAGAGAGAGATGATACAACTTGTTGATTACTGAAACTTGACCTCCTGATTACTAAAATTTGTTATTTGACATGTTGATTACTTAAATTTGAATCTCTAAAAAAATATTTGATCTTCCAAAAACTAGAATTTTCATTTTAACTCCAAGAGATCTAAAACCACTCTCAAACATCATGAAACTATATACATGAAAGATAACTTAAAGTATAAGAAATTAAATGTCAATATGTGAATGTAAATTTATATTTAAATGTTTATTTCATCTATATAGTTTCCCTGGAAAAGAAAGAGAAAGACAAAGAAAATAGAAAGAGTCCAACAAAATACATTCTAAAAATTCATGCTTCACATTTGGTGAGCACTATATTTGGCACTCACCAAATGATGCACATTCATTCAATGAGTGGAAAATTTGGCGCTCACCAAATGAGTTGTATTTTAAAATATTTAGCCTTAGGCTTGGTCATCCAAGCCATTTGGAAAGTTCCAAATTTGGTGCATTCCAAATGGTCATTTTGTGTAAAAAACCAAAAGTAGCATCTTTGTTGTGTCACAGATTGGTGCACATACCAATATCATTATGTTTTTTGAAATTGTAATTATATTGATATATAATAAAATATCAAATTGATTCCTATTTCCTTGTGAATTATGGTTATGTATCATTTATGATCATACCTATAAGTTCAGTTAAAGTTTCTTTGGATATTTTATTAGATCTATTAATAATTTTCACTAAGTTTACAAATAATTTTCATTTCCAATGATAATTATAGGTCCCCTAAGAAAACCCTAATTATTTATCCCTAGTGATGCCTTGGCAATATTCCATAATAATAACTAAAGCCTTTAATTATAATATAACCTTGCAAATGTGATTTAGTTTGTAATATTAAATATATATATTATTTTCCTATGGTCTTATTAAGTTGGGATTTAAGGTGAGTGTCATCCTAGTTGGAAAATTTCTTGATTTTTTATGAAGGTTATTAAATGTCTTTTACAAGTATTTTCACTCTTAATTATAGTGTTTTTAAGTCCCTAGATCAAGTTTCAATGTTCTAGGTATCTTTTGGGACATGAATCTTAGACTTGGGATAATATATGGCCCTTCCTATGCCCTTTTGAAAGAGTGATAAATTTAGAACTTGTGGGAGAAAATTTATTTATTTTTCACTTCAATCACACTCTCCTAAGTTCATGTTTGGGGTTTCCTGATGATACATGCATGAGATAGTATTCAAATGATTTCTCATAGAGAAGAGTGTACAAATTACTCTACCCATCCTAATACTCACACATGTTAAAACTACTAACAAGTGTCTTGTAAGTTCACTTGAAAGAAGATTCATTATGAAACCAAAACTTGTGTGCTTATATATTAATTATTTTAAGGATTAAATTTAACTATTCTCTTTCCTTCCACCTTTGGGAAATCTTAAAGATAAAAAAAAATTATTATTTTTAGTTTCCTTTGTTGGAGAATTCCAAGATCAAGAGAATGAAATAAACTTACACAAGTGAAATAAATAAGCATAATAATATTCCTATCAATATGATTAAGAGTGTATAATATAATGACCAATCCTTGCATGTATACACAAAGACGAGGAGTTGAGAAGAAAGGAATGAAACTTTGACTACCCATCCAACTATGGAACACTTGTGAGCTCACTTGAAAAGTGTGTGAGCAAGCGTCAATAGATGTCTCAAGTCATGAGGACACATATTTCAATCTTATGAAGTGACACAAAATAAAAATAAACCTAAGTAAACTTAAGCTAGTTGTGAATAGGTCAATCCTAGAAAGGTGATTAGAAAACTAGGTATGATAATGACTCTATTTACACTAATGTCCTTCAGTAAGAATTGCTTGGATTCTATCACCAACAAGAAAAACTGAACCATCATATTGTAATGGGGTGAATTTTTTTAAAAAAGAATCAAAAGATTCTCCCATTAAGAAAAATGTGTATTTTTTACTAAAATTACAATAAACTTCTACATTCAAAAATTAAGGAAAGGATTGGGTTACCCTATAGGACCAAACCATCAGACATATCCTTTATTTTATAGACTTGGGGCTCACATACCTTTTCATAAATTAAGGACAACCCTAAAAAGTCATGTAAATTTTTGATAGAAATTTTTTGCCATGCATGGTTGTGATGCATTAAAAAATTTATAACTATCTATCCCTAAGAATTTCCTTATCCCATGCTCCTAAGAAATGGTTCATAGGTCAAGAATTCTCTCTTGTTCTTTCAAGAAATTTTGAGTAATCAAAGTGGTTAGTGCCAGTGCCACCTCATGGGCACTATATTTAATGTCTAAACAAGGCATATTGGTGGGATCATAATTACTTACACACCTACCACTTGAATAATCTAGGTTTCTATTTTGTTTATTTGTTTATAATTGTGCTAAACATGTTTATTTCTTCAAATCTAAAACTAACGATCCTTTAAAAATGATAGGCCTATCTTGACAGTATGCATAAAAAATTTGGTACACCAAAAAAACATTTGAAGCCAAGGTATCTAATTAAAATCTAATTCAATCCATCAATCACAATGAGGCCAATCTTGATTATCAAGCCTAATTATATTTATTTGGAAAAAAAGGGAGTATGAAATTTTTTCTTTGAATTATAACATGGGACTTAAAACCCCAAGGAAAGGGTACTCATAACGTAACTATTACTTTTTAAAAAGAAGTAAGCTTAATGACCTTATTGTTATTATGATGTTTATGGACATACGGATGAATTGAATTGGAAATTAAACTTGGACTTGAATTCCTAAAAAAAAATAAGAGTATCATATAAATAATTTATTTCCAAATATAAAAAAAAATGTAACTCAAGTATATAGAGGATAATGAATAATTATATTTGTAATCAGGGTTAAAATATTTAAGGTTAGGTAACAATGCATATAAATCAAACCTTAATAAACAATGAAGCACAAATATGCATAAAGACATAAACATGTAACAATATTACAAAATCTACATGCCACCATTTATTCACCTCCATTGCACTTCTCCATTTTGCTTGAATATAATAATTGCCCTCAGATTTTTTAGTATGCAAATATGGCTTATGACAGTGACAAAGCAAAATATTGAAGATTCTTAATGACTATGGATGCACTTGACTTGATGACTTGATAGCAAGACAGCAAGAGGAATCTAGATAGCTTGTGGAACCATAACAAATGACAATGACAAGGTCTTTTATAAGGAAGACAATTTTGAATGAAGAGCTAAGATTAAATGACAATAATCAATGGCCAAGAATAAAAGATGAGGTATGGACTAGGGTTAGGAAAAAATTATAAGTATTGACAGTCAAGATTAAATTATAAATAATTTAATCAAGGGTGGAGGTTAATTGAGACATGGATATATAAGGAATTGATGTGGAAGATAAGATTGACACAAAAAAAAGGGTTGTTGGAGAAAATTAAATAATAAAAATTATTTAATTTAGGTGGTCAATGAATAATTAAATAATTAAAAATAATTATTTAATTATAGAGGAATGTGACAAAGAGGACCTTTTGAATTAAATAATGATTTAATTCAAAATTCAAGAGAATGGACCAAATTAAATAAATAAAATTTATTTAATTTATGAGAGAAGAGGTTAATGAATAATCAAATAATTAAAATAATAGTAGAAAGTGGTATAAAAATTTAAAAAATAGGAATTTATTTAATTTTAGAAAGAAAAAAACTTAATTAGTGACGTAATTAAGTAAATAAAATTTATTTAATTAATCAACGAGGAAGAAAGATAAAAATGAATTAATTAAATAATTAAAATTATTTTAATTAATAGAAGACATATGACTTTGGAAAATAAAAGACAAAAGGGGGAATGATGAAGAATTTAAGATTCGTAGGCCTAGGACAATTTTTAGTGTCTACATTTTCCCCCTCTTTGATACAATGTAGTTTATCGCTTTGTGTCAAAGAAATTTAATTTAGAAACATGCCCCAGTGTAAAGAGGATGAGGAAGGATAATGATGAGGGTTGTGATATGCCCCCTTGAGAGGACATGTAGGTTCAAAGAACATGAGTTCTCTCTCAAAATGGATGAGAAGACTAGAGGATGAAGGATAAAAGAAATGTTAGCATGAAAGATATAGATGTTAGTATTGCATGAGTAGAGACAACTTTAAAGATGTATATTTTGCTATTCAGGGCTTTGCACAAATCATCATTGGGTGGTAAAAAATGTGACAAGTGACAACAAACACCATAGTATGACATAGACCAAATTGTGCAAGGTTGTCCACTTGTAAAACAAATTGTCACAGACAAGGAATGTATTAGCTCATACTAAGGGAAAATTTTCCCCATTCTTTTTTCCAAGACAATCCACAAACAACAATCAAAGAAAAGAGTCATGAGATATCATCACTCCTCTAAATCCTTCATGGGACATCCTCGAGGAAGCTAGTAACCTAACTCAAAGACAAATCAAGAAAAGATAATACAAAGAAAACCACAAGGTCAATAGCCATTTAGTGTGTTTTCCAAAATATGATTGTTTGACATTTAATTAACTAGGTGATTGATAGGTTGTTTGTTTGACAAGCCTAGTTTCAGGAAGGAAACATGTTGTATAAGACATTGAGTCTGGTCTCAATCATGTAACCACTTGTATAAGGAAAATGATGATGTTTGACTAAATGATAATGTCTAGTTTTAGGAAGGACACATCCTGTATAAGACATAAGTTGATTGGTTGACAGTTTGACTGTTTGACTATTTTGATAATTTGTTTAGTTTGACTGAGTGACTTTGTTGGTTGGTTGTCTCAAGTTGATGTGTGACTTGTCTAATATTTGGATGATTGTTTGTGTCTAAGTTGAAAATATCCAATTTATTATGACTAACACAAAAAACCCTAAAGGACCGACCTAACTGGCCTCGGGGGCTCATCGACAAATGGCCTTGCCTACGTAACAATCCGCAGAGACCTTGTAGTTCAACGTGACATGACCTTGTTTTATTGACAAAGGACTAAGTCGTGATCTTTATTTTGACAAGCCTAAAAGGATTGACCTAATGCCTCAAGGGTACATTGACAGATGGCCTTGCCTACATTAAGTCACAAAGACAACATAGTTTGATAATGACATGGACTGACATGACTGATTTTGACTCTATTTTTGGGATTTTTGAAAGTTATTTGGATGTTTTTTGTGTTTTTGTCACTTTTTTATTATTTTTGTCTTTTTGATAGTTTTATGATTTTTTTGTCTTTTTAATGGTTTTATGATTTTTTTGTCTTTTTAATGGTTTTATGATTTTTTGTCTTTTTGTCCTTTTATGATTTTTTTGGATTTTTTATATAACAACCTCCAACAACAAGTGTAGGATCTAATGAAGACATAGGTCAAGTATTTTCCCCCAGTCAGGTATGAGACCAATTTATTAGGAGTAAAATAGAATGTGATGCAAAAGTGTGTTTGATGTCAATCATTCCAAGTTATGAAAAGGAAAAGAATTTATTATGGATGATACGAAAATGGATAACTGATGAGACACGTGGATAGTAGGAAAGATGAATCACATGAAGTGGATGTCAGATTGGAATGATGGTAGACGAAGGAGAAAATTCAACTACACACGACACCTATTTGCTAGGTTTTCACCATGGTACTTATCCAAAGTGCCACCAAAGTGGTTTTCACTATTGGATGAATTGTTTTTCTTTACTTTTTTTTCTGGTTAAGATAGGACTTTTGGAAGCTGTGTAGAACCAATATGTCATGATGATGCCTTGATCCTTTTTAGATGACCATTATAGATAAAAGGACCTGATTTGGATGCAGAATACAAGCGGTAAATAAGACAGATGATAAAAGTGGTGGATGAAAGAGGCTATGGTATGATCCCTAATGCACACACTACATATGCCACTAGGCTTCAGATGACAAGGAGTTTGGGCAGTTGATGAGCTAGAATACATCAAGGGGTCACTATCAAAGGCACATTGAAAGACATCGCCAATGGAAGTGTAATGATATGATGGTGGATGAACATGGATGGATTGAAAAAAATGTATGGAATGAGTTAAAGTGAAGGAGATGAAGAACTTGGACCAAAAATCTCTTTGTTTGACTTTTTGCATTGATAAATGCCCCTAGTGATTTTTGACAAAGGAACATTTTGGGAGACCGATGCTTTCTGATTTTCCCTTTTGATTTTTACTTTTTGATTCGTATAATAGATTTTTATGTTGGCTAAAGGACTTGTCTTGACATTCTTGCTCATTCTTGGTTTGTATTTTTGATTGGCCCAATAGCTTTTAATGTTGGCTAGATGACTTTTCTTTATATTCTCTTCTAGTCATTATGTCTTTCGATACTTGATCTCATTTTAAAGGAATTTTAATTTTTGATTTTTGACCTTTTCTTTTTTCCTTTTCTTTGGTTATGCCTTATTGATCCATGTCTATGATGTAGATGGATGCGAGTGAGATGGATGAGATGGATGAAGTGACATGATGGTTTGGTGGATGAATGGAAGTGACGGTTTCAACAATGTTGTCTTTGGGACTAGCCTTTTTAGTACCATCTGCGCCACTAGAGGCTTGCACATCCTTAACAACTTGGAAAGATGGCTTAGTAGAGGAAATATTAGGGGGGCATACCCTAACCTAGGATAGATGGTATGGAAGGATGATGTTTGGATATGCTCAATAGGGTCAAGATCAAAGAGTAGATTATCATATATATCTTGGTCAAACATGGGGTTGTTGTGGACATGAAAAGTTTGAGTGGAAGTGGATATGGAAAAGGTAGATGCCATATTAGGATCCCAAGAGGTTTTGATCCAAGCATGGCCATCTATTTGTGTTTCTTCCAAAGCTATCTTGACATCATTGTTGGAGGCCTAAACATTAACATTTTCATTTTGCTGCAACTTATCCATGTGATATTCTCCACATCTCATTTTATGGACTTGAACCTTGAGGTTTGATGGTATGGTAGATAAAATGGATGCTTTGGTCAATGAGTATGGATCAATGTAATGTGATGAAATGGAAGATGAAGCCTTATTATTAACAGGAACTTGGAATCGAGTATTTCCCCTCAAATTGGTGCAAAATTGGAATGGATCGGGATTGCCAACTATCGTGATTTTAGTGCCATTGTATGGGAACTTAAGGCATTGATGGTAGGTGGATGGGACAACCTTCATGGAATGTATCCATGGTCTACCTAGGAGAAGATTATATGGAATTTTAAGATCCAAGACTTGGAAAGTGGTATCCATAGCCACAGGACCAACTCTAATAGGAAGTTTTATAACTCCTTTAGATGACCACTCTTTGTCATCATATGCATTGATGATAATTCTCTTGGTAGTGTCTACGCACACTTTCAAGAATCCTAACGTCTTAACCAATTTCAAGGTGCAAATGTTCAACCTTGCTCCTCTGTCTACCAAGACTCGTCTAACTTTTTCTTTATGGACATGAACTTCGAGGTGCAACAGGTCATTATGGTTTGTCTTATTAGCTGAATAATATTGTTTGGATAAAGTAGCATGATGGGAATTGGTTAGGTAGCCTACCATCTCCTAGAAATAATTGAAATAAAGATTAGTTGGTATAGTCATCTCTTGCAAAGCTTTGTCTAGGATGACTCAATGTTCAGGGGAGATACACAATAATTCCAAGATGGAGATCTGTGCAAGAGTCTTCCCTAGTTGGTCAAGCAAATTGTATTTCACCTTAGAGGAATGTTTTTGTTGTCGAGGTGGAGGACCTTAGATAGTTACTCTTGTGCGATGGGTATTGACTACACACTCAGGTGGTTTATTTATGGTAATAGTGTTGACATGTTCATTAGCAGCTCAGATATGATTTATAATGGCAGTATGATTGTAGTCATATTTGGTGTTCATGTAGTTGGCTGAATTGTTATTGGTCTTATTGCCCTAGCTAGAGGCTTTTCCCTTTCCATGGTAATATAGAGGATCTAATAAGACTTTGTGATCGATATTTGAGGATGGTTGTTTATTTCCATTAACTTCAATAGTTCCATTTTCCACAATATCATGTATAATATTTTTCAACTATCGACATTGTGATAGATTATGACCCTTAGTTCTGTGGAAATCGTAAAAAAGCATTGTCATCCCACCAAGAGGGTTTACACTATCCAGGATCATATTGTTTTGGCTTAGTAAGTTTTATGACATTGTGTTGCATAAGTTGTTTAAAGAATGATTCAATCGGTTCCCCTAGGGGAGTGTATTGGAAAGCATTAGTAGTTTGATCAACATTTCTTTGTATGATGTTAGATTGGTTATTTCCTCTAAGTTTAATGATTAGACTTTTTTGTATAGTTTTAGCATTGAAAATGTCATCATTGGTTATGTTCTTGTTTTAGGACCAATACTTGATCTTGTCATTTGGGGCACTTTGGAAATTTGGATTCTTGTTTGGCATTTTGATTTCAACTTTTTCAATGAGAGATTTTTCAAGTATGATACCCTTTTCCACTAGTTCAACAAAGGAGGTGTAACATTGTACTCTTAGGTTACTACTCAATTTTGGATTAAGGTTTTCTAGGAATATGGTGACCTTTTTCTTTTCAGGTATTTCAACTGTACATCAGCTGGCTAGACTCCTCCATCTCTAGAAGAAGGTGATAAATTTATCTCCTTCATCTTGTGTAGTGTGACATAAGGTGGCTATTGTGATTTCATTGTCATTGTTAAAGGAAAAATGTTTAACAATTTTTTTGGCAAGTTCACCCCATGATCTTATGTCATATGGAAGTTGAGAAAACCATTCAAGTTCTATTCCAGTAAGGCTTTGTGGAAAAAGTCTCATGAGATATGTGGGGTCATATGCAACATCTATACACATTGTGGGAAATTCCTTTATGTGCTCAAGAGGATTACACTTCCCATTATACTTAGGAAATTTTGGTATGACATATCCATGTGGGAAGGGTGGCATGTGTAAACTCTTGTCAAAAGGGAATGGAAATAATTCTTTTGTTGAATAAGTCTTTTTGCTAGACATTTGCATATTGTACATTTTTTGTTGAAGGGATTGCATTTATGTTTGCAAAACATCTACTTATGTCAATGATGTGTTTGGTGTATTGTTGGGGTTTATGTAAGTTTTTTGGGATCCAATGTTATGTGACGAGTTTTGGTATAGTGCATGAGTGTAATATGGATTTTGGTTTGGAATGTAGGATGTGTTTTGGTTTGGCATATGCTGGTTGGGAATTTGAATGTGATGCAAGGGATTGTGTTAGTTTCCAAATTGCATGAAATGTATATGTCCTATTTGTGAGACCCCTATTTGTGGTATGGCATTAGTGGTATTGATGTTTGATGTGGCATTTTCCATGCTTGTGCTAACTTTGGGCCTTTTGGTTGTGTTATTAGTGCCAAATGGACTTGGCGATGATGCTCCTATGGTGAATGTGATTCCTTGTGTCATACTTTGTGTTCCAAAGGGTGATGTGTGGACTATTGTTGCATCTTAGGTGGATCCTCCTAATGGTATGGACATGTTTTGTTTGTGGGATAAATCCATTATATACCATTGTGTTGTTTCCTTGTGTAGATGAGGTTAGCAATGTATTGACATCAAATCCAGGAGGTAATGTGACAACTTCTATTAATAGTTTTGCTAAATATCGTTAAGGGTCTTGTGCCAAGTATTCATCTACAAAAGAGGAAAATTCTAGGTCTTGAGCAATAGCCTCTAAGTATTCAACTAGAATGTGTCCATTTTGGTCTCCAGTGATGAATTTCTATAATAGGAGTTTGTGAGGTCTTGTTGTCCCTTATGAGGAGCTTACAAATGGATTGATAAAGTCTTGTGGAGTAGCCATATTGTCTCTTTGTTTCCTTTTCAACCTAGTTTAAAACATATAAGATTTGTAAGAGGGGGTGATGATGAGGTTGACTATAAATTATGCCTAGGATGTCTTATACAAGGATGTTTCTAAGGATAATTCCAAGTTATCAATTCAAGGTGACAAGATGTCAATAGTTCAATAAAATGATGTCACAATGAAGTCTAAACTATGGCAATGTTTATGCAAGATGTCTATTTTTTTTGGATATTTGGGATATACATATCTAAAATGGTATCTAAGGTATGAAAATGAAATGTTAATGTAAGAGGATGGTAGGTTCAAATTGTAATGAAAAATAAGGTAATGACCACTAAAAACCTTATGGTAAGACCTAAGCAAGGTTTCTAAATAAAATCAAGGTAGCCAAAGGTTCAAATCTAGTTTGTCAAGACTTCAAGGATGATGGTGATTAAAATGAAAAAAAGGTTGGTAAAGGTGGTTTCCAACTAGCATTGGGATTTTAGGACCAACCTATATGACAAGAGGCAAAAAGATGATGGAAAGTTGAAGTCAAGAAATTTTTTGATCTAATCACTATGAACTAGTCTTAAATCTGATAGGCTTCCAAAACTAAGGTTCACAACAAGGTTTATGCAAGCTAGAAGATGCCTTAATCTCCTACTTATGGTGTATGCAAGGGATGCAATGGTGGATGGTGGTTGATAGTCTTAAAAATCTATGGTTTAAAATTTTGGTGATACTTAGGATCAATTGACAAACAACTATGTTTCAATTTTCTAGAAAATCTATGGTCTCAGGTAGTTGTGTCATTTTAGCAATCAATTTTGATTTAACAAAGTAAAATGTGGTTTTTTGGAATGATAGTTGTGGTTCATAATTATCAATTATGGTTTTTTATGTAAAAGTTGTAGTTTAGGATAGTCACTTGTAGTTTTCCAGAATAGCAATTGTAGTTTTATGTGTCTTCAATGGCTTTTGTTTGAATTTGATCAAGTTTTGAGGTGATTTGTTGATGTTAAATTTTGGAAAACACAAAAGACAGTCTGAACACACATGTTTCTTGTTTGGTTTGAATGTTGAAATGTGTAAAAGACACTTGCAAACACACTTTACAACCTATGGCTTCTCAAGAGATATCACCCACTAGATCCCCACTCAGATTTCTCCAACCACTTAAACAAGGTAGATAGCTAGAGACTTGGTGGCACTGGCTCCCCCTTACACGACACTCACTTCTTAGGCTCACCAAGTCTCAATTCCCCACAAGGAGAAATTATTGTCTCTACTCATGCTTAGTGAAGACATGAGGTGGCTTTAGAGTGATTGTTCCTATGCTAGTAAGTGAAAGGGATTTTGGCCACTACAACAAGGTTCTTAGTGAATACTCGGGGACACGGCTCCCCGAAAGTGTCTAGCAAGCCACTTAAGGCTTTAATCACTCTACTAGGGGATATTATACCTTTAAAAGAGAAAGGTAGGTACCTTGTTTCAAGTGACACTGTACGACAAGGGAAAATATTGCCATGAGGACTTGACAATTTACTCTTATCCTTCTATATACCAGCTCAAGCAAAAAACTAGTTGGAGTCATTCCCTCTTTCGAGGAAGGCCCCTCTAAAGGTAGCAAAAGAAAGACAAGGATGTTGTTTTTGATCACCCAAGATCACACAAAGTGCAAGGGGAGAGCATACACAAAACACCTTTGCCTCACACTCACATGAAGTTCATTTTAAACCCAAAATCCAAATGTGTGGGTGATTATACAAGATGCCTAAAGATGTTTTTGGTCACTCAAGATCACCTAAAAGGTGAAAGAGGAGAGCATACACACCTTGAAGCAAAATGAAAATCACAAGGCAGAGCAAACACTTTAGCCTCCAAAGAAATATTTGAGAAAACACTTAATACAAGATTAATTTTAAGCCCTATGAGTGAGATGCAATTTATTTTTAAACCAATGAGTGAGATGCAAATTAAGGTTAAATTAAGCCAAATGTCATGTGAATGCAAGGTTAATTTTAATCCCCATGAATGAATGAAAAGAAGAAAAGATTAGTTTTATGATTAATATCAAAATATCTCCTTTCCACCTACATACCACACGCCGAAAATCAAATATTAATAATAGAAAACCAGGCTAAGCTACGAAATGAAAATGATCTAAATTGAAAATTGTAACTAAAAATTCAAATTCTAGAAAGATAGGAAATTGTGTCACAGAAAGAGTGATTGCGACTCATGGAAATCGGCAAATGCATCTCAAGAATTGTGATTGCGGGTTTTGAAATGTCGACTGTAGTTCACATGAATAGTTGTGGATTGTATCGATGGTGGATGCAGTTAACCTACAAGTTAAGTGTGGTGAAACATAGTCAATTGAGGCTGAATAACCTGAACTTGCAAAACAACATAAAATCTACCCAAAATAGATGATCTAAGGATGCCTTTGATATGAAACTTGGGTTAGAATAATGAATTGGAAACCTAAATGACCTAAATCTAACAATATAACCAAAAAATTTAAACCAAATCTAAATATGCCCTAATGCACATCGTTGCATCATTTTGCTTGGAGATTGTGTCATTCTAGATTTTGCGATTGTGGCGATCCATACCTATGACCTGCAAAATGGAAATTTTTTGTATGATCATCTATGCAATTTTTTCCTTTCACGTTGGGTTCACTAATGTAATTAGGGTTAAATTTTTAAGGTTAGGTGACAATGCATATAAATCAAACCCTAATAAACAATGAAGCACAAATACGCATAAAGACATAAACATGTAACAATATTACCAAATCTTCATGCCTCCATTGATTCACCTCCATTGCACTTCTCCATTTTTCTTGAATATAATAATTTCCCTTATATTTTTGAGTATGCGAATATGGCCTATGACAAAGACAAAGAAAAATATTGAAGATTCTTAATGACCATGGATGCACTTGACTTGATGACTTGATAGCAAGATAGCAAGATAGCAAGAGGACTCTAGATAACTTGTGGACCAATAAAATGACAATGGCAGGGTCTTTTATAGGAAAGACAATTTTGAATGAAGGGGTAAGATTAAATGGCAATAATAAATGGCCAAGAATAAAAGATGAGGTATGGACTAGGGTTAGGGAAAAATTATAAGGATTGACGATCAAGATTAAATTATAAATAGTTTAATCAAGGGTGGAGGCTAATTGAGACATGGATAGATAAGGACTTGATGTGGAAGATAATATTGGCACAAAAAAAGAGGTTGTTGGAAAAAATTAAATAATAAAAATTATTTAATTTGGTGGCCAATGAATAATTAAATAATTAAAATTAATTATTTAATTATAGAGGAATGTGACAAAGAGGACCTTTTGAATTAAATAATGATTTAATTCAAAATTCGAGAGAATGTACAAAATTAAATAAATAAAATTTATTTAATTAATGAGAGAAGAGGCTAATGAATGGCCAGTATTGGCATGGTGTGATGGTTTATAGGTGGCATTGTTGTTCTTTCCACCAAGGTTCAAACCCCATTAGGGTGGTATTGTTGAATGGTTGTATCTGGTTCATAGCTCTGATCAAAAGCGTTTACCCCTTGAATAAAAAAAAAATGAGAGAAGAGGCTAATGAATAATTAAATAATTAAAATAATTATTTAAGTATAGCATAAAGTGGTATAAAAATTAAACAAATAGGAATTTATTTAATTTTAGAAAGAAAAGGACTTAATTAGTGACATAATTAAATAAATAAGATTTATTTAATTAATCAACGAGGAAGAAAGATAAAAATGAATTAATTAAATAATTAAAATTATTTTAATTGATAGAAGACATATGACTTTGGAAAATAAAAGATGAAAGGGAGAATGATGAAGAATTTAAGATTCGTAAAACTAGGACAATTTTTAGTGTCTACAATATTATTATTCATAAGAATGGAAGGATGGAGAATTTTTATAGAAAAATACAAATTCAAAAGTCTTAAGTATGAATTTAGTTTCCATTTTTTATAACAAGTTAATGGAATTTCTAAAAAGTGATAGACAATTTTAATCCTAAAAGTAATGGCCATCATATTTTTATTAAAAGTTCAAATATTTTATAATTATTAAAAAATTAAATCAATATTAATTTAGATAAATGTTTCATGCAATTTATTTCATATTAAAATACAAACTTATGAAATACATTAATTTTAATAGAACTTGGTCCTCCTTCAAATTAAAATATTGTCTTAATCAATTATTTTTTGTAAACTAGCCATGACCCTTTCATGTTGAAACCAAAATTTATACTATAAAGGTAAATGATCTTTGACCTTTTTTAAATTAAAATTACAACCATAAACTCTCAAATTATTAAAATGACCTTATGTCCTTTAAAATGGCTTTATTTCCTTAAGCTTATAAAGGACTTAATATGGGGTTAGGTTTATTTTCAATTAAGTTAGTTTATATGTCTAAATTAGATTTATCTAAAGAATATAGATTTTAATAAAATAAACATAAAATACAATAATTAAATTAGATCATAAGTCTTTATAAATTAAAATAGGTTTTCATTTATTAAAATAATAAAGGGTACAATAAGGGTTAAAAAATATTAGGTTCAAGCAAGCCTCAACCTGTCAATGAGTATAGATTGTTAGTCTTCGTAATTTTAATATTCAAGTTATGATATTTCATCAATATAGACATAATTTATACAAATTATTATAGAATTTAAATAATAATAGTCTATTTGAGTTTTTAATTAATATTTTTATTTTCTCAAAAAAAAAAAATTGTAATTAATGGATCAATCATATGACATAAAAGGCTTATTAATTATTTTGAGATTATTAGCCTTTCAATTTGACATCTTCAATTGATTGATATTGAAATGTCCACTTGTTTATTTCCTTGAGATGCCTTGGTTTGGGTATTGTATTTTTTATTATTTATTAGGGAATGCAAAGTTTGTGCTTGTGCTTATTTCTTTGAGTGTTTATTAGTGTTTCAAGTTCACTATCTTCATTATTAGTCTTTGTTGTGGCTATTATCTAATTTTCACTATAAATGATTAAATAAGGCTCAATTTTACAATGTAATTTGTTCCATAGGAAAAGTGAACCTAGGCTTTCACTAGGATCATCTAATTTTCACTACAAAACATTAGAATTATAGATTAGCAAGGATATGAGATAAACTTTCTATCTAAAAGGTGATTCAATCAACCATGGATCTGAATTCTTTTGTGGGTTTGATTTTTATTTTTGACAAAATACAATGATGCAACTAGATAATAATTAAAATACACTATTCTAATATGAATATAGACAATTTGGAAGTTGACAAACAAATTTAATGACTAGAAATAGATAGAGTAGACATTTGTACACTCGAGATTTGAATTTGAGCTTACTTTGACTAGACAAGGGTGCCTAGGGCACCCTAGACTAGATATCTGAAACTAAACTTTGATTCACAGTCCTCAAGTCCCCGATCTTCCTTCTAGCTATTGTTGCCAAATCTTTGTTTGTCACTAAGATAATTGAGTTTTTGTATCTTGTCAATCTGTAAGGCTTGAATAAATCAATGAGAAAATAGTCGCCAATCTACCTTCAATCTTCTTTAGATCTATAACCTACACATTCAAAGAGAGACGAAGGGTTTTTCTATATAGGGGTTTTCCTTGGTCAGAATCTATGTTTGCATTTCTACCTCCACAATGGAAAAATTTATGAAAGAGATTTTATCCTTTTGAGGGATAGAGGATAAATGATAATAGAGTAATGAATCAACAATTTCCTATCACTCACCACTCAAATTTGATATCCTTGAAGGATTGAAGTCATACACATCACTTGAAGTCTTGATTGCAATTTTTCTTGACTTGATTTGAAGACCTACATGCATTAGTACTCAAAAAAAATGTATGCATAAAAAAAATCACATAAAACTTGACATGATGTTGTGATGATGAAGTACTGCAATGATCTTGATAATTCTACTTTTGACTGAGTTTTTGATCTTCTATTTGCTCAATAATTTCCCTCCTTTCTCCTCTAGGATTTGAAATTATGAAATGACTAGTTATTTATAAGCAATTACTCTAATTTCCTAAAAAATAAATCTTGATAGTTAACATTTAGGATTTTAAATTCAAATAATAAATTTATAACCAAGTTACATTTAAATTTGGGGCCAAATTGAGAGGATAAGAGCACCTACGACACCCTTGTCTACAACCACTTTTTTGGCACATGAAAAGCTAGAGGAAAAATATTAAATGCATACTTTTATTTTTCATATTGGGCTATTCAATAAATATTTTAAATGAGCCATGGAATGCATAATTTAGGAAATTAGGTGCATAATTTGGTACAAGCACTTAGGAGGGAGAAAAAAATAATGTGAAATTGTCAATAGATCCAATTTACATTGCTACATAATTGATGCATGCATTGTAATTAATCATTCATAATTTTCCTCAAAAATATTTATAAGGCATGTGGATGATAGTTTGAAATAGTCAAATGTATTCTAGGGGAATGGGATATCCTCAAGGCTAGGTGTTTTGACACATGTTTCATGTCTTAAAGTTTTTTTATCCTAATCTCTATCACTCCTTTATGTTCTTTCCATTGGAATTTCAAAACTATGAATTCCTTTCATTTCATGAAAAATCTTCTAAATTTTGTAACTAATTCATAAAACCATCCTTTTCCCTAATGGTCTTGAAGACTATCCATTGTCCTTTTTTGGTGAAAATAGGTCTTTAACCTATCTAGGTACTATTTACATGTTAGTTCCACTTAGGTCCTAGGAACAAATCTTTCTAGTTAAGCATTAGTTGTCACTTATCTTATCTAGTTGGTTTTTATTTAATGCTCATGTCCTAGGTCATCTAATGTTGAGTCATGTTATTTAATTATGACATACTCATTTAATAATCATCACACCTTTCTTATATAAGCAAGGAATCATATATACATTGAACAACTATGAACAGCAATCAAGTTCATTCTAGAAATCTTGCATCCATAATCATAGCATGACATTTATACCATATCCCTTGTGGAAGTTTTTTTTTTTGCAAGTGATCCTAGGGTGTTGAGGAGTTCACCATAAACTCCTATATGGTATTAGAGCTTTATTACTACAAACTTATTCCCAAATCTAAGGGACCAATCTTTCCATGAATTTTTTTTTAGGTGTAAGGTAGGGAATCAAAGAAAGTAAATTTTGGATTCTATTTTGTCAAATATTTTCAAATATTTTCATATATTTTCTAATTTACAAGGGTTTCAAGTTGGGTTCAAGGATTACTAGATCTAGGAGGTAGTCAAATTTTTCAAGCACTTTGGGCCAAAAGTGCCCTTGCTGTTGTGCTCAGAAGGCCCAAGAACCCCAATATTGACTATTAAATTATCAAAATCAGAGCACTAGACCCTAAGCATCCAAATTTTTTTTACCCTTCTTTGTCATATAACCAACTATACACCCATACAGTTGTATGACTTGTCATTAGGAAAAACATAGCCAGTTGTAGAAATTTTTTTGCTGGTTATGGGAAAATTATTGGTCAATGAATTTTTTTATTAAATTTTGATTTTTTTAAAAATTTCTATAGATTTTTATTGTAGGTCATACCTGCATACATATGTACTAACTTGCATATATACCTTGTACCTTTTCCACATAGTAATCCATGGGCAGGGCACACATCCCTACTATTGACCCCATCTGACCTCACTATAGCTAATTGATTGGCATATTTTGTTAGATCACCCACATATTCTTCTATTGATTGACTCCAAAAAATTTTGGAGCATCAAGAATATTTCACCTAGATTCTCGAGAATATTCTATCAAAGTTTGTCAGGAATAATATACTGTACACAGTATGAGAGAGAATATTCTATTTTAACACCTCTTGGCCATAAAATTTAACCATGTTGACTCCTAATTTCAGCACTACATCAAAAATGATGTCAGTCAAGCTTAAGGATTTTTCCCCCTCTTCCATTTGCATTTTTGTTTTTGGGGACCATTTTCAAATTCCCATAACTTGGTCATACAAACTCCTTTTTCACACCATTTTTTTTTAATTTGGGACATAATTTTGCATTCTATGTATTGGTGTAGTTTTTTTTTTACTTTGGTGCCTAGTTTTTCCAAAAATTGTATATTCTCATAGGTGTTGTTGATTCGTTCTCATTTTCAAAAAAATTGAAGCTACATTCTTGCTCCTATGGTAACATTTTTGGGTTATTCTTTTTTTAAAGTGTATATTTTTTATGTACTTTCTAGTGGTATAATCATTTTTATCTCATATTTTGTTAAAAAAATCTCTAAGCAGGTGGTCAAATTAGAAATTTGTATGCACAAAGATCAAGTCCACTTGGTGTTGTTGGAAAGTGGCACTTGTAATCACACTAAGAATAAAGTGCCAACCTCATAGATTGCTTGGGGGGTTTCATGATTGAGCAATTTGGGGGAGTAATCTTTTACTTTTTTTGGTTTATGTCTCTTGATTGGTCTATTGTGTGAATAAAATTGAGGAGTTTAATATTGGTATTAGAACACATCATGTTGTAATAAGGTTAAATTGATGGAACTTTAAGTCTTTGTGAAATGGAATCCTAACACATTGTAGGTGGATTAATCTTTTTCCATATTTCTATGGACTAGCTCCTAAACCTTCCTCTAAATGGAAGAGATTTGTGTGGGACATACAAAAGAACATATCCTAGGAGTAATTGGTTGTAGCTATGATATTGACACACAATTGGCCATTGATGGTATTGAGATCCCTCATGATCTTATGAAAAGACTTTGTGAGATGTATGGAGACTTGAATGAACCTCCATTAATAGAGGATCCTATTTTGGATTGTCTTTTTCCATTTTTTGACTTTTGACCTATTGATGATAACACAATTGATAAGATTTCTCATTGGGAAAGGTATGATTAATTTGATGACACATAATGTTATCCTTCTCCTTCTATCGAGACTTACATTAAGACTCCAATTTCTATGGCTCTTAATTTGGGTTTGGAGGGTTCATCTTATTCATCTTTGAGTTAGAATCTTGAGGTTAAGGACTCTTATAATCCAACATTGGCATAATCATCTAGTGTTCTTAATTTATCATGTTTTGAGTATAGAATGAAGGAAGATAGGTGTATTTGAATGGCATGCACTAATATATCATCTCCTTCATCTACTATTGTACTTGATCATGCTTGCGAAACTATAGATTTGGCTCCTTGGGATGAGTACTTAATTGATATTGTTGGTTTGTTTTGTGAATCCCACATTTTATATTTTTGATAAATCATTAATTTCATTCATCTTCTCTTTGATGGAGATGATCCATCTTTAGTTGTTGCAAGGGAACACTCTAACCCTCATGTTCATTCTCTACATGATTATCCTTTCTAGTTTGACAAGTGTGGATACTTTTGGACAACATTTGGAGGAGGATTCTTTGTCTTTAGAGGAGGTATATTTTTCTTTGGATTGTGTTCTACAATAATTTATAGGAGATTTTGGATTGTCTTCTTCAGTAGTGTGGCCTTGAATGCTTATTTGGAGTGTAACACCATTTGGTATCAGAATGGAGACACTTGATCATTCTTTAGATACATCACACCTAATCTTTCTTCCCAAATATTCCTTTTAGGAATGGGAAGACATCTTGCACACCATATTGTTCTTATTTCTTCTTAAGGGGAGGAACGTTGATGGATCATCTTCAACATTCATTTTCAGACGTTTACCACCTTTGCAAGAGACTCTACATTGAGGGGGAGTTGCATGGTCTCTCTTCTTGTCTCTTATGGGGGGTCTTTCCTTGAATGGGGTTTTGTCCTTATCATGCATCATTGAGAGTGTTTTGTTTTCTATCTCTTTTGGGGAGGAGTTTTGTCCCACTAGGCTTTATCTTTTTCTCCATTTGTGAGAGATTGCATTTACATTTGTACATGGGTACCTAACATGGCCTCATAGCTAGGACCCGTCCTTGTGCCATTTGTATAAGTACCGCCTAATTTGTACTTAAGGGGGGTTGAATAGGTGTTTTACCTATCTAGGTCCTATTTATATGTTAAGTCCACTTAGGTCATAGGAAAGAATCTTCTAGTTAAAAACTAGTCGTCACTTATCTTATCTAGTTATCTTTTATTTAATTCTTGTGTCCTAGGTCATTTATTGTTGAGTCTTGTCATTTAATTATGACACACTCATTTAATAATTGTAAATTATTACACCTTACCTATAAAAGCAAGGCCCATCATATGTACATTGTAACAACTATGAAAGTTCATTATGGTAATCTTACATCCATAATAATAGCATGATATTTATGGCATATCTCTTGTGTAAGTTATTTTTTCTTGCAGGTGATCTTGGGGTGTTGAGGAGTTAATCATAAACTCATATATGGTATCAGATCTTTAGTGTTGCAGACTTCTTCCTAGATCTAAGGGACCAATATTGGCATGAAAATTTTGTTGGTTGTAAGTTGGGTTTTCAAAGAACTCACATTGAATTCAAGGCATCAGAGAAAGTCAAGTTTGGCTTTTGTTTCATCAATTTTCATCATATATTGTCTAATTTAAAATGGTTTTAAGTTAGGTAAGGGTTACTAGATCTAGGAGGTAGCTAAATTTTCAAATCACTTTGGGCCAAAATCACCTTTTCCATTGCATTCAAAAGGCCCATGAACCCTAAGTTTGATTATCAAATTGTCAAAATTAGAGCAATTGACACCAAGCATCAAAGGTTTTTTTCCCTCCTTGATTGCACAACTGAGTATACATCTATACAATCATATGACTTGTGGGTATGTGCAGGATCATCATGGAAAAAACAGGCCCTTAAGTGGCAAAAAATTCAGAAAAATCAGAGTTAGGCAACTTGACGTAAAAATTTGAATAAGTTATCTATATTATTTCAAAAATATGTAAGAATAGAATTTGTAGCAAATTGAATGTAGTTTCTAAACTACTAGGTTTGTTTAAAAAAAAATCTATTTGATGAGAATTTGAAATTTCAATGCAATAGTACTTAAATTTCAAGGAAAAAATAAGAAGTAGGTGTCTATCACCACCTAAACACAACAAAATGTTAATATTTTTATAATATTTTATATATAAGTAGAGGACTCATGTCCCGATGTGATGCATATTTTTTTGTAATTTTTTTCCAAGTAAATAATTAATTATAAATTTTTTATTACAACTTTTAAAAAATATAAAAAACTTGTATGTCTGACCACCTTAACTTGGTCAAACTTCATGAAATTCATTTTTTCTTTTTTTAATCCTATAGTATGCAAAGTATAGAATGTGACACATGTTTTGGATTAAAAAAAAATGATATCATTTGAAAGCTATAGATGTTTTTCAATCAACCTATCAATCAGGACTTTAGTCATAATTCAAATAGAGAATGAATAATAATTACTTATTAAATTCAAAGTAAAGCATAATTTATATTGCTAGAAAGTTGAGAATCTCCTTTAAAAACCCTTTTCGTTTCATCAATGTTGGGTAAAGAAAAGGTCGCCAACCACATACCCATCATATTGCCACTTTTTGGCCCATCATGATCCTGCACATACCCTTGTCATTAGAAAAAATCATAGTTAGTTGCAAATAAAAATTTATCAATCATGGGAAAATTAAATAGGCAAGTGAAAATTTGTATTTCTTTAAAAGTTATACAATTTCTTTTTGCAAGTTGTAGCTGCATACATAGGTATCAACCTATGTAGGTACCTTGTACCTTTTCCATAGGGTAATTTGTGGGTAGGCCATGCATACCTAACCTCACTACAATAGATCAATTGGCATATTTTATTAGACCCCCTGCATATTCTTCCACCAACCAACTCTAGAATATTCTAGAGCATCAAGAATATTCCACGTAGATTCCCAAGCGTATTTTATCAATGACTATAAAAAAAAATATATCGTGCAAGGAATAATATTCTATTTTGACAACCCCCTAGCTATCAAATAAAACCTTGTCAACTATTGATGTCAGCACTACATCAACAATGATGTTAACAGAGCTTAAGGATTTTGGATTCCTTTTTTAGTGCATTTTTTATTTGGGGAAGATTTTTGTACTCTACGCATTGGTATATTTAATTTTTTATTTTGGTGCCTCATTTTTCAAAAAATTGCAAATTATCACAAGATTTTCTAAGTTGTTCTTTCAGAACTTTTGAGGCTCCGTTCTTGCTCCTACATTAACATTTTCAAGTGATTTTATTTTTGAAAGTGTATAATTTTTTGTGTACTTTTTAGTGGTGTAATTTTATTTTATTTTATTCAAGGGGTAAACACTTTTGAACCAGAGCTATGAACTGGAATACAACCACCCAACAATACTACCCCAATGGGGTTTGAACCTTGGTGGCAAGAACAACAATGCCACCTTTAAGCCATCACACCATGCCACTATTGGCATTTTTTAGTGGTTTAATTAGTTTGATCTCATCTTGTGTAAATTATTTTTCTTTGAGCTTGTGGTTAAATTGGCAATATGTATGCACAAAGATCAATTCTACTTGGTTGTTGTTAGTAAGTGGCACCTGTAATCACACTAAGAATAAAATGCCAACCTCATATATTTCTTGGCGGGTTTCATGATTGAGTAATTTGAAGGGTTTTGGCATATGTCTCTTGATTGGTCTATTGCATGACTAAAATTGAGGAGTTTAATATGGGTATCAAAATGCATCTTGTTGTAATAAGGTTAAATTGATGGAACTTTAAGTCTTAACAAGATAGAATCCTAACATATTGTAGGTTGCTTAATATTTTTCCATATCTCTATGGACTAGTTCTTAAACCTTCATATAAATGGAAGAGAGTTCTTTGGAACATAAAAATAGAACATATCCTGCGTGTAATTGGTAATAGTTGTGATATTGACACATAATTGGCCATTGATGGTATTGAGATCCTGTGTGATCTTATTACTAGATACTTTAGGAGATGTATGGAGACTCAAATGAACCTCCATTCATAGAGGATCCTATTATGGATTGTATTTTTCACTTGTTGAGTTTTAACCTATTGATGATAACACAACTATTGTGCTTGCTCATTAGGAAAGGTATGATTATTTGATGACACAAAATGTTCTCCTTCTCCTATTGAGACTTCTATTGAGACTTTAGTTTCTATGGATATTAATTTAGATTTAGAGGGTTCATCTTCTTCATCTATGAGTCAATATCTTGAGGTTGAGGACTCTTGTAATCCAGCATTGGTAGAATCATCTAGTGTTCTTACTTCATCATTTTTTGAGGACACAATGGGGGATAATAGGTGTAATTGAATGACATGCACTAATATCTCATCTCCTTAATATATTATTGTACCTGATGATGCTTGTGAAACCATACAATTGGATCCTTGTGATTCAGTGTAGCAAGACATACATCATCTTTGAGACGAATTCTTGGGATTAGTACTTGAAAAATATTTCTAGTTTTTTTTTAGTCTCAAATTTCAAATTTGGGAGACATCATTAATTGCATTCACCTTCTCTTTAATGGATATGAACCTTCTTCAATTGTTTTGAGGGAAGACTCTAACCCTTCTTGTTCATTCTATGTATGATCATCCTTTCCAGTTTGACAAGTGTGGATAATTTTGGATAGCATTTGGAGGAGGCTTATTTTTCTTTAGAGGAGGTATCCTTATCTTTGGATTGTGTTCTACAATATTTTGTAGGAGATTATAGATTGTATTCTTCATTAGTATGGACTAGAATTCCTATTTGGAGTGTGAAACCTTTTGGCATCAACATGGAGACACTAGAGCATTCTTAAGAGACATCACACATCATCTTTCTTCTTGCATCTTCATTTTTGGAATGAGAAGACATCCTCCATACCATCTTGGTCTTGTTTCTTCCCAAGGGGAGGACCATTATTCAACAATTATTGATCAACTTTAGTATTCATTGTCGAACATCTACCATCTTTGTAGGAGACTCTACATTGAGGGGGAATTGCATGGTATCTTTTCTTATCTCTTATGGAGGGGTATTTTTCCTTGAGTGGGGTTTTTTCCTTCTCATGTATAATTAAGAGAATTTTGTCTTCTATCTCTCTTTTAGGGAGGATTTTTGTCCCATTGGATTTTATCCTTTTCTTTGTTTGTGAGATATTAAATTTACATTTGTACATGGGTACCTAACATGGCCTCATAGTCGAGACCCATCCTTGTGTCATTTACATAATTACTCCCTAAGTTGTACTTAAGGAGGGGTGTTGGTGTAAATAATTGTTTTACCTATCTAGGTTCTATTTACATGTTAATTTCACTTAGGTCCTAGGAAGAAATATTCATAGTTAAGCATTAGTTGTCACTTGTCTAGTTGTCTTTTATTTAATGCTTGTTTCCTAGGGAATTTAATCTTGAGTCATGTCATTTAATTATGACACACTCATTTAATACTAATACATCATCACACCTTTCCTATATAAGTAAGGCATCATAAGTACATTATAACAACTATGAAAAAAAGTCAATTTTATTCTTGTAATATTTCATCCATAATCATAGCATGATATTTCTACGATCTCCCTTGTGGAAGTTATTTTTTCTTGCATGTGATCTTGGGGTGTTGAGGATTATTCCATAAACTTGTGCATCATTTAACTCACTACTTCACAATAACCTCCATAATCACCTTGCCTACCCTTGACTAAAAAAATAATGGGTCGATATCTTCTTCTTTCATCCTTTTAACTCATCTTGTATATAGACATCTATAAATGACCTTTTCCCTTTTATCCTTTTGAACTAATTGAAGTACCACAAGATTTTATCGTGCATATTTACTCCTTTATTGTCTATTATTCTTTTATAAGGTCACCATCATGGTTCATTCTTTGTGGCATGCTTTGTGTCACTACAACCTTTAGATTATCCCTTTTGGTATGAAGGAGGCTATTGAGGTAGAGACCTTAGAGTTGATTATCTTGCCCACTCAAACACTCATACAATATACTAGACCTTTGGTATAGTGTGATGCAAGAGAATCCTCCAAGCATCAAGTTCCACCTCATATATGTTGGTTGTTAATTTTAGGATCAGAAAAGTAAATAAGCAGAAATACAACACATAGATCAATGAACACATCGATTTACCTTGGGAAAACCCTCCTACTTGAGGGAGAAAAACCCAACAAATAATATCTTCTTATAAATTGAAAGAATAAGAGAAAAAATCTGCATACAAATTAGGCCCTCGAATTTGGCCAAGACTTATACAATAATAAATGTTGCTTCTCCGTGAGCAAATGAAAAATACTTCTTCAAAGAATCATATCTACTGCTAAAAGAGGCGAACTACTACTAGGAATGCGAATTGGAGTGAATGATTTGATGCCAAAGAGAGAGGATTTCATCCTCTTTAAATACAAGGCTAGGCGCCCTTCTTCCTAGGGCTGGCCTAGAACATATAAATTTTTCTTTATAAATAAATAAGGCCGACCTGCCTTGTACAAGAATATATTAAGGAGAAAATATCTCCTGAAGCTACACAACACTAACACTCCCTCTTAGCTATGGAGGTATTTTTCAAATATCCTCATCATGGAGTCTCTCAACATGACACCCACACTGGCTACACCCATTTGTGGAAAACCACATCTCAGTCTCAGAGATGTACAAGAGTTCAACATGGAGTCTCTCAACATGATGTCCACAATGGCTACACCCATTTGTGGAAAACACAATCTCAATCTCAGAGATGTACAAGGGTTCATCACAGAGTCTCTCAATGTGATTTCGTCATGGAGTCTCTCAACATGACATTCACAATGGCTACTCCCATGTGTGAAAAGAAACACATCTCAGTCTCAGAGATGCTCATCATTGAGTCTCTCAACGTGACGTCGTCATGAAGTCTCTCAACATGATGTCTCATCTCAGTCTTAGAGATGAACAAGGGCTTGCACCTCATATTTCTCCATCTCAGAGAAATATACACTACAAGGGCTTTCACCTCATTTTTCTTTGTCTCAAAGAAATACACATTACAAGGGCTTTCACCTCATATTTCTCTATCTCAGAGAAATATACATTACAACAAATCTTCATGATGATGTGACTCCCTCTGAAGTTCCAAGTACTTGCATCAACCTCTTGACCTCCTTGTCCAAGATTTCCTGCAATGCTTGCCTTAGAGGAATGGTTTCCAATGCACATCTCTGACACTACTGACTTGCGAGAGTTCAGGACTATCCTTCTCGACCTCATCCTAGATCACACTATTCTGAATAGGTTTGTAGAGCTACCAATGTCAAATCCAAATTGACTGTCTTGTGCAATTTTGTTCTCTACAGCTGAAGAGGTCTTCCAAGGACTTTAGCACTTGGACTTGCAACATTGCAACCCACTTAGCTGACACCTTCACTTCTTCTCAATGAGTCACAAAACTCCCTCTTGATCCCTACCTCAAATATTGCAAAGAAATCCTCTAGAAGTGAACTCCCCTCCATTGATTGATCTCAGAACCTTAATCCTTTTCCCGGACATGCTCTCAACTCGTGCTTTGAATTCTTGTTATTTAACTCCCTTTGAATTTCATTTCCTCCTCTTTGAAGTAGCTGATCACAATGACAATTTGTATAGGTTCTTCGTTGTTTAGTGTCTTCATTTTTCTCAATCTTCTTTGTTAATGCAAATTATCCATCCAAGGCCGACCCAACCTTGTGCCCTTGAGAGATTTCTCCAGTGAAGAATCATGAGAGTTATGTGCCACCAACTCAGTCCCAAGGCTGCAAGCTATGTCTCCATGTTTTTTCATTTCTTCAGTTGACATGACTTCCTCACATGATGCATCAAGCTCTTCCTCCTTATGCAATCTCTCTTCATCCTGCATTTTAGAGAGACTAATAATAGTTCATAGAATCAAACTACCCCAAAGATAAATATACATACCAATGCTAGAAGCATACATGATTCACTATTCCCAATGTTATTGCATGAATTATTATTAACTACATAAAGTTCATGATCATCATTCAAATGTACAAACATAAAATACTTATCTCTTTATTGATTCTGTTGCAACTATTTTACTCTTCCTGAAAACCATCATCTTCACCCGATGATGTACTTGTATTTGCATGAAGCAAACACCTACAACTCCAGAATATTTCGACAAAATCCTGTCATGCAGATTTCTAGAAATTGACTCTAAGCAGGGCCTGATGGAAGAAAAATATGAATCACCTTAATTTCCTTGTTTGTATCTGACAGCTTAATCTGATCAAATCATTTCTAAAACCGCTCTCATACCATGTTAGTTTTAGGACCAGAAAAGTAAATAAGCATAAATACAACACATAGATCAATGAACACATTGATTTACCTTGGGAAAACCCTCCTACTCAAGGGAGAAAAACCCAACAAATAATATCTTCTTATAAATTGAAAGAATAAGAGAAAAAATATGCATACAAATTAGGCCCTCGAATTTGGCCAATACTTATACAATAGTAAATGTTGCTTCTCCTTGAGCAAATGAAAAATACTTCTTCAAAGAATCAAATCTACTGCTAAAAGAGGCAAACTGCTGCTAGGAATGCGAATTGGAGTGAATGATTTGATTCCAAAGAGAGAGGACTTCATCCTATTTAAATACAAGGCTAGGCACCCTTCTTCCTAGGGCCGACCTAGAACATATAAATTTTTATTTATAAAAAAATAAGGCCAACCTGCCTTGTACAAGAATATATTAAGGAGAAAAATATCTCCCGAAGCTACACAACACTAACATTGGTCTTATGGGTTTGTCTATATTTATGATCCCAAGGATAGTAAGGATGCGTGTACCCAAGATACATCTGTAGTGGATCAAATGACCATGAAAAAATATTTGTTGATTGAGACATTAAAATTGTATAGTCATGTAAATATCAACAAGTTCATTTAATTCAATTTATTAAATTTTATTTTGAAATTTAAGATTAACTGAAGTAGTAGAATGATTATAATAAAATTTTGGGGTCATAATGTTTACCTTAATTGTATCAATGCTCCATCTCCCTATTACATGATAGTGTTGTGTAGAGGTATGTAACTAGTAAAGAACTATACACGTTACATGTTAATAGTTGAACCTTATATGAATGGTATTTTGATATATCACTTTCGATGTTGAATAGGCTAATGTTGGGGCTTCAACATCAACAAATGGATGTCAAGGTTTTTGTTAAATTTTCACTCAAGTAATATAAATATTTTTTAATTTCAATATATTAAAATTGTAAAATAATGTTAAGTAGTTATGGTAATTGAATAATGTTGCTTCATTTTTAAATGATGCAAACAGATACCCCTCTTGTTAGTCATAAGACAATGGATCATAGTGTTGGCACAACAATAAAAAATTTGATGCCTTTGATAGAGATATGAGGCATATTAGTAAATTTCACATTATATTTGTTGTTTTATCTATCTATTATTAAAAATTGAATGATATTAATTTGTGGTTTAATTGTCATCTCGATGGTTTCCAAAGGGCTTCACAACCCCAAATATTGAGTGTGCCTCTATTGGAGATGAACATAGTGATTATTTATATGGGGTACATTATTATTTTGTTATATATCATTTCATAATTTAATTTCTATATATTAATATCTATACTTTTTTATTGTATTAGTTGGAGGTCCAAAAAACTTTAAACAGGAGGTCGAGTGAACGAGTTTGAAAGAGACCATCATTGTATGCATTTCCAACCTCTTGATAGTCAAATATAGCTCGTGATATCTTTCCTTCCCCTCAAGGGAAATGACTACATTAGGGTCCTTTTTTGTATTCCTATGTGGCATTTTTGAACATATAAATATATTACATATATGTGACATTGTATGTCCATATGGATTTCTTGTAAGCCTATATGGATTTCCTATATATATGATATACTTTTATTGACATATAGTATTGTATTCCTATATGGAATTTTTGTTACTACAAATATTTTTACCAATGGTATCCATATTTTGAGTATAAAATATTAATTGAATAAATGAATAATAAATTAATGCAACTATATAAAAGATTAATGTTATCCATATTTGCACTATAAATGATTAATTGAATAATTAAATAAAGCTCAATTTTACCATGTAATTGATGCAATAATTTTAATTAATCATTCATGATTTTGCTCAAATATATTTACAATGCGTGTGGATGAGATTTTGAAATAGTTAAATGCATTCTAGGGGCATGGGTTATCCTCAAGGATAGTCATTTTGAAAAATGTTTTATGTCTTATAGCTTCTTTATCTTGATCTATATCACTCCTTTATTTTCTTTTCACTATCATTTCAAAGCTATGATTGCCTTTCCTTTCATGGAAATTTTTATAAATTGTGTAACTAATTCATAAAACTATCATTTTTCTTAATGGTCTTGAAGACTATCCATTTTTATTTAACTCGTGGCTTCACAGTACCCTCCATAAGCACCTTGTCTACCCTTTATTGAAAAAATAATAGGCCAATATCTTTGTTTCTCATCCTTGTCACTCGTCTTCTATATAATCCTCTATAATAAGCTCATTGAAGTACCACAAGATTTTCTCATGTATTTTTTCTCCAGGATTGTCTACTATCCTTGCATAAGGGCACCATCATGGTTCATACTTTTTGGAATAATTTTTGAAACTATGACCTTTAGACTATCCTTTTAAACTTAATGATTTGTAATGAGGACATTGTATAAGGCTATCTTATATCCATTCTTCATGAGAACCCTGCCCTTTTAAAATAAGACTATATTGTGGTCTTGTAGCACTATCATTTGATTAATGGGATTTACAATATCTCAAATGACTATCCGTGTGTTATTTATTTCATTTTCCTCTTCTATGAGTATTTTCTACTATCATTGCACGCTTAAATTATCATCTTTTCACTAGACTTTTATTCTAGGTCTTTAGACACTGCCTCATGTCTCCATGGTTATCACCTTCTTGAATGCTAAGGTCATTGCGAAGACCATTCTCATTTCCCTCAACATAGTATCTTCTATAGTTAAGTTTCATTTATTTCTTCCAATCATTTTCCAATAACTATGCAATTAATTTTGTGACATATATTATAACCATGTCCCTGATTTCTTAAAGGACTATCATAACTTTTTAAGAAATTTTCTATTCAATAACTCCAATAAGGCTACCATATATGCATTTGGATTCATCTTATACCCATAATAATCTCTCACATGAAACTAATATTTGATAGATTTAGATCTTCCCTTTGATAACATAACAACTATGCCCCACCTTTTATTAATTCAACTATCTATTATTAATGTTGTCACTATCATTTTCCAAGGACTCATTATCATCTAAAATGTTATCGTACACTCATAATTATCTACCTTCTATGATGAATATCATCTTATGTTTAATAATGTGAATGTTTACTATCCAGTATTTCTTGGTGTTTTTACATAAGACCTAAAAATTATGGTTGTCTTATTCATGCAAAAAACTTAGGGTTGTCATCACCATGAAAATCATCAAAAAGGACTCATTCCTCAAGCCTAATTCAATACTTTATGCCAAATGTTATGTTCACTATCTTTGTGACTTCTCCCTCAAGATATTTTTTTGTTCTTGGACTGTGACCATTTAGAATTTAGTATTTTATTTCCCTATAATATTAGTTGATTTTTGCATTCTTGGAATGATGCTCTCAATTTTGGGGTTGACTCAAGGAAGCATTTTTCATACCATCCTAATTCCCATTGTCATGGGTTATGCACTATTTTCAAGTGACATAATCTATCATTGTTGTGTGAAAAGATCCAGATTTCATATGAATAGTTTTATTTTGCTTATTAGATTGTAGGTTTTTATATGACTATCTTCTACCCCATGCTATAGGCCCATGTACTTTCTACTATCTTTGGTGACAAAGAAACTATAGACTACTTGCTTATAAGGACTTCCACTCACATGAATTCCTTTGTTTAGATGTTACTTAACCGTCTTAGGTTTGGACACTCATGACTTATCCTTTGAAGACATTTTCATATTCATGTTTAGCAAACTTTTTCCCCTTCTCTTATTTTGAAACTATCACATGTAGTTAGTTCCCATTACCATTTTCATCTCTCTCCATTTTTAGAGGATTGTATGAACTTGCATGGTTGAAGGAAGATGATCTCTAAGGACCAAATAACCTTTTTCCAAAAATCCTTTCTCTCATTGAAGGTGCATCTTCACATGAAATTATCCTAAAACCACATTTTTAAGGCATTGAAACTAGAAAAATAGTTAATAAGTAAATTGTAATATATTTTTCAAGATGGAAACTGAATGTAAAGGTGTTATAATGATCATAACCTTCCTAGATTCCTCCCATAAAATTTTTAAGATAACCCTAGTTGTTATGAAGGACTACAAAATTTCATTGAAAGAGACCTATGGTGACCAAAAAACTTAAATTGGACCTATTATTTTTGAACTCAAACTCTCCTAAAAAAAAAAATTCCTCTTTATCTCATGAATATGGACCTTAAAGGGTTATTAATTTACGATAGTAGTGTTTCAAGTAATAAATTTTGTTGGTATAATTTAGCTCAAAAGGATAAAGATACTTGGGTGCAAAAATAAAACCTCTAATAGTAGCAATCCACCCACCCAAACATGTTGGTATTGTTGGTTTAGCTGCATGAGATGAATAACATAAAAATGCCTCTTGAAATTTTTTTATTGAAGGCAACTAATGCTTTTTGCAACATTTGAAACATTGTTTCCATGGTGAAATGGCTTGAAGATAGGAAAAATTGAGAGAGGTTATTATGGAGGGACCCTATGTGACCCTATACCTTTAGATGAAATGTTTGTTGTTATCATGGTTTTGGAGAAACAACCTATCAAAGTTTTGAACTTTTTGGAACTTAGGGCTCTTTAGAGAAAGCATTCACACAATGTAGTTGGAATGAATAGGAAAGAGGGGTGTGAAATAGGAACTCTCCTAGCATAAACCCACCAACATGGATGTATCAACGATATTTTTTTGGCCCCACAATATATAGAACAAAAATTATGCTACCTTGCAACTTTCTCTTTAATACATTTAATGTTTTTTGTAATTAAAAACTTTCCACCATGGCCAAATGAGTTGGATTTTTAAAAATTTGATAGAGGTTATTTTGAAAGGATCATACATGACACTATATATTTAGACAAAACATTGTTACATGCTATGGTTTCTTAGAAACAATCTATCAAATTTTGGCAGTTTTCAACACTTAGGGCTCTTAAGAGAATTTATTGACACAATGTAGTTTGAAATGATTGGGTAATATGGGGTGAAAAATAGGACCTTTCATAGAATAAAAATCCCACATAGATGTTTTAACACTATCAGTTTGGGCCCACAACATACATAAATAATATTATGCTACCTTTAAACTTTCTCTTCAATGTATTTGACACTTTTTGTAATGTGTGAAAGCTTGTCGGCATGGTCAAATGGATTGGGTTTCTAAACATCTAATAGAGGTTAAATTGTGGATAGAATCTATGTGAAATTTTACCTTTAGAAAAAAATTAGGTATCATGATTTTCAAGAAACAACTTGTCGAATTTTAGCAATTTTGATACTTAGGACTCTTAAGAGAAAGTGTTGGCACAATGTAGTCTGAAATGATTGGGAAAGATGGAATGTGAAATAAGAAATTTTCTAGCATAAAGCTACCCATTTGGACATGTAAATACTATCAATTTGGCCCCACAACACATAGACCATAAATTATTCTACCTTGTAACTTTTTTCTCAATGCATCTGGCATTTTTTGAAACATCTAAAAACTTATAACCATTGCCAAATGGATTGGATTTTTAAAAAAGTGAAAGAGGCTATTGTGGAAGAATCCTATGTGACCCTACAAATTCAAAATGAAAATTTGTATGTTCTAGAATTTTTGAGAAACAACCCATCAAAACTTGGAACTTTTGGCACTTAGGACTCTTAAGAGAAAACCAGCACAATGCAGTCTAGAATGGTTGGTAAAGTTGGGGTGAAAAAATAACCTTTTCTAGCATAAACCCACCCACCTAGAAGATTTAGCATTGTCAATTTGGTCCCACAAAACATAAAAAAATTATGGTACCTTGCAACTTTCTCTTCAATGAATTTGATGCTTTTTGGAGCATTTGAAAAATTGTCGCTATGACCAAATGGATTTAAGTTTTAAAATTTTGAGATATTTTACTATTGAGAAACCCTATATGACCTTTTACGTTTAGATGGAACATTTTTAGGTTCCAAGGTTTCTAAGAAATAACCCATCAAAGTTTGGGACTTTTTGGCACTTAGGGATCTTAAGAGAAAGAATTGTCACAATGTAGCTTGGAATAATTGGGAAAACTAAGGTGCAAAATAAGACCTTCAATAGAATAAAAAATTCTTATTTGGAGTGTTGGAACTATTGGTTTGGCCCCACAATGCATGAAAAACAAAGTATAGATCTTGACATTTTTTTACTAAATACAATTGATTCCTTTTTCAACATTTTGAAAAATCATTTCCATGACCAAGTGGATTTGAGACTTCAAAAAATGAGAAATTTTATTATGGAGGGACCCTACATAAAACATTCCTTTAGAAATTTTTTTGTATAAGGTGCCACAGTTTTTGAGAAACAACTTGTCAAAATTTGGCACTTATGGCTCTTAAGAGAAAGTATTGGCACAATGTAGTTTGGAATGATTTGGAAATATGGGATACAAAATAGGACCTTGACTATCATAAATTTGGCCCCACAATGCACAAAATTCAAAGTACGAGCCTTGAAAAGTTTATATTAAACACAATTGATGCTTTTCACAATATTTGAAAATTTGTCACCACAATAAATTGGATCAAATATTAGAAAAAAAGAGAGTTTATTGTGGAGTGACTACATAACCCTATAAATTTAGACATAATGTTTGTAGGTACCATTATTTTCAAGAAACGACCTATCAAAGTTTGACAATTTTTGGCACTTAGGGATCTTAAGAGGAAGCATTGACACAATGTAGTCTACAATGTTTGAGCATGTTGGGGTGTAAAATAGGACCTTACCTAGCATAAAACCACCCATATAGATGTTTTGGAACTATTTTTTTGGCCACACGATGCACAAAATACAAAGTATGGCTCTTGAAAAGTTTTCCTTGAGTCAAGCAACTAAGGACATGGTCTAAAAGTTTGCATAAGAGTATTCAAGGATAGTCATACGAAACTATGGAAAAATATAGTGGAGTAGGTTGTGTAAATCAAGAATCTTAGGTACACCCTATTTTGATTGAGCTTAACATTAATTTTTTTTGCCTAAGATTTATGATGCATGTACCCCCCTTTGACTTTCACAATTTAAAATGGAAGCTAATACCTTAGTACGTGGGGGCATAAATGATAAACAACTTTATTTTTTAATATTTCTTATATTTTATTCTTATTTGAATGATTATTATCTGCACAAGACAAGTGTTGATATTAAAATAAGAATAAATAATGACATGTAATAATGTTTCAGCAATTTAAGAGCATTCATATCATGATAAGCTCACTTTGCCAAAGGTGATCTATTCAAAAACTTTAAATCTTGATGGAATTTGAGTAAAAATAATATAGGGAACAAATGAAAATCATAATGCATTAAGGATACAACTAAGTGATGGTTTCCTTGAGTCAAGAAACTAAGGAAAGGGTCTTAAATTTTGCATAAGAGTGTTTGAGGACAGTCATGAGGAAACAATCCTAAATGTTTAAAAGAGTCATCAAAGGATAGTTTCCCAACAATGGTCACATATTAGTAAGAGAAAATAATCCTCTATCTATGAAACTTGAAGAGACCTAAAGAAATAATGATAGGTTGTATTATCATTAGAGGGTTCTTTCATAATCAACACTTCAAAAATATTATTCATAGTTCATAAACATGTCAAAGCTACTGTACTATGCATGATGATAACGCTACGATAGTTCAAGATGAAATGACTATGATAGTTAAAGGTGGAATTCTTGTGAATTGTATGAAAACCAAACCTCATAGGTGATAGTAAAGGCTAATGACAAACCTATGCATGATATTCATGAGATCTCAATCAAGCCAAAGTTAATTGTATATAGAGTATCATCAAAGGAATTTAAGTATGTTGGTTTCAACATGAAAAGGATTATAATTTCTCTAGTAGATAGAGTGTTGACAAAGGTCTATCAGGTAGAAGGATGAGAAAAGAGAAACCTTTCCAACATGATAGTATGATTCTTGTTGATCACGATGTTAGTCGCACAACAATAGTGCAGATAAATCCTCATAGATAGACGTGGGAACCTATCTTTACTTGAAAGACTACATTGGGAAAACCTAAATCTTATGCTAACTCGACTTAATCCCAAGGCCCATTTATGTCAGGTCTTGACCATACTAGGTTCACTTCAGGGTTCATTGTGATAATGTTGTTAATCATGAGGGGTAAATGGTTATTTATAGTTTTCAAAGGAATCATAGGGATAGGTAAAAGATATTCTGGGTCTAGTCATTAGAAAATTTCATGAAATCAACACATTTGAAATAACATTTCATGAATTTAAAAAAAAAATTCTTTCACTTAAGTAAATTTAGCTTTAAACATTCAAACCACTATATACTTCACTGGATTGCTTCACAACTAGGTATAGAATGATGTGAGATTTTAAAGAAAGGGGGGATTATTTGGAAATAAAGTAGGCTTTGTATGCACCCTTAAATGGCACAACACACAGTCTTGTCCAACTAGAATAAACAATTAGCTATGTAAGATTTCATACTAGGAAATAACTTTTAAATTGGCTCTACTATTGGTTAGCTTCTACGTGCATACAAGTTTTTAATTTGGAATGGAACAAAAATTAGGAAAAGGAATAAAACTTAAAGAAAATACATTTTATAAGAACAAGACACAGAGGAGATAAGACAAATACATGAAAGGGAATCGAAGAGATGAATCACAACAAGTCACGTGGAATATGACAACTCGTAGGAGAATTGTTGAAAAATTCAATGGAGGTCAACCTTCATTATCACATTGAAATATTTTGGGCCTTTCTTCTTTATGATATAGCTAGGATAGTAATTTAAATCTAAGTAGATTTGACAAAAAAAATGTAGGGGCTTCCTGGATATATAGAATGATCAGGTGGACATAGAAAAATATAAGGAAATCTACATCCACCGACTTTATACTCCCACATTCTAGTTCTGCCTTAGGTTTAAAATTCCCAGAAATGATTCACACCAGAAGTTGGTGCTTTCTTTTCCCACATGTGTAATACTAGGTCTCCTGGTATTCAAACAACTCAAGCTCATCCTTTGCATAGCCTCCTGTAATGTTCCACCTGATCTGGATATGATTATGTTTGCGATCCAAATTTGATTGGTCATCCATACTCGAATGTTGCATCGCAATCTATTCCCCCTACATGTAAAAATTCCAAATATTAAACCCCTTTTAAAAAACATTCATAAAACTCTCATGAAAACAAAATCATTATTAATAAATCATCATTTTAAGCACATCACGTAAATAGCACACTTTTAAAATTATATTCTCATGTAATTATCTCTTTAGGTAGGGTACCGAACCTTTGGACCCTAGGGAAAACTTAAACTTTTAACTTTGAACTTAACATTGTTACCTAGTACCCAATACTCGATCCTTCAACTTTTACCAAAATATTTCCTAGATTTTGGCTTCTACCGGAACCTCCACACTTCACTGAACCTTCACTCCTAGATTGGAACACTTTCACCAAAACATTTTATTAACATTTTAACATTTTTGGCTTTTCAATACCAAGTACCCAATACCCTGTACACTTGAATCATGAATCACTCCAAAAATTTCCTTTCAACTTTGATTGCTGATGATCTTTCCACTAGCCAACACCTGCAATAAGAATTATTTTTCACTTTTGTCTCCAAGGCTTACAGTCTTGGGGCATTTTTGTGAGACCACACAACAACTTACAACCAATAAAATGAAATTTGAAAGAAACCTAGAATCAAATCACCTGCTATAAATTATAACTCATACACATTTTCAAACAATAGCTCCTTACCTTTACCTAGATTGTGGCATAAAAAGAATAAAATTTCTTTGGAAAGTATCAGTGTGTGCTTTGTTTAATTCCAATTTCCAAAACTTGGTGAAAAAATTAGTTCATTGACATTGAGCTACATAATTTGGTAATCCTCCAAAGCCAACCATGGATACAGCCTTGCTACTAGTCAAGCATCCATAGCCCCAACAAGGTTATCTCTATAATTCCCCCAAACATAGCTCTACTACCAATCAAGCATCCATAGCCCTGGTAGAGATATTTGGATAGCCTAAAGAGTTGAATTTTCTCTTTTGATATTTCTTTGATATTCGTTTTTCTTTTCTTTTCTTTTGATATTTCTTTGTAAGCTCGTTTGCTTCAACTTGCAGGAAATGAAGTCTGCTATTAGGTTGGGAATCACAGTGGTAGCGAAGGTTACCTTTTGATTTTTCATTCAATGAAAATCCCTTCATTGTTTCACCAATTCCCAAAAAATCATTCAATTATTCCCTGTATGTGTGACTTTCCAACTATATTTTACCATCCTTATGCCAAATTCCAGCTAGCTACAATTTGCTATCTATCAAAAAATATGCATAAGTGAAAATTTAGCAAGAAGTAATCTCATCACCAAAATAATTCTAAATTTAGAAGAATCGATAACCACCCCTCCATTTTAATTTTTTTATGGCAACCACTAAAATACTTGGCTAGCAATTCCGATTTGACAGTGTTGCACTAACATTAATACATTAGAGTTGTCATGATTATACTGAATTCTAACCATCATACTTTGCATTTAATTTGCATGCCTTAACACACACATATTATTCTCTTTTAATTTCCATATACTGATGTGTGCCACCTTACCAAATTCATTTTCCTTTTTTCATTGTGCACATGGACACCTTCATGATTAATACAACTCGATAATATATAATGAAATGACCACGATTAATTTTGAAATCTTCAATTTTCTCAATTCATGATCTTCGTACTAGAAAAAATTGAAGCAATGGCCACCAATTCTAAAAGAATTAATTATATTTAACATTTTGCTTTGGAGAAAATTTTCCTACTACCACCTCAACTTGCATCTTCCAAGACTTCAATCTAGGCAACTATGTACTGCAAATTTTTCACGATTTTCTATAAACTCCATACTTCTCTTTCAAATTCTTCACATATTTTCTTTCTTTCTTCAATCATTTTTATTTTCCACTCTACTTGCACGCTTTATTGGTTCCAAGCCATGGATAGTCTCATTTTCTTGACTTGTGTTCACCGCCAGAATAGCTTTATGGGTCACATTACCACACAAAGGCTGAATAAGGTTTTCTTTCTTCAGACTTCAAACTTTATTGCTCCAAATTTGTGCTTGGTCCTTGGGGAAACTTTTGTAGAATCTAGAGCATATTATAGGTTGAATTCAGACTTGGCTTCATGGTTCATAGCCTCACTCCTAGATCTTGGGGTTTCTGTTGATGAAGTTCACATGGCTGCTCAAATGATAGTGTGGCCTGATTTCCTGGGGAAGTTGGACTGTCATTTCCATTGCACATCTGACCATCAAAATTCCATCTACTAATGACATTCCTCTATTTCTAGAATGAGGAGAATTAGTTCCTCTTCAGCCTTTTCTAACTGATCTCCATACCCCTGACTTTGACACTCATCGGGACAACGCTTACTTTGGATATACTACCCTCATGGATGAAGAATCCTAGATTGACTTCCTAACCACCATATTGTGTAGCTCATCTTGATCTACTTTTTTATTTTATTTTTCACTTTTACAACAAGAATTTTTGGTATTTCCATGTATATATGCAATACACACACACACACACACATATATATAAATTTTTCTTTCCATACCTTAAGTATGTATTTACTGTACATGATTTTGTTATTTTCCATTCACAGCACAATTTTTTAAGAATATTTCTATTTACCCTCATGTGTGTTTTAAATTAAGTAAGATTTGTTAAATCTAGGAACAAACTAGAAAGCAAAAACAAACCCTATGGAAACAAACTAACCTAACTAACTAAAATTTACCCTAAGCAACTGATTAACCCTAACTAAGAAATTTACTTTAATCTCTATTACTATCTTCATGGTGTTTTTTTGTATGAATTACAGTAAGCTTATCTTTGAATTCACTTGAATACATCTCAAATGTCCTACTGTAACAATGAATTAACTTATTTTTTATGCTTTTAACAAATGTAAATTAAAATGCATACTTAACAATAAATTGGCTCACATGTATGAAAATGACCTCATTAAAGGTCGATTGCGCACACCTTTGCTGGTTTCTCCATACTCTACTTTCTTCCAGTCTTGGTTCATGGTTTTCTTCTTCGCTTTGTTTGGCTCCATGAACAACTATGTTCATTTCTTGATTCATTCTTTCTCAAATATTTTCCAAGTTCTTGGACCTGTCTTCACTCTTAATAACACTATTTACTTTATTAGACCAGGTATCAACACAATTTACCTTAGCATCAAAGAGAGAACAAGTAAAAACCTAATATTTTGTATTTTGCATGAGATCAAGAAAATTTTCCTATTTAACTTGTGAATTTTTAGTTAGGAGTGAAAAACATGTCTCTCACTCGATTTTATCACCTCCTCATCATTGTCATCTTCCATGTGTGAAAAGAATAATGACTCATCACTTTAATTTTCACTTTTTTGGCATGCTATTTCCAAGTCTTGGTGTCCTTACCTCTTTTCTTGTAAAATTTCAATATTTTCCTCTTGACAATTACAGTTAATACGTGCATCAATTTTCTTTAACAATTATTTTTCCAGTATTTCTAGTTTCACTAGGGTTAGGCACTTTCTTAGAATTCAAATCACTTTCTACTAGTGACTCCTTTGTTTTAATAGTTAAAGACACTTTCATTAACAAAATCACATTATAAGTGGCCAAACTTACCCTAGTTAAAAAAAATCACAATGAATTTCACTATGATCAGTTATATCATGAATTCTACACTCAATGATCCTAACAAAGGTGAACAAACTTAAAAGGTGAAGCCTCCAATCAAGGATTTCCCAGAGCTTATCAATATCCATTTTACTTTCCATTACCCACTCGCTTAAAAAATTTTCTTGCAAGAAAATTTCAAACCTTGAACCGAGGTAGTGATATTGATTCCAGATAAAACCGGAAAAAAAATGAAGCCCTCCCTCTAGCACCATTTCCTATTTGTCATGATGTTAGTCACACACCAATAGTGCAGATAAATCCTCACAGATAGACCATGAGAACCTATCTTTACTTGAAAGACTACACTGGGACAACCTAAATCTTAGGTTAACTTAGCTTAATCCCAAGGATCATTTATGTCAGGTCTTGACCATACTAGGTTCGCTTCATGGTTCATTGTGATAATGATGTTAATCACAAGGGGTAAATGGTTATTTTTGGTTCTCAAAGGAATTATAGGGATAGGTAAAAGATATTATAGGTCCTATCATTAGACAATTTCATTAAATCAACAGATTTGCAATAACATTTCATGAATTTCAAACAACTTTGCTTTCACTTAAATAAATTTAGCTTTAAGTATTCAACAATATTATGGAATTGAAATATTTGCAATAATATTTCCATTCATTTATCTCTTTTTTGAAACATTTTCTAAAATTTAAACATCTATTTTAAAATAAAGCAATAAAAGTACTAAAAAAGTAAAATTGTTGCAAGGTATTATCCATGCATGCCTCAAGAATTAACCAAATCAAAGAAAAAAACTCTATACTTCACCAAATTTTATCAAAGCTAAGCATAAAATGATGCGATATTTTAAAGAAAGGGGGGATTATTTTGACATCGAGTAGGTTTTGTATGCACCCTTAAATGGCATAGCACACCGTCTTGTCCAAGAAGAACAAACAATCAGCTATGTAAGATTTTGTATCAGGAAATAGATTTTAAATGAGCTCTAATATTGATTAGTTTCTACATGCATAAATTTTTTTAATCTAGAATGGAATAGAAAATAGGAAAAATAAAAAGACTTAAATAAGTTTTGGTTCTCCAACATCCACAAATTTTGAACTTAACTTAAAATGAAACATCAACTAGCCTTTTATAAGAACAAGATGCAGGGGATATAAGACAAATACATGAGAGAAAATCTAAGGTAGGAATCACAACAAGGCACATGGAATATGACAATGGGTAGGAGAATTGTTGATGAAGTCAATGAAGGTTAACCTTCATTAGCACATTGAAATCTTTCAAGCTTTTCTTCTTTATGATATAGCCAGGATAGTAACTTGAATCCAAATAGATTTTTCAAACAAAATTTAGGGGCTTCTTGGATATATGGAATGATTAGGTGGACAAAGAAAAATATAAGGAAACTTGCACCCAATAGCTTTATACTCCCACATTCTATTTCTACCTTGGGTTTAAAATTCCCGAAAATGAGTTGCACCAGAGGTTGGTGCTTTATTTCACCACCCATAATACCAGGGCTCATGGTATTCCAACAACTCAAGCTCCTCCTTTGCATAGCCCTAGAACATTTTGCACGATCTAAATATGATTCTATTCATGATACAAATTTTCTTGATAGTCCATACCCGAATGTTGCATCACAATCTGTTCCTCCTCTAAGTAAAAATTCCACATATTAAATCCCTTTCAAAAAACATTCATAAAACTCTCATGAAAACAAAACTATTATTAATAAATCATCATGTTAAACACATCATAAATATCATGATTTTAAAATCATATTCTCAGATAATTATCTCTTTAGGTGGGCTACCAAAGTTTCAAACCCTTGGGAAAGCTTAAAATTTTAACTTTGAACAAGTAACATTGTTATCCGGTACCCGATACCTGATACTTCAACTTTTACTGAAATATTTCCCAAATCCTAGATTCTACCAAAACCTCTACACTTTGCTAGAGCTTCACTCCCAAACTAGTACACTTTCACCAAAACCTTGTATTAACATTTGAACATTTATGGCCTTCTGATACTGAGTACCCAGTACCCTGTACACTCGAATCATGAATTAATCCAAAAATGTCCTTTCAACTTTGAATTCTAGTGATCTTTCAACTAGCCAACCCCTGCCATAAGCAATATTTTTCACTTGGGTCCTCAAGTCTTATAGTCTTGGGGCATTGTTGTGAGACCACACAACAATGGTTTCAAAAAACCTAAAGTGCATTCCAATTATGTAAATGAAAATTTAGTGAAAGGATGAAGATAGGAAGCTCCTAAAGGTGATGACAAGTGTCATATCCTATCCTAGAAACTCTCCCATGCCCTTGAAGATCCTGTCCTTTTCAATGCACTTCTCACATACCTTATAAGAATGTTTGAGGAAGTTGAATTTTTTTGAGAATATTATGAGATAATTTGGACCAATTGAAGGTAGTTGAGAGCATTTATGAGTATTCAAAGGGAATCATCAATGAAAGAGGTCAAAGTAAATATTCTTCATTTAACTAGCATGATTTAAATCTACCCCTATGACTATCCTAATGAACCTAAGATTGGCCTAATAAAATTATAGGTGTCGTAATGAACCTATGACCATCCTAATGAGATATAACTATCCTAATGAACCTATGACTATTATAATAAATTTATGAAGGTACTAAAGAGTAAATAAATAAAATACATAAATCTAAAAATAATCCTAAAATTAACACTAGCATAACTTTATTAGGATGGTCTAATTTTCATTAGTACAATCATAACTTCATTAGGATAGTCATAACTTCAATAAGATAGTCATAGGCTCATTATTATAGTCATAACTTTATTAGGATTTTCATAAATTCATTAAGATAGTCATAACTTGAGATGTGACAATCATAGGTTCATTAGGATAATTGTAAGTTCATTAGGATTGTCATAATTCATTGGGATTGAAATAATTCATTAGGATAGTCATAAATTGAGATGTAATGGTCATAGGTCATTAGTGTTGATCACGATGTTAGTTGCACACCAATAGTGCAGATAAATCCTCACAAACAGACTATAGGAACCTATCTTTACTTGAAAGACTAAACCAAGACAACCTAAATCTTAGGCTGACTCAGCTTAATCCCAATGATCATTTATGTCAAGTCTTGACCATACTAGGTTCTCATCAGGGTTCATTGTGATAATTCTATTAATCACGAGGGGTAAATAGTAATTTTTGGTTCTAAAAGTAATCATAAGGATCAGTAAAATATATTCTTAGTTCGATCATCAGAAAATTGCATGAAATCAATAGATATCCAATAAAGTTTCATGAATTTCAAGCAAATTTTCTATCACTTAAGTAGATTTAGCTTTAAGCATTCAACAATATTATGGAAAAAAAAGATTTGCAATAAAATTTCCATTCATTCATCTCTTTTTTGGAATATTTTTTTTGAATTTAAACATCTATTCTAAAATAAAGCATAAAAAATACTTGAAAAGTAAAAAGGGCTCCCATGTATTATCCACGCATGCCCCAAGAATTAACTAAATCAAAGAAAACCACTCTATACTTCACTAGATTACGTCATAGCTAGACATAGAATGATGCAATATTTTAACGAAAGGGGGGTTTATTTGGAGATGGGGTAGGTTTTGTATGCACCTTTAAATGGTGCAACATACAGTCTTTTCCAACTAAACAAACAACCAGCTACAAAGGATTTCATACCAGGCAGTAGCTTTCAAATTAGCTTTGATATTGATTAGCTTTTATGTGTATACAAGTTTTTAATCTGGAATGATTCAAAAAACAAGAAAAAAGAATAAAACTTAAAGAATTTTTGGCTCTTTCGACATCACAAAATTTTGTACTTAAAAATAAAAGTAAAGCCTCAAACGACCTTTTATAGGAACAAGGCCAAAATTTTTTAAATTAAGTCTATCAAAGGGAATCATAGTCAGAAAATAAAAAAATAGCATGTGGCAGATGCCAATTGTCACTGGAATCTTCTAGACAAAGTCAAACTTTGACTTCTTCATCAGCATTAGTCTTCAACTCCAAGCTTCGGTATACAAATGCTCCACACAAAAAAAGGCCATTGGTATTCTTAAAATTTCAAGACAATACACCTCCACCAGGACCAGTAAAAACTTGCAAAATTACTTTCAATCACATATCCTTGTGCTAACCTCCAGTATCTAATATCTGATTATCTGATTATTCATTGCCTTGCATCAGACTCCAAGTCTAATAACTCTTCTTCACCTTTCTTCAATTGATACTCCTGTAAGTCCACCAATACCTGATGCATATGCTCTTTCAAAATTCCTTGAATTACCTTCCAATTGTATTTGTGCTTGGTATAACTTTCTGATAACTAGAGGATATTTGTATTCCTCTACATCTCTATTTCATATTTGACCATAGAGTTCCTATACTGTATAATTTCATCAATTACTTCTTGGTTTAGCGAAATAAACATGGTGTTTATTCACTCTTTCAAGAAATTCCTTGAAATATTTCACTTCTTTACCATCCTATCCTAACATCTGAGGATCACAATCCTATCATGCTAATGTTTTAATGAAACCTTGATTTCTGACAATCAATTTATTGCACTTCTTGGTGACTTTCTCAAATCCCTCTACACATTGCACTAAGGAATCACCTTCCCAATTGACATGTTTCTTCCATTTTCCATACATCGGAACCTCCTATTTCATGATTATCTTCTCACTTATCAATTCCTAGACATCTATCTGAATGAGAGCCTTTATGTTTTTCCTTTCAACATCAATTTGTTGCTAGAAAAATCTATATTCTACTTCTAATTTTTTGGACTTTTCACACCAATAATATGCCTCTTTGTACTTCCCAATCACTTTTGTGATTATTTCTTCCCCTTACCTTACCAAGTACTCCATCCATTCTTCAAACACACTCATTTTATGGTGAAGGGCTACAATAGCATCCTCCTGCTCCCATGACATGAGTACTAGATTTTGGGGCAATTCGGCTTGTGCTTGACCAAAATTGGCTAATGATACTATAAAATTTTCTAGACAGGAAATCTATTCTTCAATTCTCTTTTCTTTTGTTTACTTTTCTACACCTTGGCGACAATTGTCTAAATTCATCTTTATTTCTTCTAATTCTTGTCGCTAGGCTAAATGTCCATCATTGATACTTGTCACTTTGTACTCCTTAGGCATTGTTTCATGTTTGCTTTTATCCACTACTGGAGTAGCTATATGGAGTGTTCTTCCTCCATCTGCATTCTTTTGCATAACATGTTTTGTTTTTTCTCTTCGCCTAGGTTTAGGAGTTTCCACTTCTTGCATTAGGCTCTTGAGATCCAAAGGCACTAATTCCACTTCCAATGGGGAAGCCAATTCCCTGACCAACCAATTAGGTGCATCTTCATTATATTCTACCTCTGCAACATTTCTTTGTTCCTAGTATTTAGTATGCTCAAGAACTTCTCTTACATTTTCAACCTTTCCTATCACATTCTCGAACATTCTTAGTATTCATTGGCATGGATTCTAGATTACAGGGATTCAACACTGTCTCTTCATTTCCAAGACTTATATTTTCTTCTCCAGCTATGTTCTTAATATTAGTCTTCAGGGCATCACTTTCTTCATGTCATGTTACATTAGGGTTCTCTTCATTCCTCACCTGACCATCCAAAGTTTGTGTAGGCTCTATATCTCCAACTTCAACTTGGTCTTCTCTTGTATTTTCAAAAACTTGCGGTTGCTCATCATCTTTTTCACCATTCCCTAGAGGAAGCTGGGAATAAATTATATCCTCAATAACAACATCATTAATGGTAACTTGACCTATAACTTCCCCTATTTCTTTTCCAACAAGTATTTCATGGTTTCCTGCCTTAGGGGCAAGTGTTTCTATTATGAATTCTTCTTCTTCAACATATATAGGAATTGACCCTGTATCTAAAATTTCTTCCACCATTGGCTATACCATGGTTTTCTCCTTAGATTTCTTCTGTTTTACTCATTCCATCATGACACCCCATTTCTCCCACTATTCCCTAATTTTCTCCTCATTTAATTTAGAACTCTCTTCTAGAACCATATGAGTCTTTCCTAGTGTTTTTTTTACTGCAGTTGTATTGATTGAAGGGGGAGAAGTAAATACTGTTGCAGCTCTCTAGGATATAGACCTTGTTTGAGCATGAGTGTTCATTTTCATCCTCACCTCTTCATCAATCATAGTTTGAATCTCTGAATTTTCCATGGAAGAAGATGTTACTCTAGGCTTCACTATCACTTTGACCTTACTTAGTCCAGTTTCTCTATGTTGGCTACTAGTGCCAATGAAACTCTCTGGCTTGAGGCATTAGGAGTTCTTTCCTCAATATGCACAATTGTATCTACCTTTCTACCTTTTATTTTCTTCTTAGCAGGCTCCTCATACCTGGACTCACCTTCTTCTCTCTATTTCTTCTTTGTATTGAGTGAGTATGTAGGCCTGACCCCAAATTTTCTTAAAGTTTTACAATAATCATCAATCTATCATTGAGTATCCATCAAAACCTATTCATAAATTTCCTCAACGGTCATTATTTCTTTTCTTTAATAATTTGGATCTGGAATTATTTCATCATAAACCTTGATTGAATTAGAAATCATATTCAAAACCTTTCCATAATCTTCATCCAATTGATTTGGAATGTCATGAAGCTTAAGAATCTGTGTCGATTGCAATTACAACCTTTGATAGGATCTTTTCCTCACTTTGAGTATTTCATCTCAATTGAGCCAAAAATATTCTAAATGATGAACATGGGCATGCTTGCTAGCTATCCACTTGTCAATTTTCCCTTCTATATCATAGTTATTTCTTTAGAGTGTAAAGAACTCCAATTTATACATATTTAATTCCTCTTCACACAAATTGGCCACTTTAGTTGCATTACACTTATAATTCCCCATTGTGATGGGAAACTTTATAGAACTTATTTAATGTGTCGTACTGAAAAGAGCATGGGACGACTTCATCTATCTTACCAATTCCAATATCTATTGGGTACCTGGGCAACATGAAAGGACATCCTTCGAATCCTTCCACCTTGATGTCTAGGTGAAAGTGGGAAATTGAATGTACCAGTCTCCAACCTACTTAATAATTCTTTGTGCTTCTAGAGACAACTGTTTAGCTTTATCGCCCTCCATTATCCTTACCAACTTCATAGAAAGCACATCATTAACTCTCTAATAATGCTCCTTGTATTCATGAATAGTAATTTGGGGTAAATGAGCATATATCAAACTATTCCTTGTTTCTTTGCCTAGGGTACCAAATCTATTCAACCCTCACTTATTTTCCCTTAGGGAGTAGGAATAAATCATCTATGAGGACATAGAGAACTATCCTAACTACGGAAATGCCTTCATCTAATCATGTAGCCTTTAGCTAATAAAAATTTCCTAATGCATTTGCATAGGGGCTTCCATTAATTTGGCTATAATTACAAACATCCATGGTTCAAATTTACTAGCATCTCTAAGTCCAACTATCCTACTTAGCATAGTTATACCATCTTAAACATTTGGTTTGAACATAGATCTTAGAATTAGTTTCATTTTCTTTGTAATTTCCTCCTAGCACCACTGTGTACTCATAATTTTCCTATTGTGCTCTTCAACTCTTAGGTAGGTTTTAGCCTTTGTTTTTACATCTATTGAATTCATCTAAGGAAATGTGAGGAGCCCAAATGTATATACAATTCCTTTCATGGAGAGAAATATATAGATTATTCCTTCCTTTTCAACAACTCTCTTACCTAGGTTGTAAAAATTTAAACATTCCATAGCCAGTTCAGGAGCCTCCATTGCTAGTGGAAACCCTCCTGCTAAATGTAGCCCACTTGTTATAATATTCTTTATAGACTAAGAGGCATTTTCTTGCTAGTCCCGTGTGATGAATTTGACATAAAAAAACTATCCTAGATGGGTATCACTAACTATCCCACCAATTGGCATAGCTTGCGAGGAAAAATATTGAAACTCATTTTCTAGCCTTGCTTTGGAAGTACTCATATTCACTTGTATGTCCTGCAATTTTTATAGATGTGTGCCTTGTGTGTGAGTTAGGGTTAAATTTAACTAGTTATCTTCAACAATTCATAAAGCTTTCAATCTACCCTTTGGTTAAATTTATTTCAAAACAATCAACATTTCAATTACTAGAGGAAATACCATTATCTTGAGACGTGCATGCATAAAATGAATAGCATAATTTTGGTTATTTGAAACATAGCTAATTTCACTAATGATAAAAAAACATTTTCAAGGTTTCTCAAGGTTTACCTTTCTTTCCATGCCATAGTATCAATCTTGATCTTTCAATGTCCTTTCAAATTAGTAGTACAACACAAGGTAGAGAGTTGTAAAAGAAACTACATGCTCAAGGTGGTGCCAAGTACATTTGTAGTTCATCACCTTCATTAATTACCTATTACATTACATTAATTTTCTCAAATAAAGGTGCAATAATGGAAAATTAGGGTTAAAATCATGAACACCTTGGTTCCTGCACAGGCCCACCACTAGAGAAGAAGACAACATAGAAACTAACATGACACTCTTACGTGTCACTTTGATTCTTACATGGAAATGGATTTATGAGGAAAAAGCTCTTTGGATACATGACTATTGATGATCACAAGATTTGAATCACTTGGTACCGGACCTTGGAAAGATTACCGAGAACTAGGACTTTTATCCATTGGGTCCATGAGAACTAGGAGAAAAGAGAGGAACCAAGAACTAGGTTTGAGTAGGACCAAATGATTTAAACATGTTTGCAATAGAACCTATGGTTTTTGAACTTTAGATAAAGAAATGAAAATAAACCATCAAACTAATTGATGAAGACAAAGGACTCATGTGCATTGGGATGATTTAACCACAAGGTGGAAAACTAGGACCAACCAAAGATACAATATCCTTAGCACAACCACATCAACTCTAGGACTTTGAGGTCTAGAAAATTGATAAGACTTATAGAGAAAACCACAACACTCTGATAGGAATTTAGGCAATGACTAGGCAAGTTGAAACAAAACTCGCATTTTACCATTTCTTCCAAAAGAAAAACACCGAAGCAAGAAAAGGAAAATGAAAGAAAAGAGAGGTAGCAAAAAAATGGGGTCCACATTATTCCAAGGAGCAAAATGGTGCATGTTGTGAGACCACACAACAATTAGGATATTCATAATTTCATTAGAATTGTCACAAATTTATTAGGAAAATTATAACTTCATCAAGACTTTCATAAATTCATTACAAATGTAATGGGTTCATGAGGATAATCATAACATCATTACAATGGTCATAGGTTCATTGTGATAGTCATAACTTCATTAAGATGGTCATAGGTTCATTAGGATAGTCATAACTTCATTAAGATGTAGTCATATGTTGACAATGGATTCTTATAAATAAAGTGACTAATAATGAAGATATATGTGGCTAGATAGGGGTAACACATTAAGCCAGTTTGCACATGATAATATAGTATTATTCATTTAATTTAATGTGAGAGATTCATGTGAATATAAATAATGCATTATATTATAATTATAAAATAAGAATAAGAAGCATAACAAATACTCTATAATAGTTAACCTTCTAACTAATTCTCAATTATGATTCTTAATTATTGGAATTATACCACTTGCTTAAATTTTTCCACATATAGAACTACTAAACTAGAAAGGTATTTACATAAATTTATGCCACATCATACATTCTAGCTCACTAGATGATAAAACCATGAGAGCACTTTAACTTGTATAAATCACAAGCACACACCAATACATTTGACTGCAAAATCCGGCGAAACTGTCTGACGAAATATGTAAAATTTGATGTTTGTCGGGTGCTTGTAAAATTTGATGTGTAATTTTCAATTTTTTGAAAGTTTATCCCCGACGTTCATCGAAATTTTGACGAACCTGGGGTTCGTCGAAATGTCGGCTATCATTTTCGTCGAATTTTCGACAAACATGAAAAATATGAAAAAATCAAATTGTGGCCAACATAAAGAAAAGTGAGTTCACGCCTGACTTATTGTGACAGTGTTTTTCTCTACTTGAGACAATTTGTGGAGAACTAAGGATGATTTTGTTGGGAAAAATAATAAAAAATTCAAGAAGATATCACCAGGTTGAGGGTAGTCATTGTCTTTTTGCAGAATTCAGTTGTGAAGTCAGATTTGCAGTTCTAGGTTTGAAAATCATATTTTAAAGCAACATCTCATTAGATTTCATTTTTAGACGTTAAGGGTTTTGAGAATTTCATGCCCAGATTTTGTTGTGTGGAATCACCATAAGATCACAACCAAGGAACAGATTCTTGTGACTATAATTATGTGATCCATAACTCTATTGGTCATGTGGCACAGTTGTGCTATAACAAATATAGGATGCATTCATGTGTGACCCAAGTTTAATGTGGCTATGTTGTGATAGAAATGGAGGCACTCATATAATGTAGTTAATTCAGGTTGTATAATGTAGGTGTCAATCATCATTGAGTGCATTCAGGTTGTCTCAAGTTTAACAGGTTAGGATGTAATTATAGCATGATCGAAGAGTGATTACCTCTTGCTGCAATAAAGAGCCTATAACTCTAGTTGATATGCAGAGTGGTTGTGTTATATCAATTATGTAGTGCATTCAAGCACAACCCATGTTTAATGGGCTATTCTAGAGAGTGATCAAGATTTTCTAAACCTTATGAATGTTACTTGACATATATTTGCATAATATTAAATTCCTTTAGAGGCTTTTGAAGTATCAATGTATCCTATATAGGTTTTAGAATGATTTCTTTTAATTAAAAAAATAAATAAATGATGTATTTCCCTATAATTAGATAATGTGGAGATCTCCTAAATCTTCCCTAGCACACTATCTTCTTTGGCACTATATTCATTACTCCATCTACTAGGGTTTTTCATGTGACATCTTTAATATTTTCATGACCATGGCTTTTAAATAGATCTCAATCTTTGCTTTAATCCTTTTCATAGTAACCCTTGAGTTCCATAATCCACCTTCAATCTCTTCTAAGAACATTGTCTTAAGCTAGACTGCATAGTATGCATATAAAGCAATCCCTTCATACCTACCATTGTTCCAAACCACCACTCACTGCCTTTCTTAAAATGTTGCCTCCATAAGCACAATAACATGTTTTAAAATCATGGTTGCCAGTGATTGACCATTAAGGTCACCACTTTCATCATGAAGATACAATGAGATTTTTGTCTTCAAACTCAAGGCATTATAGAAGATAACATTGTGAATTGTTTGTTGTTTACGATTTTATTTTCTTGCACATTTACTGCTTTGCTAACTTCCTTTAAGACTGGGTATTGCACCCTCAGCTGCAATCTCAAACAGCTCACTCACTATCACTTGAAGATTCCTTTCATGAGCATCCTTCTATAAAATCAAACTATGCCCTATAGACTGCTTACTTACTATAGGGGACTCATTGTTTCATGGTATTGTAGTTCTTAAGATCCTTCAACCTTATTGACACTACTTCACAATCCACAAGGTATTATTCACTATTCTCCCATCTTTGATCAGTCTCAAAACACTGCTCAAACATGCAATCCACTACCTCCAATATACATTAATGGATAAGAAGAAACATTGAACCTATGATTAGCACTGTTACTTCATTTGGGAAGTCATTCCATGATTGCATTTTCCTTGTCTAACACTACCAAAAGCATTTGAAAAACCCTTAAAGTCAGCAAGGGTGTAAGGAAACTCACTGTTAAAATCTCCACTTTACTATGCAAGGTTTGAGCTTTATTATGTTGTCACTACTCAACCTCTTTTTGACTGTCACATCTCAAGTGACTGTCATTCTTCTTACTGTAGATTTCATTTACAAATGTAACTAAGCTACATAGTGTGCTTGTTATTGGCTACAATCTTTAGATTGCAAAATTTTGTTATTACCTACAATGTCTCAATCTTTATAGTATTGCAACCTCACTAATCGGCTATAGTTATTGTTTATGTTTCTACAGAGGCCTAGGGTTTGTACCCTAATCATGCTCTTACCAATGCTTCTATTATTTTTTATTAGGGCTCTCTCAATGTTGAGGGCCCTAAGGATAAACTCATCATAAGAAGTGACACATTGCATCTTTAACTAAAAGGATAAATCTGTATTGACATTAGCAATGATAATTCCTACTTGTTGCTCCTTAGGAATGGGTCACTTGCTCTTACTAGCTCGCTACCTCCATTGTTGTAGGAAGTTTTTGATCAAGTTCAATATTCTGATTTTAGGAGTCTTTACGGCTGTAAATTATAGTAAAATCATAATTTAATAATTTTTGGAATTAGCATTTTAAAGTATTTATTGGGGTCATTAACTTCAGACTATCTTCTCTTTTGCAGGGGTGGTTGCATGCCAATTTTTTTGGTGTAAAATATCAGAATTATTAGATTATGTTACCTGTCTATGAATAAAAATTATTGGAGTGTGAGTTTGATATTTTTTGAAGATCTAAATAGTCAAACTTGGTAAAGAAAAATCATGTCAGATAATATTAGTCCAGAACAAAATGAAGAGACACTTGATAGATTATGGGCTAGATTGAAAAGAAAGGGTGATGGGAAATGTTATTGTCCTTGCAATAATTGCAAGGGCTTAAAGACGAGACGACTTTTAATCACAACAGCTGAGAAACATTGTAGGCAGCATGGTCACATTGAAGGGGGGCATGATTATCGTCTATTGGTAAGTTGTTCATTATATGTGTTTATATTGATTGAATTTGTAAATGTTTATATTGTTTTAACATTTTATATATATATATATATAATCACTTGATCATGATCATGGTTTATTTGTGTCTATCATTATTATAAAGGTGGGGCACCCTAGGGCAGATGATATGGATTATCATGGCCCAAGAATGTGGTTTTGCAAGCGGATGAACATGGAGCTGTGAATATCGAAGATGAAGTTAATGATCCTATGGAAGAAGATGATCATGTGCTAGAAAACATAGTTGAAGATGATGGTACGAATACATTGATCCATGAAACATTTAGTGGCAAAGCTGATGATGATGATCAAGATGACTTTGATGATGTTCATGATTTATCTATACTTAAGAAGGCATACGAGCCCCTTTATGAAGGCTCTAAAACAACTCTTCTCTCTGTTGTATTGTTGTTGTTGAACTTGAAGGTTATGAATGGTTTATCAAACATAGCAATCTCACGGATGTTAAGGTATGTCATATATGCAATATTTTTTCATCTATTGTAATTGTTGTTAGTTCATCACTAGTAAATAAAGGATGAAATATGAACAAATTATTTTTTGTTGTAGATTGATTGGTGAATTTTTATTACCACCATCAAATATTTTACCTTGCTCATACCGAGATTTATGTGTCATTATGAAAGATATCGGAATGGAGCATCAAGCAATAGATGCATGTCCCAATGATCATATTATATATCATAAACAACATGAATTTGCAATAGAATGCCCAAAATGTCATATCATTAGATATCGAACAAATCAACTAACAAAAAAGGTGCCTCGCAAGGTTCCGTTCCATTATTCCCGTATGCCTTGATGATTATTTAGGTGTGAAAGCTTAGCACAATTTATGGATTACCATGCACAGAATAGAAGTGGAGATGACATTCTTTGAATGCCTGCGGATGACTTTGGATTTAGGGACATGAAGGAAAAATGGCCACACTTTAAAGAAGAACTTGGTAATCTCAGGATTTCATTGGGAGCGGATGGTGTCAATCCATTTGGAGAGTTGAGATCTATTTACTCCGATGTGGCCTATTTTTGTTATCAACAATAACATTCCTCCATGGATGTCAATAAAAAGGGAGCACATAATGTTGTCAATGATTGTTCTAGGTATTTGTTTACATCAATTTTCTTTAACGTAGTAGCATCTCATTTGTCTTATTTGTTGCATAATGGCTTATATTTTTTTCATTCAATAGTCATGTACATTAATTTATATATATTGCAGTAAAATGGTTATAATAATTATGTAATGTTTATGTTCATTCAACTAGGTAAGTACCAAGTTAAAGATATGAATGTATATATCGAGCCTCTTATGACGAGTTACTAAAGTTATGGAATGGCATCACTGTATGATGTCTCTAGACCAATAGGACAAAGACAATTTCAATTCCATGCAATGCTTGTATGGACAATTCATGATGCCCTAGGGCTAACACATTTTGTGGTATGTTATAACTGTTCGACTGCACTTTAACAATATTTAATTTGATGAAGTAGATATCATGCATGTTTTTAAAATAATCTATTCATTATATATAATTAAAAAAATTGACATATTTAATCCAATTATATATGATCTTGCAGGTCTTCAAACAAAGGGAAAATTTGCATATCCAATTTGTGGTCCAAAGATGAAATCTTGTCTTTCAACAAGTTTAGGAAAGCAGGTGTTTGATGAGTATAGGCACTTCCACCATAGAAATCATAAGTATCGAAATACTGAAAAAACATCTGTTCAATGGGAAAAAGGACACTACATCAAAACCATGAAGAATGTCATCTTGCCTATGGAGTTGGAATATAATAGAATTAATTGTCAAGGTTTAGACATTGGATCAAATTATTTATCTATCATATATGATATGTTTTGAATTTATATTTTTATATTGTGTTGTGTTTACTCATGTTGTAACAATGATTGTCGTTGTTAATTTGTTTAACTTATATGCTTCATGAAGGTCGTTAAGGCATTAATGGTCGGCTTCCATAGGGACTGAAAAGTTATCCCAGACAATTTAGTAGGTTGCCCTACTATGAGCAGTTACAAATTGTGCATTTGTTTGATATAATGCATATCGGAAAGAATATAACATAAATGTTATGGAAAATATCGGATGGAAGGCATGACAAAAAAAAATTGTCAAAATTTGTACTGACATTCAGGAAGCCAATCATGCAATGAAAAATGTCATTCAATTAAATAGCGATGGAGACCAAATTAATATAAGTGCCCTTCCTTGGTTATTAACAAAGTAGCAAAGCAATGCTATAAAAGAAGTCATACAAAAAATTCTATTTCCCACAGGATTTGCTATGAACATAAACAATATAATAACAAAGAAAGGTGAATTTGGGTTAGGGATGAAAATGAATGATTGGCATACCTTCATTAAGGTAATGATTCTGGTATATTATATACACTTGTATAATGCATGTACTTTTCAGTGTATTGTGTTTACTACTTTTGGAAAAATAATGAAAAGATTATTTTATAATTGTTGCAGTACGTTTTACCTCTATCTCTCCTAGACAACTTTGACAACAATGTCAAGCAATTTATATATGATCTTGGAAAATACATGAGGTAAGTAGCAAGATTTGTTCAATTCGTTGTATACATCTTATAATTTCCATTTGTTTTACTTGTTATGTAATATACTGTATATTTTTAATAAATCTCATTAATATATTTGCGCCTTGAATCACTTGTAGATGGTTTTTATCTAAAGAAATCCATAAAGAAGATATAAATTATTGGAAGAGAAAAATTTCTCATCTAATGTATGAAATGAAAAAGTGTCTACCTTCAACATTTTTCAATGCACAAGAACACTACCTCATACACCAAGTTGAGGAGATTGAATTGTGTGGACCTGTACATACAAGGTCAATGTGGATGGTTAAGAGGCACTTGAAATTTTTGAAGGCTTTGGTTAGACAAAGAGCACATCCTGAGGGTTCTATGGTGGAAGGATATATGGTATACCAAACCATGGTGTAAATTAGTGAATATCTTCCTAAGTTTGCAACAAAGATCCATGTAGATCACATTTGAGATCCCAACTCCATTAACAAATTCGAAGGGGAGTACCTGTTGGAGAAAGGTAGATTGAGGAAAGTGAGATGTAATTATAAGATGGTCATGGAGATTAATTGGAATACATTTTACATATGGTTTTTATGTATATTGTACTTATTTAATTTTTAATCTTCAATATACATCAATTATAAATTAAGGTCCTATACTTGGTATTTAACTAATTATACGTCATTTGTGAATTTCAATTTTTTTGATACAGTTGGTCGAGAGTGGGATGCACTACATTTGTACGTCACCAAAATCTTGATTGGATGACGGTATGGATTGAACAATGTCAACAATTTGGTCACACATTAATATGGGAAGGTGTAGCTTCATTGGTTAAAGAAGCTCATCATAATGGAGATTCCAATATTACACAAAGGGAAATTTATTTAGCATATGGTTTAAGAGATAAAAGGTACGTATAAATATATTAATCACCCATATTATTTAATTATTTTCAAGTATATTGATGTATATATATTCCTTGAGATTGTTTTCTTTGCATTATTATTTTGGCCAAGAATAAATATGTTTATTAATCAAGATATTGCAATAATTTTTACACGTTTGAAATATTGTAGTGAAACAATCATTGCTATGTGGTGCAATGGTCATAAATTTTGAATCAAAATGTTGATGAAATGAAGAAAACTTGTGATTCGTAGCAATCATAGCCTTCGTGACTAATGTTTCATCTAGAAGCCACATACATCCAAGTCTTGTGAAAAACGATACTATTGATTTTGGATGATATACTTGGAGTGTGACTTTAAGTCCTTCGTTACTCTTTAAAGGCCATCCCATGGTACGAAGACACAATTGAAACGGAAAATGATCTAGAGAGAATCAAGTATTGAACATGATAATAGATTTACCATGGTTAATACAAGGTTGATCGAGCGAGCTGGAAATGAGCTCTATGTTCTTCCAAGCCAATGTGAGCAGGTATTTTACTTAGAGATTCCAGGTAAACCGGGTTGGTCATTTGTTGTTAGACATGATCCAAGAGGAAGGCCGGTAAAGTATAATGTGGTGGAAGAAGAAGATACCAAAGAACTAGAAGATGATGTAGATGATGTCCCTGACGAAGATGTCGAAGAGGAGGAACTAGATCATGATGATGTAGGATTTAATGTTCATGAAGATGATATCTGTGTGAATGATGACATTATCAAAACTTATATTGATGACGATGATGATGATATGACCAATCCTTACAATGTCGAATCTGGATCAGATGATACAGACAAAGAGTTGGATGAAGAAGAAGATCAATGACATTGAAATGTATAAGTTATGCGATTATATTATCTATTTTATATTAATTTATTGATAGAATTATATTTTACTTATGTGGTTACATAATTAATCATGATGTTTTTAATTTTTATGCCATTACATAATTAATTTAATGATGTACTTTTTAATGTTTAAAAGGTCAAAAAATTAAAACATTTCAATAGTGATGTTAACAACCTTGAAATTAGTGTGTTTTATCTTTCATGCGATCATAAAAGATTAAAAAGTTAGTTGTAGAGGTGGTTGTTCAGTGGTTGACGTGTATGTTGGTTCTTACAATGTAAATTCAGGTTTTTTCTTCTAATCTACCTATGGAATTGCCACTCCCAACGTAAGGTACCAAGGACGGACCAACCGGACAGGAATTTAAAAGCTCTCCTACACTTCGGCTCAAGACCGAGAGGGTGATCCTCCTAATGTGTTACAACCTCTAATTCACATTACTATGTAAACAACATTAACAATAGCAGATGATCTCACTTAATAGCTCAACACGATAAGATAATATCAACTAGAATTGGTTGTTCATAGACAATATCAACTATCTAGAGCGTGAGATAACTAAACAAAATCCATTGTATAAGATAGTCAATGATTTGTAATTTGTAGCAGGCTCTAGGCAAAGGAAAACAAATACTGAACTACACTAATAATTACAACTTAGATAAGTGCCATATATCCATTGCAGGAGTCAAATTCATATGCATCTAGAGGTTTATAACCGATTTAATACATCACATATAAGATTCCTGACAATATTGCATTGCAATTTGATCAGTATGCATTCCAACCCAAGAATACTTATCAAATCCTTATACAACACATATCCGCCTATAATCCCATTCAAGCATTTTGATTAATTCCTTGAATTAAAGCTAAAATAGAATCATACACACCACAACAGTGAGATGGATAAAACAACCCTTAGTTATTTCATTCAAAGTTTAGATATGCATGTACAATGGAGAGACATGAGCTTGAATTTTCATTTCAACTCAAATGCTAGTACTGTTATATAACATTAAATCTCTATGAACTCAAAACCTGTTATATAATGACTCAAAACCTAAATTACATTTCTCTAAAACCATCGGACTTTACAATTCGCTCTGCAACTTCACCTAGACTCAACAAAAATTATCTAACTTGCTAACCCGTACTTCTAGCTTGGAAATCCTTCTTATAGAAAATAAAGGAGCAAACACGCACTGGGCCAAAAAGTACACCTGTCACCAGTTAATTGGAGCACCTAGTGATATTCCAAAATTTGTTACAACAACCACCACCTTGAAAAGTATTCTTGTTCATCATATCAGCTGAGGAACATTGATGCAAAAACCCACAAGAAAACCACAGTGAGAAAGTCGTCAACACAAAACTGGAACCATTGCAACCGCAACATCTAATCTTCCACCTATTAGTAGTTCACTCCTTTTACTCCTCCTCATTCAAATATTTAGTTACCCAATTCTAGTACTCATCATCATTCGGCCAGTCAAAATTAATTACCTCATCCACCTTGGTATTATAAGGTGTGTATTTTACCGCTACCTGATTCGCATCCTTTTCAAAAGATTCCAAAAATGAGTTGGTACTAATGATTTTTTCCATACAGCTCACCAACAAATCATAGTATGGCTCATCACAAATTGAATTGATTTGATCATTGATGGTGTCACTTGCTTGAGCCTGCCATTATTGAAATGACCTGATTTTCCCTTGCTCATCAATTATATCAGGTAACAATGTGTTACCCCAATCATTGAAATTCTTCACCAACTCCCTAATCTTCCTACTCAAGTCATCTGGTAAGGTCTAAAAACCTTGCAATGATTTTACTAACACATGAGTAGGCTTTAATGTTTGGGGCCTATTATTTATATCAAACCTTGAGGCCTTATACATGATATTTAGATCACTGGCCCTAGGGATCCAATTTTCAATTATTGGTATCGCTACTTCCTGATTCCTATCAATATTCTTTATTGCTGCTAACAACAAAGAATATAAAGAATGTATAGATAGCAATTTGATATCAACCTTTTCATTTAAATGCCTCAAAACAGTAGTAACAATTTCCTTTTTCTTTAAGAGAGATCCCTCCTCACTTTTGTTTAATGATGCCTGCAATTCATCAATTTTTTGCAAGAGCTGCTTCTTTGTAGGATCGACAGAGCACTCTGTTTCTTCTTCAACTTCCTCTAAAGAAAGGGTGAGGACAGGATTCTGATTGGGAGATCCTAGTGTGGAAACAATTGGAGAAGTAGGAGGCACTGACCTACTGTGGAAGGTAATGTACTGGTTCTGTTGGTTCTTTTTACTACCAACCAGGCTGGTCTTCTAATCTACCTATAGAATTGCTAGTTCTAATCAAAGGCAGCTCGAAGGACCTGGACCAACTGACGAGGACTTGAACAAAACCTCCTACACTTCGGGCTCTGCAAGACCTAGGATGGGAATCTCTTAATGTGTTTACAACCTCTGCACCATTATCATAAACAACATTAATAATAACAGATAATCCCACCTAATAGCTCAACACTATAGGATAATATTGAATAGAATTGGCTATTCTTCGACAATATCAACTACATGGAGCATGGGATGACTACAACAAAAACCATAATATAAAATAGTCATTGATTTTCAATTTGTAGCAAGCTCGAGGAAAAGACGAACAAATACTTAATCAAACAAAAGAGTGTAACTTAGATCAGTGCCATATATCCATTACAGGAGTCAAAGTTATAAGCACTTAAAGGTTTATAACAGATGTAATACATAACATAGAAGGTCCCTGACAATATTGCATTACAGTTTCATCAGTATGTATTCTAACCCAATACTACTTATCAAATCCTTATACAGAACATATCTGCTTATAATCCCATTCAAGCATTTTAATTAATTCCTTGAATTAAAGCTAAAATAGAATCATACACACTGCAACAATGAGCTTAATGAAACAACCCTTAGTTATTTTATTCAAAGTTCAGATATGCACATATAATGGAGAGAGAGGAGCTTGAAATTATCATTTCAATTCAAATGCTAATACTGTTATGCAACATTAAATCCTCATGAACTTAGAACCTATCACAAAGTGACTCAGAACCTAAATTGCATTTCTCTCTAAAACTATTGATCTTTACAATCAGCTCTGCTAACTTCACTCCACTGACCAAAATTATTCAATCCCATAACCCGTACTGGGTCCTTCTTATAGAAAAAATGAAGGAGAAAACAAGCTTTGGGCCAGAAAGTACAAACATCACCAACCAATTAGAGCACCTGATGATATTCCAAAAATCATTACAACTGCAATCATCTAGAGCATATTCATGTTCATCATGTTGACTCAGGAAAGTTGATGTGATTCAAAAACCACAAGAAACCCATACCGAGAAAGTCATCAATACAAAACTGGGACCGTTGTAATCGCATTATCAGATTTTCCACCTGTCCATAGTCCACTCTCTTTTATTCATCATCATTCAAATACTTAGCTACACACTTCTGGTATTCTTCATTAGTACGCCAATTAAAATTAATCACCTCATTTACCTTTGTACTATAAGGCATATACTTTACCGCTACCTGATTCGCATCTCTTTCAAAAGACTCCAAAAATGAGTTGGTACCAATAATCTTATCTGTACAACTCACCAAAAAATCATAATCTGAGTCATCACAAATTAATTTAATTTGATTATTGATGACCTTATTTGCTTGATCTTGCCATTGTTGGAGTGTTCTGATTTTCCCCTACTCATCAATTATATTAGGTAACAATGTGTTACCCCAATGATTGAAATTCTTTACCAACTCTTTAATCTTCCTAGTCAAATCATTTAGTAGGGTTTGAAAACCTTGTAATGATTTTACTAATAGATGAGTAGGCTTCAATGATTGGGGCCTATTATTTATATCAAACCTTGAGGCTTTATTCATGATATCCAGATCATTGGCCCTAGGGATCCAATTTTTAATTATTTGTACCACTACCTCTTGATCCCTGTCAATATTCTTTATTGCTTCCAACAACAAAGAATATAAAGAATGTACAGATTGCAATTTACTAACTACCCCTTCATTTAAGTGCTCCAAAATAGTAGTAACAATCTCCTTTTCCTTTGAAAGAAATCCCTCCTCTGTTATCCTTAATGATGTCTGTAATTCATCAATTTTCTGTATGAGTTGCCTCTTCGTTGGATCAATAGAGCACTCAGTTTCTTCATCAAATTTTTCTAGAGGAGGGGTGAGAGAAATATTTTGAATGGGAGACCCTAGTGTGGAAACATTTGGAGAAGGAGGCATTGACCCTACTATGGGAGGTAATGTACTGGTTCTTGGAGCATTTGATGTTTCCCCAATCTGTCTATATCTGAACCTTTCCACTTCAGTTTGCAATTCAACATTCCTCTATTTCATTTTACTATATTCTTCAATCAAAATGTTATACTTTTCCATTAGGCTCTTCCTTTCAACCTCCTCCCTTTCAGTAGTCCTTTGTGCCAATTTGGCCACATTTACAGTTAAATTAGTGGCCTCAGTGGTTGAAGTCTCTGAAGCTCTCTTTATTATTAATCCTCCTCTAAAATTTAGATTAATATCAACAATATCTGGTTTTCTCCCCTGTGGAGCCAATGCCCAAATTGCTAAGGTCTCATATTCTTCACTGAAGGCAGAGTTTTGCAATGCTACCTTAACCTCTTCCTCATAATCTTGAAAAGGATTCTTGGAATTCATAATAGCATTAAAAGCTACTACATCTGCAATATCCCACTCAGAAAAAATCAATACACTAGTCTGACTCACCAGTTGTCTTCCTTCTTTAGGAGTGATGTTCTTGAACTCTTCCATCAATTCAGCTTTTACTTCTTCATCATTCTCTTGGTCTGACCTGTCAGGCCTTAGTTCCCTTCTCTCCCTTCATTTATCTTGATACTCTTCAAATTTCATTCTCCATGCCAATTGCAAGAATACAGGAGTTTTCACAAATGTATTATCATCTAAAAACTCCCTGCATGCTTCCATTCTTGCATCTTGCACACTTTTACCTTTCATATCTAAATCGGACAAAACCAATTCAGCTGACCTAGGAGGGGAAAGCATACCAACCTGCATGTCTTGATCAGTAACAATAATTTCATCTGTCAGATCCTCATGTGGGTGATCAGTTCTCTACCTCTTAGGGCTTGGCTCAGATGGTGGTGATGGGGGACTATCTTTTTGTGATGACTTTAAATCAATGATCTTAACTACCCTAGGTACTTTGAATTTTGGACCTTGTCGTGGAGGTTCCCTCATTATTTGCTTCCCCTTCCTATCTACTTCCTCCTCATCACTGCTACTATCCTTTTTCCTTCTATAGATGGGTCTCTTTTCTGTAGGTTGGTATATTGACCTTGTTTCAATTGGCCCAGCGCTTTGTTCTTTCATACCTAGAATTAGCCTTAAATTTATGTTTTTAGTTCTCAAGGTGTCCATAATCTCCTTGAAGTTCTTCATTAGAAAATCAATTTTCTTATGGTATGGACTAAACTCCAACAATGGATCATACTTTGGATCCATTTCATGCACAACATCCAGTAGCTTACTATAAGCTATCCATTTCTCCTTGTTCAACTCCTACTTATTTAGATCAAATTCATTTCTAATCAGGTCCGCAGGGAAGTTGAACTCATGTGCAATTTTTTTAGCTTTTATTCTTTGTTTGAAAAGAGCAAAGAAACCCTTAGGATCATGTTGTCGCCTTGGACCACATCTCAAATGGTAATTAGCAAAGAATTTATCAAAATGTGTCCAGCCTCCCTTTGAAAATACAAAGTCAGACACCAATGTATAATCAGGGAAGAATGTTCCTTTCCCCCTTCCAGTGAGGTTGTCTTCATGAATACAACCTATCTGCCACATAAATTCTGCAAACCCTACTCTTGGTGGAACATTGTATGGAAATATGCGAGGGGCTCCCTAAAATCCATATACTCTCAAGACAGTGTTGACTGGGTATGGGATAATGTCACCCCAGTTATGGTAAACCATCAACTCTAGCTTCCTCCCCTTTGGACTGAGGAAATCATGCAATTCCTCAGGGATCCTAGGTACATTCACCATCAATCTAGGCCTTAATCTAGAAGTAAAACAATTATCAAATTGCACATAACTGGTGCTTTCCTTATTACAGGATAAATCTGTAGCTCATATCTGTACTGGCAACCTTTCTCCATCAACTGATTGCCTTAATTTCATCTTCTCAGAAAAGAAATCAACATTCCTAAATAGAAACATATAATTTCATCTTCTCAGAAAAGAAATCAACATTCCTAAATAGAAACATATGCATCAGCATAGAATACCAAAAGAATTGAGTACTAGTATCATTTTTTTGTAGCTTCGACAGCCCTTTATGTATCCTCTCAGCCAAGAAAGAAGCAAAGTCATATGTCATAGAGAAGTTAGGGTATTGTATTTGCACCCCCATGAACATGTACGCAATAGGCATTACCGCACCAGGACTAAAACCAAAAATCTGTCATAATGAATAGAAAGTGGCTAGGAAAGGGTTTGCAAAACAATTCAATCTGAAAGGTTCCTGGTCACTAGGGCTAATATGAAATTGTGAACCTCCTGCCCTGACCAGATGAGGTGGAAGCAGCTTAGCTCTAAAAAGAAATTTCAGCTTTGCATACTCCTGCTTCATTTCCTCAAGATTGATAAGAACCAAGTCTTCACTCGGCTCACTCAAATAAAAAATCTGTTGGATATCTTCTCTATTAATTTCTAGTAGCACCCCTCCATCATTATCCCTAATTACCCGTGTAATAGGGTCATACCTCATGGCCACTGCCCTAATTAAGTCCACATTAGGGAATACATTTGGTACAACTAGCTTCCCCATGTCATACATCCATCCATTTGAAAAAGGGCGAGGAAAATTCCTCTGTCCATACCACAATCTAAACATTTCTAAGCCGATGAGAGGAACCCTAGCATTGGCAATGTTGGAATAATTACACACTAACCCCTCCCCTAGGATTTTCTCTTCCATCAACACTACACCTTTCCTTCTATCATTTGTTGATAACGGAAATTGATCCAGGAAATCATCATACAAGTTTCTTTTCAAATATTCAATGTGGCCAGAGTGTTGCTTGGTTGGTGCCATCTTGGACAAACTAGGGCTTCATTACAATGTTACACTTCAGTTGGCTAGGACTAAGCAGAGATAGGAAACTATAGAGTAAAAAACTGTAATTCCTCACAATTTATGATTAAACTATAGCCTTAACAAGATATTTCAATAAGCTCAATGACAAGCATAGAAAACCCCTGTCCCAAATTTAGGTGCAAAATGACTGGGAGGCATAGAAAATAAACTTACGGCTCTTTTCACATAAACTCCAAATTCTGGCTGCAGTGGCTCGCAATTTCACCTTTGGCTCTAAAACTATTTTCACGAAATAATTGGATGCTTTGTGATACAAATGAGGCAGGAAAATTGATTTTATGTCAATCAAATCTCGCAAGTAAATGTCTCATCCACCATTAAAGCTCATTCGCAAGCTGCATGAACGACTCCAACCACATTTGATACAGATTTAAATTTGAACCATTGATCCTCCAGTTTGATCAAATCATCAATGGCCACCTTCAAAACAGGCTGACATAATCACCAACACGGCAATAAGGGGCCACCATGCCATACGTCGCAAATGAAAACCACGTGGCGGTTGCTCGTGATACCGCAATCCCTCGATTTACCATCATGGGATGGCGGGCAATTGTTGATCCTTCTCATCAAAGATCTTGCTCCTTCAAAAATGGTCGACGTCCTTTCCATTAACTGTTGAGCAACTTTCCCCTCAAAATTATAACATCCGCGTTGAAATAAAGCATGTGCATCTCATAAGCATTTTAGTAATCCGCCCCTTAACACATTTAGAACCGGCTAATGCTTCCTTCACTCTTTAGACCTCATTGGATGAGAAACGTGGCAAGCACCTATGATAACGCGATCCCATAATTCCTGATCATGGGATGGCGGGCACCGTTGATCTACAAAAAATAGATCAACGATAATTCTAATTCAACCCTCTACAAAATAAAACATTTATTAAAAGGGCAAGGGACATCACCAGGTGGACGACACACAACAACATAAGTTTTTTTAAAATGACAAAGCACAAGGTCAGCCTAGACTTAGGGAAAATAAAAACCTATGGAAGCCACAAAATTTAAAACCGAAGGGGCTAACATCTAGACGAAACGATGGGGCACATGATGT
>VDFB02271358.1:334459746-334473896 GCA_007258455.2 Sequoia sempervirens | reverse complement strand
TTTTATTTTTTTATAAAGTAGGTATATTTAGACTTTTGATAGCTTATGTACAATTATGCATATTCTTTTAAATTTATTATATTTTTTGCAATATCATGTTATTCTTGATTAATCACATTATTTGTTTGTCATTTTTATTTGTTTTGTTGAAAAATATTTTATCTTTACTTTTACATCTATGATAATTTCAAAATTATCAAATTTAAAAATTATAAATAAAAACTTATTTTTATTAATCTCTTGAAGTACGTAGGTCCTAATCTTTTGTAGATTAATAACTATCTAAATATCTATTTCTTTCCTTTATTTCTATAAATGTGTCTCATGTCTCTATTGAAATTTATGAGATGTGTATGTAATTCTTAGCACAACACTCTTAGATATTAGGATTTATTTTTACATTTATCTATTTTCTTATTGTTCCTATTAGTGGCTAGTATTCGATCTTCATTGAAAACCTACAGGCCCGGGTCCTTCAATCTCAAAAGCTTGTCTAATTTCTTGATGAATCATTCATTGATTTAATATTATGCTCCTTGCATGATACATTTATAAAATCTTGGTAATTTAGTATGTGGTTAAATATTAGGTAACAACAAATGGTTCTTTTCATTTTTGGCACATGATTGGCCATTTTTACTATGTTAAATTTTTACTTTCATAGTTTTCATGTTGTCAAATTTTCATACATTTCTTAGTCTTTTTTTTTTTTTAAATAAACAAAGTCTCATTAGTGTCCCCAATCTTGCTAAAAAAAAACTATGTATAGAGAGAGTACAATATATAAACTATTAATTATAGAGTATAACAGTAAAGCACTAAAACTACTACATAGAAACAAGAATTTAGAATAATTCAAAATATAGATACCATTCTCCTACAAATACTATGTATAGAAGCCCTATGTAGCCACACTTTCACCCTCAAAATCAATAGAATAAATTCTCATACATTGTTTCTATAATGAATTTAGAGAATAAATTATAAGATTTAAATTCAATAATGAATTTAGAAAATATTAAATCAATCAAAATTGTTTCTATTATCCAAAATACTATATAAGTAAATCTTAAGCCCAATCTTAAGCCTAACAATAACCCTAAGTGAACACTTATCCTAATTGAACATTAACCCTAATTTAGCCCAAACCCTAACCTTAACCCTAACCCTATTTGTTCCTAACCCTAGTATCTCACAAATACAAGATCAAGACCTTGCCAACTCTGGTAAACCTTATTGGATAGTGATAAAAGCTACCTTATCTTTCATTAAGATAGAAAATTTTTGTTATACAACATGCCCCTTGAAAATTGGAGATAGGCACTGCAAAAAGAAGGTAAACACTAATAAAAATGGTCAGTGGTATTGTGGAAGATGTGATAAAACTTTCCCTAAATGTGATTATAAATATATACTTCAATACAAAGTGCAAGACCATACTTCATTCACTTGGATTACAACTTTTGAAGAAGTGGCAAAATAAATTATGGGTGTAACAACAAAAGAATTGAACATTTTGAAGCATGAAAAACAAGATGATGTTAAGTTTTCACACATTATACAAAAGGTCATTTCAATGTGATACATATTTAAACTTCAAGTGAAAAAAGACTCTATATACTCTGGAACAAAAGGATTAAAATGCACAGCCCAAAAAAAAAATTGATTATTCATCCTGAGAGCAAAGCTTGCTAGGACTCCATAATTTGCAAAAGCTATAGGGTTTCATAACATTCAAATGCTTGTTCTAGTATAATGTTAACAATGCATTCAAACATTTGAAAAAAAAAATAGTGGATATATCTAAGTTAGTTAATGCCATTTTGTCATGATATACTTCTTTGATGTTGTCAATATAAATCTAATGATTGATGAACATTTCTCTTTTAAATTTATTGTTCTTGGTTGATTGTTGTTATAGACAAGTTGGTATGATTTCAAATTTTAATGTGTACCCTTATATATGGGAATTGAGATAAACAATGACACAAACAATAATGAAATCAAATTGATTGCTTTCCAAATTCATATTCATGAAAATGTAAGCATTTCTTCAAGTCAATAGGCATCTTGATAAAGATAACTCTCAACGTGTTTTACATATATTATTAATTAATATAGGTATGCTAGTTAATTAAATTATTAACTATATTTTATTTGTATTATATATTGAATTGTTAAAAGATGTAAAAATATTAATACTAAATATATAGCAAAATGGTTAAAAAATTACATATTTTTCAAAAAATAAAATAGTGTAATTTAAAATACAAATTATATAATTCTTATAATATTTATATTATTATTTATTGAATATTTTATAGAATTTAAACTAAAAAATTAGCCTCCCCTTCTCGCTCTCCCTCTCTCCCCCTCTCTACATATATCTCCCTCTTCCCCATCTTCTATCTCTCCCTCCTCTACATATCTCTCTCCCTTTCTCCCTCCCTCTCTCTATCTCTCGCCATCTCTCCCTGATCTCTTGCTCCCTCCCTATACCCCTATCTATCTTCATATCTCAACCTATTTGTCCCTTTATCTTCCCATATATCTCTATATATATGTCATCAAATTTGGCACTTCATCAAGAATTTTATCTTCATAAACATTAACAAAATCAAAGTATGTACTTGAATCCCTTGCATTTAAATTTTTCTATATATATAAATATTTTAATATTTTCCCTCAAATCCATAATATATATATTAGTGTGTATTTATTTATTTTTGTTGGATGTCGTGTTGTATAGTTAAATTTAGATTATATTTTATTAAATTATTAAAAAATTTAAGTTGCTTATAAATAATTTTGTGTTCTTATAATTAACTTGACATTGTGTATAAAAGGTTTAAGTTATGAATGTTATAATATGCAAAATAAATTTGTTTTCAATGTTTATTTGTTAGTTTAAAAGGTTCAATTAGGGTTAGAATTTAATTAAAATTAGGTATAGGGTTGAATTAGGATTAGGGTTGGGGTAAAGATTAAGATTCTATAATAAAGCTTGGGGTTAGTGTTATGGTTCAATTGGTGCAGGGCTTAGTATTAGGGTTAGGGTTATGGATCAATTACGATTTTATTAATGTTAGTTTTAGAATCATAGTTATGTTTAGGGTTGGATATAAAATTAGAGTTTGGTTTGAAGTTAATTAATGTTAGTTTTAGGGTTAAGGTTATGGTTAGACTTATAATTAGTGTTAGTATTGGTGTTAAATTCTATCACTTTAATAAAAATAATCTTCTATAAATTCATTCATTTTGTTTTGAAATTATATAATTTAAACTATTTTTAAATTTACCTATGTTGATATATGAGAGATATAACAAATCTAAACTCTATTATATGTTGTTAAAAAATTTAAGTTGCTTATAAATAATTTTATGTATTTTTATAATTAACTTGACATTGTGTATGAAAAGGTTTAAATTATGAATGTTATAATATAAAAAATAAGTGTGTTTTCAATGTTTATTTGTTAGTTTAAAAGATGTGCCAATAATATTGCAATCACTAATGATTAATTTTTTCTTGATGGTTAAAATAGATTGGTAAGTAAATTTATCTATAATAAGTAAATTTATCATTGATTTTTTCTTGATAAGTAAATCAATATTTCATAAATTTATCTATAATTCTTATTAAATTTTTCTTAATTATATTAAATTATATTTTATTAAATTGTTCAAAAATTAAATTGCTTTAAATGTGTTTTTATAATTAACTTGATATTGTGTATAAAAGGTTTAAGTTATGAATGTTATATAAAAAATAAATTAGTTTTCAATGTTTATTTGTTAGTTTGATGTGAGAATAATGTTGCATAGTAATGATTAAATTTTTCTTGATTGGTTAAGTGATATTGTGAAATTATTCTATGTTAATTTAATGTTATGAATGCTATATAATATAAAGAAAATATTTCTAATATATTTTAATGCATCTTTATATTTTATAAACAAACATCTAAAATAAAAATGTGATTGTAAAAAAAATACAACTTAATGAGTGAACATACATTTAAAGTTAAAAGTGAAATTATAAAACAAATTGTAAATTTATTTTATTTTTCTTCTATAAATATAATTTTTTTTATTTGTCGTCTACCTAGTAATGCCCACTTCTCCTTTTAATAATTTTTTTATTTTGCAAGGGTTGATTTAGTGTTGCCATTGATTTATTTCTTGCAGATATCAACGGTGCCCCCCATCCCATGATTGGGAATTGAAGGATCACGAAATCACGGGTGGGCACCACATGTCTCATCCGATGAAGCCTAAAGAGCAAAGGAAACACTAGTCGGCTTTAAATGTATTAAGGGGTGGATTACTAAAGTGTTCTCGAGATGCACATGTTCTAAATCGACAGATATGTTATAATCTCGCTGGAAAAGCTGCTCGAAGGTTAACGACATGGTTGGCAACTGTGTTAAAGGAACAAGATCATTGATGCTTAGGATCAACAGTTGTCTGCCATCACGCGATCAGAAGTTTTAGGATTGCGATATCGTGGGCAACTGCCACGTGGACTTCCTTCGTAGTGTATGGTAAGGTGGGCCCCTTATCGCCATGTTGGCAATTGTGTCAGCTTGTTTTGAAGGTGGACATCGATGATTTGATCAAGCTGAAGAATTGATGACTTGAATTTAAATTCGCCTGGTGATGTCCCCTTGCCCTTTTAATAAATGTTTTATTTTGTAGAGGGTTGAATTAGCGCTGTCGTTGATCTATTTCCTATAGATCAACGGTGCCCGCCATCCAGCAATCAAGAATTATGGTATTGCAATATCATGGGCGCTTGCCACATGTCTCATCCGATGAGGTCTAAAGAGTGAAGGAAGCATTAGCCGGTTCTAAATGTGTTAAGGGGCAGATTACTAAAGTGCTTGTGAGATGCACATGCTTTATTTCAACGTGGATGTTATAATTTTGAGGGAAAAGCTGATCAACAGTTAACAGAAAGGACAATGACCATTTTTGAAGGAGTAGGATCTCTGATGAGAAGGATCAACGGTTGCCTGCCATCCCACCATGGTAAATTAAGGGATTGTTGTATCGCGGGCAACTGCCACGTGGTTTTCATTTGCAGCATATGGCATGGTGGGCTCCTTATTGCCGTGTTGGTGATTATGTCAGTCTGTTTTGAAGGTGGTCGTCGATGATTTGATCAAACTAGAGGATCAACGATTCAAATTTAAATTTGTATCAAATGTGGTTGGAGCCGGTCATGCAGCCCGCAAATGAGCTTTAATGGCGGATGAGACATTTACAGGCAAGATTTGATCGACATAAAATCAATTTTCCGGCCTCATTTGTATCACAAAGCATCCAATTATTTCATGAAAATAGTTTCAGAGCCGAAGCTGAAATTGCGAGCCATTGCAGCCAGAATTTGGAGTTTATGTGAAAAGAGTCGTAAGTTTATTTTTTGTGCCTCCCAGTCATTCTACACCTAAATTTGGGAAAGGGGTTTGCTATGCTTGTCATTGAGCTTATTGAAATCTCTTGTTAATGCTATAGTTTATCATAAATTATGAGGAATTACAGTTTTTTACTCTATAGTTTCCTATCTCTGCTTAGTCCTAGCCAATTGAAGTGTAACATTGTAACAAAGCCCTAGTTTGTCCAAGATGGCACCAACCAAGCAGCACTCTGGCCACATTGAATATTTGAAAAGAAACTTGTACGATGATTTCCTAGATCAATTTCCATTATCAAGGAATGATAGAAGGAAAGGTGTAGTGTTGATGCAAGGGAAAATCCTAGGGGAGGGGTTAGTGTGTAATTATTCCAACATTGCCGATGCTAGTGTTCCTCTCACCGGCTTAGAAATGTTCAAATTATGGTATGGACAGAGGAATTTTCCTCACCCTTTTTCAAATGGATGGATGTATGACATGGGGAAGCTAGTTGTACCAAATGTATTCCCTGATGTGGACTTACTTAGGGCAGTGGCCGCGAGGTATGACCCTATTACATGAGTAATTAGGGATAATGATGGAGGGGTGCTACCAGAAATTAACAAAGAAGATATCCAATAGATTTTTTATTTGAGTGAGCCGAGTGAAGACATGGTTCTTATCAATTTTGAGGAAATGAAGCATGAGTATGCAAAGCTGAAATATCTTTTTAGGGCTAAGTTGCTTCCACCTCATCTGGTCAAGGCAGGAGGTTCACAATTTCATATCAGCCCTAGTAACCAGGAACCTTTCAGGTTGAATTGTTTTGCAAACCCTTTCCTGGCCACTTTCTATTCATTATGTCAGATTTTGGGTTTTAGTCCTAGTCCAGTAATGCCTATTGTGTACATGTTCATGGGGGTGCAAATACAACACCCTAACTTCTTTGTGACATATGAATTTGCTTCTTTCTTGGTTGAGAGGATACATGAAGGGTTGTCGAAGCTACAGAAAAATGATACTGGTACTCAATTCTTTTGGTATTCTATGATGATGCATATGTTTTTGTTTAGGAATGTTGATTTCTTTTCTGAGAAGATGAAATTAAGGCAATCAATTGATGGAGAAAGGTTGTCAGTACAGATATGGGTTGCAAATTTATCCTGTAATAAGGAAAGCACCAGTTATGTGCAATTTGATAATTGTTTTGCTTCTAGATTAAGGGCTATATTGATGGTGAATGTATCTAGGATCCCTAAGGAATTGCATGATTTCCTCAAGACAAAGGGGAGGAATCCAGATTTGAGGGTTTACCATAATTAGGGTGACATTATCCCATACCCAGTCAGCACTGTCTTTAGAGTATATGGATTTCAAGGAGCCCCTCACATACTGCCATACAATGTGCCACCAAGAGTAGGGTTTGCAGAAGTTATGTAATAGATAGGTTGTATTCATGAAGACAACCTCACTGGAAGGGGGAAATGAACATTCTTCCCTGATTATACAGTGGTGTCTGACTTTGTATTTTCAAAGGGAGGCTGGACACATTTTGATAAATTCTTTGTTGATTACCATTTGAGATGTGGTCCAAGGTGACAACATGATCCTGAGGGTTTCTTTTCTCTTTTCAGACAAAGAATAAAAATTAGAAAATTTGCACATGAGTTCAACTTCCCTGAGGACCTGATTAGAAATGAATTTTGATCTAAATAAGCATGATTTGAACAAGGAGAAATGGATAGCTTATAGTAAGCCACTAGATGTTGTGCATGAAATGGATCCGAAGTATGATCCATTATTGGAGTTCACTCTATACCATAAGAAAATTGATTTTCTAATGAAGAACTTCAAGGAGATTATGGACACTTTGAGAACTAAAAAGATAAATTTAAGGCTAAGTCTGGGTATGCAAGAACAAAGTGCTAGGCCAATTGAAACAAGGTCAGTATACCAGCCTACAGAAAAGTGACCCATCTATAGAAGGAAAAAGGATAGTAGCAGTGATGAGGAGGAAGTAGATAGGAAGGGGAAGCAAATAATGAAGACACCTCCATGACCAGGTCCAAAATTCAAAGTACCTAGGGCAGTTAAGATCATTGATTTAAATTCATCACCAAAAGATAGTCCCCCATCACCACCATCTGAGCCAAGCCCTAAGAGGCAGAGAATTGATCACCCACATGAGGATCTGACAGATGAAATTATTGTTACTGATCAGAACATGCAGGTTGGTATGCTTTCCCCTCCTAGGTCAGCTGAATTGGTTTTGTCTGATTTAGATATGAAAGGTAAAAGTGTGCAAGATGCAAGAATGGAAGCATGCAGGGAGTTTGTAGATGACAATGCATTTGTGAAAACTCTTGTATTCTTGCAATTGGCTTGGAGAATGAAATTTGAAGAGTATCAAGATAAATGTAGGGAGAAAAGGGAACTAAGGCTTGAAATGTTAGACCAAGGGAATGATGAAGAATTAAAAGTTGAATTGATGGAAGAGTTCAAGAACATCACTCCTGAAGAAGGAAGACAACTGGTGAGTCAGGCTGGTGTATTGATTTTTCCTGAGTGGGATATTGTAGATGTAGTAGCTTTTAATTCTATTATGAAGTCCAAGAATCCTTTTCAAGATTATGAGGAAGAGGTTAAGGCAGCATTGCAAAACTCTTCCTTCAGTGAAGAATATGAGACCTTGGCAATTTGGGCATTGGCTCCACAAGGGAGAAAACCAGATATTGCTGATATTAATCCAAATTTCAGAGGAGGATTAATAATAAAGAGAGCTTTAGAGACTTCAACCACCGAGGCCACTAATTTAACTACAAATGTGGCCAAATTGGCCCAAAGGACTGTTGAAAGGGAGGAGGCTGAAAGGAAGAGCCTAATGGAGAAGTATAACACTTTGATTGAAGAATATAGTAAAATGCAATAGAGGAATGTTGAATTGCAAACTAAAGTGGAAAGGTTCAGATATAGATAGATTGGGGAAATATCAAATGCTCCAAGAACCAGTACATTACCTCCCACAGCAGGGTCAATGCCTCCTGCTTCTCCAAATGTTTCCACACTAGGGTCTCCCATTCAGAATCTTGCTCTCACCCCTCCTCTAGAACAAATTGATGAATAAACTAAGTGCTCTGTTGATCCAATGAAAAGATAGCTCATACAAAAAATTGATGAATTACAGACATCATTAAGGATAACAAAGGAGGGATTTCTTTCAAAGGAAAAGGAGATTGTTACTACTGTTTTGGAGCACTTAAATGAAGGGGTAGATAGTAAATTGCAATCTGTACATTCTTTATATTCTTTGCTGTTGGAAGCAATAAAGAATATTGATAGGGATTAGGAGGTAGTGGTACAAATAATTAAAAATTGGATCCTAGGGCCAATGATCTAGATATCATGAATAAAGCCTCAAGGTTTGATATAAATAATAGGCCCCAATCATTGAAGCCTACTCATGTGTTAGTAAAATCATTACAAGGTTTTCAAACCCTACAAGATGATTTGAGTAGGAAGATTAAAGAGTTGGTAAAGTATTTCAATGATTGGGGTAACACATTGTTACCTAATATAATTGATGAGCAGGGGAAAATCAGAACACTCCAACAATGGCAGGATCAAGCAAATAAGGTCATCAATAATCAAATTAAATTAATTTGTGATGACTCAGATTATGATTTGTTGGTGAGTTGTATGGATAAGATTATTGGTACCAACTCATTTTTGGAGTCTTTTGAAAGAGATGCGAATCAGGTAGCGGTAAAGTATATGCCTTATAGTACAAAGGTAAATGAGGTGATTAATTTTAACTGGCCTACTGATGAAGAATACCAGAAGTGGGTAGCTAAGTATTTGAATGATGATGAGTAAAAGAGAGTGGACTATGGATAGGTGGAAAATTGATGTTGCGGTTACAACGGTCCCAGTTTTGTATTGATGACTTTCTCGATATGGGTTTCTTGTGGTTTTTGAATCGCATCAACTTTCCTCAGTCGACATGATGAACATGAATATGCTCCAGGATGATTGCAGTTGTAATAATTTTTGGAATATCATCAGGTGCTCTAATCGGCTGGTGACGTGTGTACTTTTTGGCCCGAAGCTTGTTTGCTCCTTCATTTTTCTATAAGAAGGATTTCAAGGCCAGAAGTACGGGTTAGCAAGTTAGATAATTTTGATCGAGTCTAGGCGAAGTTGTAGAGCTGATTGTAAAGATCAATGGTTTTAGAGAGAAATGCAATTTAGGTTCTGAGTCACTCTGTGATAGGTTTTAAGTTCATGAGGATTTAATGTTGCATAACAGTATTAGCATTTGAATCGAAATGATAATTTCAAGCTCGTCTCTCTCCATTATATGTGCATATCTGAACTTTGAATAAAATAACTAAGGGTTGTTTCATTCAGCTCACTGTTGTAGTGTGTATGATTCTATTTTAGCTTTAATTCAAGGAATTAATTAAAATGCTTGAATGGGATTATAAGCAATATATTATGTATAAGGATTTGATAAGTAGTATTGGGTTAGAATACATACTGATGAAATTGTAATGCAATATTTTCAGGGACCTTCTATGTTATGTATTACATCTATTATAAACCTTTAAGTGCTTATAACTTTGACTCTTGTAATGGATATATGGCACTGATCTAAGTTGCACTCTTTCGTTTGATTTAGTATTTGTTCGTCTTTTCCTCGAGCTTGCTACAATTGCAAATCAATGACTATTTTATATTATGGGTTGTGTTGTAGTCATCCCATGCTCCATGTAGTTGATATTGTCGAAGAATAGCCAATTCTATTCAATATTATCCTATAGTGTTGAGCTATTAGGTGGGATTATCTGTTATTATTAATGTTGTTTATGATAATGGTGCAGAGGTTGTAAACACATTAAGGATTCCCCTCCTAGGTCTTGCAGAGCCCGAAGTGTAGGAGGTTTTGTTCAAGTCCTCGTCAGTTGGTCCAGGTCCTTCGAGCTGCCTTTGATTAGAACTAGCAATTCTATAGGTAGATTAGAAGACCAGCTGGTTGGTAGTAAAGAACCAACAGAACCAGTACATTACCTTCCACAGAGGTCGTGCCTCCTACTTCTCCAATTGTTTCCACACTAGGATCTCCCAGTCAGAATCCTGTCCTCACCCTTTCTTTAGAGGAAGTTGAAGAAGAAACAGAGTGCTCTGTCGATCCTACAAAGAAGCAGCTCTTGCAAAAAATTGATGAATTGCAGGCATCATTAAACAAAAGTGAGGAGGGATCTCTCTTAAAGAAAAAGGAAATTGTTACTACTGTTTTGAGGCATTTAAATGAAAAGGTTGATAGAAAATTGCTATCTATACATTCTTTATATTCTTTGTTGTTAGCAGCAATAAAGAATATTGATAGGAATCAGGAAGTAGCGATACCAATAATTGAAAATTGGATCCCTAGGGCCAGTGATCTAGATATCATGTATAAGGCCTCAAGGTTTGATATAAATAATAGGCCCCAAACATTAAAGCCTACTCATGTGTTAGTAAAATCATTGCAAGGTTTTTAGACCTTACCAGATGACTTGAGTAGGAAGATTAGGGAGTTGGTGAAGAATTTCAATGATTGGGGTAACACATTGTTACCTGATATAATTGATGAGCAAGGGGAAAATCAGGTCATTTCAACAATGGCAGGCTCAAGCAAGTGAGGCCATCAATGATCAAATCAATTCAATTTGTGATGAGCCATACTATGATTTGTTGGTGAGCTGTATGGAAAAAATCATTAGTACCAACTCATTTTTGGAATCTTTTGAAAAGGATGCAATCAGGTAGCGGTAAAATACACACCTTATAATACCAAGGTGGATGAGGTAATTAATTTTGACTGGCCGACTGATGATGAGTACTAGAATTGGGTAACTAAATATTTGAATGAGGAGGAGTAAAAGGAGTGAACTACTAATAGGTGGAAGATTAGATGTTGCGGTTGCAATGGTTCCAGTTTTGTGTTGACGACTTTCTCACTGTGGTTTTCTTGTGGGTTTTTGCATCAATGTTCCTCAGCTGATATGATGAACAAGAATACTTTTCAAGGTGGTGGTTGTTGTAACAAATTTTGGAATATCACTAGGTGCTCCAATTAACTGGTGACAGGTGTACTTTTTGGCCCAGTGCGTGTTTGCTCCTTTATTTTCTATAAGAAGGATTTCCAAGCTAGAAGTACGGGTTAGCAAGTTAGATAATTTTTGTTGAGTCTAGGTGAAGTTGCAGAGCGAATTGTAAAGTCCGATGGTTTTAGAGAAATGTAATTTAGGTTTTGAGTCATTATATAACAGGTTTTGAGTTCATAGAGATTTAATGTTATATAACAGTACTAGCATTTGAGTTGAAATGAAAATTCAAGCTCATGTCTCTCCATTGTACATGCATATCTAAACTTTGAATGAAATAACTAAGGGTTGTTTTATCCATCTCACTGTTGTGGTGTGTATGATTCTATTTTAGCTTTAATTCAAGGAATTAATCAAAATGCTTGAATGGGATTATAGGCGGATATGTGTTGTATAAGGATTTGATAAGTATTCTTGGGTTGGAATGCATACTGATCAAATTGCAATGCAATATTGTCAGGAATCTTATATGTGATGTATTAAATCGGTTATAAACCTCTAGATGCATATGAATTTGACTCCTGCAATGGATATATGGCACTTATCTAAGTTGTAATTATTAGTGTAGTTCAGTATTTGTTTTCCTTTGCCTAGAGCCTGCTACAAATTACAAATCATTGACTATCTTATACAATGGATTTTGTTTAGTTATCTCACGCTCTAGATAGTTGATATTGTCTATGAACAACCAATTCTAGTTGATATTATCTTATCGTGTTGAGCTATTAAGTGAGATCATCTGCTATTGTTAATGTTGTTTATAGTAATGGTGCAGAGGTTGTAAACACATTAAGGGATCACCCTCTCGGGTCTTCAGAGCTCGAAGTGTAGGAGGCTTTTAAATTCCTCGTCAGTTGGTCCACGTCCTTCGAGCTGCCTTCGATTGGAATTGGCAATTCCATAGGTAGATTAGAAGAAAAACCTGGTTACATTGTAAAAAGAACCAACATACACGTCAACCACTGAACAACCACCTCTACAACTAACTTTTTAATCTTTTATGATCGCATGAAAGATAAAACACACTAATTTCAAGGTTGTTAACATCACTATTGAAATGTTTTAATTTTTTGACCTTTTAAACATTAAAAAGTACATCATTAAATTAATTATGTAATGGCATAAAAATTAAAAACATCATGATTAATTATGTAACCACATAAGTAAAATATAATTCTATCAATAAATTAATATAAAATAGATAATATAATCGCATAACTTATACATTTCAATGTCATTGATCTTCTTCTTCATCCAACTCTTTGTCTGTATCATCTGATCCAGATTCGACATTGTAAGGATTGGTCATATCATCATCATCGTCATCAATATAAGTTTTGATAATGTCATCATTCACACAGATATCATCTTCATGAACATTAAATCCTACATCATCATGATCTAGTTCCTCCTCTTCGACATCTTCGTCAGGGACATCATCTACATCATCTTCTAGTTCTTTGGTATCTTCTTCTTCCACCACATTATACTTTACCGGCCTTCCTCTTGGATCATGTCTAACAACAAATGACCAACCCGGTTTACCTGGAATCTCTAAGTAAAATACCTGCTCACATTGGCTTGGAAGAACATAGAGCTCATTTCCAGCTCGCTCGATCAACCTTGTATTAACCATGGTAAATCTATTATCATGTTCAATAACAGTTCTCTCTAGATCATTTTCATTCAATTGTATCTTGTACCATAGGATGACGCACAAAATTAATCTGAAGGACTTAAAGTCACGCTCAAGTATATCATCCAAAATCCAATAGTATCAATTTTCTAAGACTTCTGGATGTATGTAAACTTCCTAGATGAAACATTAGTCACCTGAAAGACTGCAGTTATACCAGAATCACAAGTTTTCTTCATGTCATCCAACATTTTGATTCAAAATTTACAACCATTGCACCACATAGCCTTGTGGTGTTTCACCTGCAATATGTCAAACATGTAAAATTATTGCAATATCGTCAGTTGATAAACATACTTATTCTTGGCCGAATGTATGCAAAGAAAACAATCCTAAGATATATATACATCAATATGCTTGAAAATAATTAAATAATATGGGTGATTAATATATTTATACATACCTGTTTATCTCTTAAACCATATACTAAATCAATTTCCCTTCGTGTAACATTGGAATCTCCATTACAATGAGCTTTTTTAACTAATGAAGCCACACCTTCCCATGTTGTCTTGTGACAAATTGTTGACATTGTTCAATCCATGCCGTCATCCAATCAAGATTTTTGACGATACAAATGTAGTGTAATCCACTCTTGACTTAAGCGCAGGTGAAATTCACAAATGACATATAATTAGTTAAATACCACAGTATACAACCTTAATTTATAATTTCAATGTATATTGAAGATTAAAAATTAAATAAGTACAATATACATAAAACCATATGTAAAATGTATTCCAATTAATCTCCATGACCATCTTATAATTACCTCTCACTTTCCTCAATCTACCTTTCCCCATCAGGTACTCCCCTTCGAATTTGTTAATGGAGTTGGGATCTCAAATGTCATCTACATAGATCTTTGCTGAAAAATTAGGAAGATATTCACTAATTTACACCATGGTTTGG
>VDFB02271358.1:334449491-334459726 GCA_007258455.2 Sequoia sempervirens | reverse complement strand
CTACGTGATTTTTTTTAGTCTTTTTATGATCACATGAAACATAAAACACTAATTCCAAGGTTTGTTAACATCACTGACCAAATGTTTTAATTTTTTGACCTTTCAAACATTAAAAAGTACATCATTAAATTAATTATGTAATGGCATAAAAATTAAAAACATCATGAATTAATTATGTAACCACATAAGTCAAATATAATTCTATCAAGAAATTGATATCAAATAGATAATATAATCTCATAACTTATACATTTCAATGCCATTGATCTTCTTCTTCATCCAATTGTTTATCTGTATCATCCGATCTAGTTTCGACATTGTAAGGATTAGTCATATCATCATCATTTTCATTGATATCAGTTTCGATAATGTCATCATCCACATAGATATCATCTTCATGAACATTAACTCCTACATCATCATGATCTAGTTCCTCTTCTTTGAAATCTTTTTCAGGCACATCATCAACTAACTATTGATCCTGATCATCATCTACAACATCTTCTAGTTCTTTGGCATCTTCTTCTTCCATCACATTATACTTTATCGGCCTTCCTCTTGGATCATGTCAAACAAAAAATGACCAACTCGGTTTACCTAGAACCTCTGAGTAAAATATCTACTTACATTGGCTTGGAAGAACATAGGGCTCATTTCCAGCTCGCCCGATCAACTTTGTATTAACCATGGTAAATCCATTATCATGTTCAATAACAGCTTTCTAGATCATTTTCATTCACTGTATCTTGTACCATAGGATGACGCACAAAATTAATTCAAGGACTTAAAGTCACACTCAAGTATATCATCCAAAATCCAATAGTATCAATTTCTAAGACTTCGATGTATACGCTTCTAGATGAAACATTAGTCACCAAACACCTGCAGCTTATACTTAATCACAGTTTTCATTTCATCCAACATTTGATTCAAAATTTATGACCATTGCACCGCCATAGCCTTGTGGTGTTTCACCCGAATATGTCAAACATGTAAAAATTATTGCATTGTCAGCTAATAAACATATTTATTCTTGGCTTAATGTATGCAAAGAAAAAAAAACTCAACATACATATACATCAATATAATTGAAAATAATTAAATAATATGGGTGATTAATATATTTATACGTACTTATTTATCTCTTAAACCATATGCTAAATCAATTTACCTTGGTGCATTGGAATCTCCATTATGATGAGCTTCTTTAATCCAATGAAGCCAACACCTTCCCATGTTAATGCGCCACCAAATTGTTGACATTGTTAATCCATACCATTATCCAATCAAGATTTTGGTGACGCATAAATATAGTGCATCCTAATTTCACCAACCGGTATTCAAAAAATTGAAATTCACAAATGACATATAATTAGTTAAATACCACAGTATACGACCTTAATTTATAATTGATGTATATTGAAGATTAAAAATTAAATAAGTACAATATACATAAAAACCATATGTAAAATGTATTCCAATTAATCTCCATGACCATCTTATAATTACATCTCACTTTCCTCAATCTACCTTTCTCCAACAGGTACTCCCCTTCGAATTTGTTAATGGAGTTGGGATCTCAAATGTGATCTACATGGATCTTTGTTGCAAACTTAGGAAGATATTCACTAATTTACACCATGGTTTGGTATACCATATATCCTTCCACCATAGAACCCTCAGGATGTGCTCTTTGTCTAACCAAAGCCTTCAAAAATTTCAAGTGCCTCTTAACCATCCACATTGACCTTGTATGTACAGGTCCACACAATTCAATCTCCTCAACTTGGTGTATGAGGTAGTGTTCTTGTGCATTGAAAAATGTTGAAGGTAGACACTTTTTCATTTCATACATTAGATGAGAAATTTTTCTCTTCCAATAATTTATATCTTCTTTATGGATTTCTTTAGATAAAAACCATCTACAAGTGATTCAAGGCGCAAATATATTAATGAGATTTATTAAAAATATACAGTATATTACATAACAAGTAAAACAAATGGAAATTATAAGATGTATACAACGAATTGAACAAATCTTGCTACTTACCTCATGTATTTTCCAAGATCATATATAAATTGCTTGACATTGTTGTCAAAGTTGTCTAGGAGAGATAGAGGTAAAACGTACTGCAACAATTATAAAATAATCTTTTCATTATTTTTCCAAAAGTAGTAAACACAATACACTGAAAAGTACATGCATTATACAAGTGTATATAATATACCAGAATCATTACCTTAATGAAGGTATGCCAATCATTCATTTTCATCCCTAACCCAAATTCACCTTTCTTTGTTATTATATTGTTTATGTTCATAGCAAATCCTGTGGGAAATAGAATTTTTTGTATGACTTCTTTTATAGCATTGCTTTGCTACTTTGTTAATAACCAAGGAAGGGCACTTATATTAATTTGGTCTCCATCGCTATTTAATTGAATGACATTTTTCATTGCATGATTGGCTTCCTGAATGTCAGTACAAATTTTGACAATTTTTTTTTGTCATGCCTTCCATCCGATATTTTCCATAACATTTATGTTATATTCTTTCCGATATGCATTATATCAAACAAATGCACAATTTGTAACTGCTCATAGTAGGGCAACCTACTAAATTGTCTGGGATAACTTTTCAGTCCCTATGGAAGCCGACCATTAATGCCTTAACGACCTTCATGAAGCATATAAGTTAAACAAATTAACAACGACAATCATTGTTACAACATGAGTAAACACAACACAATATAAAAATATAAATTCAAAACATATCATATATGATAGATAAATAATTTGATCCAATGTCTAAACCTTGACAATTAATTCTATTATATTCCAACTCCATAGGCAAGATGACATTCTTCATGGTTTTGATGTAGTGTCCTTTTTCCCATTGAACAGATGTTTTTTCAGTATTTCGATACTTATGATTTCTATGGTGGAAGTGCCTATACTCATCAAACACCTGCTTTCCTAAACTTGTTGAAAGACAAGATTTCATCTTTGGACCACAAATTGGATATGCAAATTTTCCCTTTGTTTGAAGACCTGCAAGATCATATATAATTGGATTAAATATGTCAATTTTTTTAATTATATATAATGAATAGATTATTTTAAAAACATGCATGATATCTACTTCATCAAATTAAATATTGTTAAAGTGCAATTGGAACGTTATAACATACCACAAAAATGTGTTAGCACAGGGATATGGTGTCCATACAAGCATTGCATGGAATTGAAATTGTCTTTGTCCTATTGGTCTAGAGACATCATACATAGTGATGCCATTCCATAACTTTACTAACTCGTCAATAAGAGGCTCGATATATACATTCATATCTTTAACTTGGTACTTACCTAGTTGAATGAACATAAACATTACATAATTATTATAACCATTTTACTGCAATATATATAAATTAATGTACATGACTATTGAATGAAAAAAATATAAGTCATTATGCAACAAATAAGACAAATAGGATGCTACTACGTCAAAAAAAATTGATGTAAGCAAATACCTAGAACAATCATTGACAACATTATGTGCTCCCTCTTTATTGACATCTATGGAGGAATGTTATTATTGATAACAAAAACAGGCCACACTGAGTAAATAGATCTCAGCTCTCCAAATAGATTGACACCATCCGCTCCCAATGAAAACCTGAGATTACGAGGTTCTTCTTTAAAGTGTGGCCATTTTTCCTTCATGTCCCTAAATGCAGAACCATCCGCAGGAATTCGACGAATGTCATCTCCACTTCTATTTTGTGCATGGTAATCCATAAATTGTGCTAAGCTTTCACACCTAAATAATCGTTGCATACGTGGAATAATGGAAATATAACGAAGAACCTTGTGAAGCACCCTTTTTGTTAGTTGATATGTTTGATATCTACTGATATGACATTTTGGGCATTCTGTTGCAAATTCCTGTTGTTTATGATATATAATATGATCATTGGGACATGCATCTATTGCTTGATGCTCCATTCCGATATCTTTCATAATGACACATAAATCTCGGTATGAGCAAGGTAAAATATTTGATGGTGGTAATAAAAATTCACCAATCAATCTACAACAAAAAATAATTTGTTCATATTTCATCCTTTATTTACTAGTGATGAACTAACAACAATTACAATAGATGAAAAAATATTGCATATATGACATACCTTAACATCCGTGAGATTGCTATGTTTGATAAACCATTCATAACCTTCAAGTTCAACAACAACAATACAACAGAGAGAAGAGTTGTTTTAGAGCCTTCATAAAGGGGCTCGTATGCCTTCTTAAGTATAGATAAATCATGAACATCATCAAAGTCATCTTGATCATCATCATCAGCTTTGCCACTAAATGTTTCATGGATCAATGTATTCGTACCATCATCTTCAACTATGTTTTCTAGCACATGATCATCTTCTTCCATAGGATCATTAACTTCATCTTCGATATTCACAGCTCCATGTTCGTCCGCTTGCAAAACCACATTCTCTGGGCCATGATAATCCATATCATCTGCCCTAGGGTGCCCCACCTTTATAATAATGATAGACACAAATAAACCATGATCATGATCAAGTGATTATATATATAAAATGTTAAAACAATATAAACATTTACAAATTCAATCAATATAAACACATATAATGAACAACTTACCAATAGATGATAATCATGCCCCCCTTCAATGTGACCATGCTGCCTACAATGTTTCTCAGCTATTGTGATTAAAATTTGTCTCGTCTTTAAGCCCTTGCAATTATTGAAAGGACAATAACATTTCCCATCACCCTTTCTTTTCAATCTAGCCCATAATCTATCAAGTGTCTCTTCATTTTGTTCTGGACTAATATTATCTGACATGATTTTTCTTTACCAAGTTTGACTATTTAGATCTTCAAAAAATATCAAACTCACACTCCAATAATTTTTATTCATAGACAGGTAACATAATCTAATAATTCTGATATTTTACACCAAAAAAATTGGCATGCAACCACCCCTGCAAAAGAGAAGATAGTCTGAAGTTAATGACCCCAATAAATACTTTAAAATGCTAATTCCAAAAATTATTAAATTATGATTTTACTATAATTTACAGCCGTAAAGACTCCTAAAATCAGAATATTGAACTTGATCAAAAACTTCCTACAACAATGGAGGTAGCGAGCTAGTAAGAGCAAGTGACCCATTCCTAAGGAGCAACAAGTAGGAATTATCATTGCTAATGTCAATACAGATTTATCCTTTTAGTTAAAGATGCAATGTGTCACTTCTTATGATGAGTTTATCCTTAGGGCCCTCAACATTGAGAGAGCCCTAATAAAAAATAATAGAAGCATTGGTAAGAGCATGATTAGGGTACAAACCCTAGGCCTCTGTAGAAACATAAACAATAACTATAGCCGATTAGTGAGGTTGCAATACTATAAAGATTGAGACATTGTAGGTAATAACAAAATTTTGCAATCTAAAGATTGTAGCCAATAACAAGCACACTATGTAGCTTAGTTACATTTGTAAATGAAATCTACAGTAAGAAGAATGACAGTCACTTGAGATGTGACAGTCAAAAAGAGGTTGAGTAGTGACAACATAATAAAGCTCAAACCTTGCATAGTAAAGTGGAGATTTTAACAGTGAGTTTCCTTACACCCTTGCTGACTTTAAGGGTTTTTCAAATGCTTTTGGTAGTGTTAGACAAGGAAAATGCAATCATGGAATGACTTCCCAAATGAAGTAACAGTGCTAATCATAGGTTCAATGTTTCTTCTTATCCATTAATGTATATTGGAGGTAGTGGATTGCATGTTTGAGCAGTGTTTTGAGACTGATCAAAGATGGGAGAATAGTGAATAATACCTTGTGGATTGTGAAGTAGTGTCAATAAGGTTGAAGGATCTTAAGAACTACAATACCATGAAACAATGAGTCCCCCTGAGGAAGACAGAGAGAGATGGTTTGAGATTTTAGAAACAGAAATAGAGAAGAAAATAAAATCGTAAACAACAAACAATTCACAATGTTATCTTCTATAATGCCTTGAGTTTGAAGACAAAAATCTCATTGTATCTTCATGATGAAAGTGGTGACCTTAATGGTCAATCACTGGCAACCATGATTTTAAAACATGTTATTGTGCTTATGGAGGCAACATTTTAAGAAAGGCAGTGAGTGGTGGTTTGGAACAATGGTAGGTATGAAGGGATTGCTTTATATGCATACTATGCAGTCTAGCTTAAGACAATGTTCTTAGAAGAGATTGAAGGTGGATTATGGAACTCAAGGGTTACTATGAAAAGGATTAAAGCAAAGATTGAGATCTATTTAAAAGCCATGGTCATGAAAATATTAAAGATGTCACATGAAAAACCCTAGTAGATGGAGTAATGAATATAGTGCCAAAGAAGATAGTGTGCTAGGGAAGATTTAGGAGATCTCCACATTATCTAATTATAGGGAAATACATCATTTATTTATTTTTTTAATTAAAAGAAATCATTCTAAAACCTATATAGGATACATTGATACTTCAAAAGCCTCTAAAGGAATTTAATATTATGCAAATATATGTCAAGTAACATTCATAAGGTTTAGAAAATCTTGATCACTCTCTAGAATAGCCCATTAAACATGGGTTGTGCTTGAATGCACTACATAATTGATATAACACAACCACTCTGCATATCAACTAGAGTTATAGGCTCTTTATTGCAGCAAGAGGTAATCACCTTCGATCATGCTATAATTACATCCTAACTCCGCTAAACTTGGAGACAACCCGACGCACTCAATGATGATTGACATCTACATTATACAACCTAAATTAACTACATTATATGAGTGCCTCCATTTATATCACAACATAGCCACATTAGACTTGGGTCACACATGAATGCATCATGTATTTGTTATAGCACAACTGCAAGCCACACATGACCAATAGAGTTATGGATCACATAATTATAGTCACAAGACCGGTTTCCTTGGTTGTGATCTTATGGTGATTCCACACAACAAAATCTGGGCATGAAATTCTCAAAACCCTTAACGTCTAAAAATGAAATCTAATGAGATGTTGCTTTAAAATATGATTTTCAAACCTAGAACTGCAAATCTGACTTCACAACTGAATTCTGCAAAAAGACAATGACTACCCTCAACCTGGTGATATCTTCTTGAATTTTTTATTATTTTTCCCAACAAAATCATCCTTAGTTCTCCACAAATTGTCTCAAGTAGAGAAAAACACTGTCACAATAAGTCAGGCGTGAACTCACTTTTCTTTATGTTGGCCACAATTTGATTTTTTCATATTTTTCATGTTTGTCGAAAATTCGACGAAAATGATAGCCGACATTTCGACGAACCCCAGGTTCGTCAAAATTTCGATGAACGTCGGGGATAAACTTTCAAAAAATTGAAAATTACACATCAAATTTTACAAGCACCCGACAAACATCAAATTTTACATATTTCGTCAGACAGTTTCGCCGGATTTTGCAGTCAAATGTATTGGTGTGTGCTTGTGATTTATACAAGTTAAAGTGCTCTCATGGTTTTATCATCTAGTGAGCTAGAATGTATGATGTGGCATAAATTTATGTAAATACCTTTCTAGTTTAGTAGTTCTATATGTGGAAAAATTTAAGCAAGTGGTATAATTCCAATAATTAAGAATCATAATTGAGAATTAGTTAGAAGGTTAACTATTATAGAGTATTTGTTATGCTTCTTATTCTTATTTTATAATTATAATATAATGCATTATTTATATTCACATGAATCTCTCACATTAAATTAAATGAATAATACTATATTATCATGTGCAAACTGGCTTAATGTGTTACCCCTATCTAGCCACATATATCTTCATTATTAGTCACTTTATTTATAAGAATCCATTGTCAACATATGACTACATCTTAATGAAGTTATGACTATCCTAATGAACCTATGACCATCTTAATGAAGTTATGACTATCACAATGAACCTATGACCATTGTAATGATGTTATGATTATCCTCATGAACCCATTACATTTGTAATGAATTTATGAAAGTCTTGATGAAGTTATAATTTTCCTAATAAATTTGTGACAATTCTAATGAAATTATGAATATCCTAATTGTTGTGTGGTCTCACAACATGCACCATTTTGCTCCTTGGAATAATGTGGACCCCATTTTTTTGCTACCTCTCTTTTCTTTCATTTTCCTTTTCTTGCTTCGGTGTTTTTCTTTTGGAAGAAATGGTAAAATGCGAGTTTTGTTTCAACTTGCCTAGTCATTGCCTAAATTCCTATCAGAGTGTTGTGGTTTTCTCTATAAGTCTTATCAATTTTCTAGACCTCAAAGTCCTAGAGTTGATGTGGTTGTGCTAAGGATATTGTATCTTTGGTTGGTCCTAGTTTTCCACCTTGTGGTTAAATCATCCCAATGCACATGAGTCCTTTGTCTTCATCAATTAGTTTGATGGTTTATTTTCATTTCTTTATCTAAAGTTCAAAAACCATAGGTTCTATTGCAAACATGTTTAAATCATTTGGTCCTACTCAAACCTAGTTCTTGGTTCCTCTCTTTTCTCCTAGTTCTCATGGACCCAATGGATAAAAGTCCTAGTTCTCGGTAATCTTTCCAAGGTCCGGTACCAAGTGATTCAAATCTTGTGATCATCAATAGTCATGTATCCAAAGAGCTTTTTCCTCATAAATCCATTTCCATGTAAGAATCAAAGTGACACGTAAGAGTGTCATGTTAGTTTCTATGTTGTCTTCTTCTCTAGTGGTGGGCCTGTGCAGGAACCAAGGTGTTCATGATTTTAACCCTAATTTTCCATTATTGCACCTTTATTTGAGAAAATTAATGTAATGTAATAGGTAATTAATGAAGGTGATGAACTACAAATGTACTTGGCACCACCTTGAGCATGTAGTTTCTTTTACAACTCTCTACCTTGTGTTGTACTACTAATTTGAAAGGACATTGAAAGATCAAGATTGATACTATGGCATGGAAAGAAAGGTAAACCTTGAGAAACCTTGAAAATGTTTTTTTATCATTAGTGAAATTAGCTATGTTTCAAATAACCAAAATTATGCTATTCATTTTATGCATGCACGTCTCAAGATAATGGTATTTCCTCTAGTAATTGAAATGTTGATTGTTTTGAAATAAATTTAACCAAAGGGTAGATTGAAAGCTTTATGAATTGTTGAAGATAACTAGTTAAATTTAACCCTAACTCACACACAAGGCACACATCTATAAAAATTGCAGGACATACAAGTGAATATGAGTACTTCCAAAGCAAGGCTAGAAAATGAGTTTCAATATTTTTCCTCGCAAGCTATGCCAATTGGTGGGATAGTTAGTGATACCCATCTAGGATAGTTTTTTTATGTCAAATTCATCACACGGGACTAGCAAGAAAATGCCTCTTAGTCTATAAAGAATATTATAACAAGTGGGCTACATTTAGCAGGAGGGTTTCCACTAGCAATGGAGGCTCCTGAACTGGCTATGGAATGTTTAAATTTTTACAACCTAGGTAAGAGAGTTGTTGAAAAGGAAGGAATAATCTATATATTTCTCTCCATGAAAGGAATTGTATATACATTTGGGCTCCTCACATTTCCTTAGATGAATTCAATAGATGTAAAAACAAAGGCTAAAACCTACCTAAGAGTTGAAGAGCACAATAGGAAAATTATGAGTACACAGTGGTGCTAGGAGGAAATTACAAAGAAAATGAAACTAATTCTAAGATCTATGTTCAAACCAAATGTTTAAGATGGTATAACTATGCTAAGTAGGATAGTTGGACTTAGAGATGCTAGTAAATTTGAACCATGGATGTTTGTAATTATAGCCAAATTAATGGAAGCCCCTATGCAAATGCATTAGGAAATTTTTATTAGCTAAAGGCTACATGATTAGATGAAGGCATTTCCGTAGTTAGGATAGTTCTCTATGTCCTCATAGATGATTTATTCCTACTCCCTAAGGGAAAATAAGTGAGGGTTGAATAGATTTGGTACCCTAGGCAAAGAAACAAGGAATAGTTTGATATATGCTCATTTACCCCAAATTACTATTCATGAATACAAGGAGCATTATTAGAGAGTTAATGATGTGCTTTCTATGAAGTTGGTAAGGATAATGGAGGGCGATAAAGCTAAACAGTTGTCTCTAGAAGCACAAAGAATTATT
>VDFB02271358.1:334328248-334449391 GCA_007258455.2 Sequoia sempervirens | reverse complement strand
ATACAAGAACATCACATAACACAAAGGTTACAATGCTTCCAGAGTAAAATAATCAATTACATCACCGATACAATCATACTGTTGACTTAGGAGAAGTGTCATCACAATGTCACATGGGATATCCTGGAAAGTCTTCCTAGGTCCCGGCCTCCATCTTGGGATATCCTAGTAACCTCTAACTACTTCTGGCCACTCATGTAAACCAATGCAAAATCAGTTGCCTCTTGTAGAGATGAGACAACGATCTTGCCATTCCAGCCTTCTCGTCTCATCCCAAGTCTATACTAGCCCTTGTGTCCATGAGCGAGGCAAAATTAATCTTGTTAAGTGTTTGATGCAACCTAAGCCTCTACAGTTTATTATGTTATCACTGAATTAACTAACTTGCAAAGAGTTTCCCTAACACCACTTTGTGTGTCGGCCATCATTGCAAGCCACTCCTCTAAGAAAACACGTGGAATAACTCCACACTAAAGGGTACACAAGTGCGACCTAAGGAGAATGACTCCCTATACAAGACATAAGCCCACACTTCTTGTTCAAAATAACCGGGTTAAAACTGGATAAGATTAGACACACTACCCAAGGAACTCCAAAGGTTGAATATCATAATGACAACCCAAACAAATAAATAAAACCACATCTGGAAGACTTCAGAACATTTACTTTATTTTCACAACATCGAGAATGAATAGAACAACACTAAAAAGCACTTCAGGCAATTAAATCAAGTAAGGTTAGGATTTCCTAAATCTAGTCAACTCAATCTACGTTGCTAGCATTTATAAAAAAAAACACCTAAGATTTATTACACGACATTGAGGAATTTAAAAAAAAAAACAATAATTTAACTTAAGTTTCTCAATCATATTCAATAGTCAAAACAATTTGATAATTGGTATCATTTGATTAAAGTAAATCAATCTTTATTTCTACTTCGAATAAATTAATCAACTAAATTTTATCTATGCAAGAATACAAATATATACTAAATATATATACATAAAAGTATATACTCAATGTATATACTATTATATATATATATATAAATATCTAAATCTCATTGAAATAAACCAATTTAAACTTAGCAACTAATTAAATTATCTAAATATTAAAATAATATTATATATATATTATATTTATAATATATATATATATTATATTTATAATATATATATATATATATTATTATATAATATATAATATTAAAATAAATATAAAAACAAATTTAAATTTTTAAAAAAAATAAACTAAAGTCTTTTTTGTTGGGCGCAACCCCTCCCAAAAGGGAGGCCAACCTAACCACCCATATATGGGGGGTCTGTGTGGAGTAGTATTATTGTTGCATGAAGCGTTGAAGTTGCTCACATAGCACCTCCCATGTATGGGCTATGGAAATGAGACTCTGACCCTCCCCTCTCATCCACATTTTTTTATATTAATTTTTTTGTTATAATTTTTTTTTTTTTAAATGGAAATTTTTCAAAAGATAATTAAAGCTTAGTGAGGCCTGTCTGGGGAAAATTTCCTGTATAAATAAATTTTTTTAAAAAAAACCTAGAATTTTTTCTTTTCCAGAACAACAAACAAAATATATATTTATAACTTATATCAGAACAAAATTTTCATTTTTTTTTTCATTTCCAGTCATATTGTGCAAATGAACAATGAAATTTTGCAATAACAGAGATAAATTTGTCAATACAACAAAGGGTTTAAAATTTCAGTTTGATATGAAGATTTTTTGTTGGTTTTCTTCTATTTTTCATTATGATTGTTGTTTTGGTTTTCTTTCCTAAATCCAACAATAGTTTGCAAGATTTGAAATCATTTTACATGGGTTTTTTCATTGAATCTAAATAGCATTTCCAGATTTAAACTCTTTCAAAATGAAACAAGAAAAAAAAGAAAACAAAGAAGAACCTGGTATTTTCACCCAAAGCTTGCAAATTTGACAATGGTGATTCCAAATCTTTTCTTCCAAATCCAAATCCAGCCATAGCAAAACTCTCCACCAAAATTCAAAATTGCTAATAATATGAAATAGAAAATGCTCAAATAGAGCTTTCCCCAAATTTTGGTCAAACCCCTAAAATATCCCACCCACTAAATTTATTGAACATTTGGAGGATATTTCCATTTTTATATTTTAAAAAAATTTTACTTTCAAAATGATATTTCATGCATTTTCAAAATTTCATTTAAAACACAAGAATTTCAAAGTTTGCAAAGAATTTATTTTATCCATAATTTCAAAAGGTGAAACTTAAATCACATTTTTATTTTAATTATAATTTAACTTTAAATATCCAACATGATTTCCATTTTCATTTTAAATTTGAATCTTAATATACAATAATGGAAAAACAACTATTTCATTTAATTTATCACCATTAACCTAGTTAATCAATAAACTAAAAAATATTTTATTAATTAAATCAAATTAATCAATGAAATAAATAACATTTCAACCTTGAAACTAGATATGTTAAATCATCATTTTAACTATACCCACCATTTAATAGCCTTTAAAATATGAAATGAAATAGTTAACCAAGGAAGAAAGAACCAAATCAAAACTGCTAAACCCGACGACAACTATGACTAGGGTGACGACTTGGCACGGATAACCTAGCTACTATCTCCCAATCGATTACCATTGGTCAATGGACATGCTCAAACCTATGAAATCAGGTGGATTCGATGTCCTGTACCTGTCAACCTATGAGAAAAGAGCATATCGAACATGCAAATATATATATAATAAAACACACCGTGAAGTGGAAATCTCAGAATCGTAGGGCGCTCGCAAGCGAGTGATACAATCCCGTCCCCTTCACTAATATAGACTTTAAAACTGACGAGTCTAACAACAATAATATAATTAAAGCATAAAGCATTTTTAATTAAATAAATGCTACACTAATTCAAAACATGCCATAATGATAACATCTAAATAAAATCCCATCACATCAAAATATAACATGTTTACATCGCTTAACAGATATCGGTCAAAAGTAACCAAGTATCAAAGTCAAAGTGCTAACAGAAGTGAAGCATACATAAAAACACTGATCGATCAAAAGAGAAAAATGGAGGGGTGCTACAAAGCACGGGCAACACAAACTTGGCTCTCGTGCTTATATGAAATTAGCCGCACAAATTGTAAGTATCAATAAATGAAATATTGCATCCAAATTATAATAAATTGAAAACAATTTTGGTTTTATCACACCATAGAAGAAAATTTCATGATCTTATGCAAAAATGTATGGTTCTGAATTCAATAAAGTTCCCATAGAAGAGGCCCTGAAGATTGCCTTCCAACAAGGCTATGGAGCCATGGCTGAATGCCTAAGAGTCTTGATTGGGAAAACACAATCTTCCATTGTATCCGACACGCAGGTAAATAAACTCAATAAAGTTTATTTAAAATTGAATACTTGTGCAATCTATTCAATATTAATTTCCACCATAAAGTAATTACATGCCTATTTGTTTTAAACATTCAAGCAATGATAATGCACATGACATTGGAATGCAGCCTGGTGGTGGCACAACATGTAGATGAAGGTCATGGTGTGCATCCGGTACTTTAGAGCATGTAGAGTGTGATCAACATGTTGAGCATGATCGATAGAGAAGATCAGGAATATGATTGGCCCCATCAAAGAGGACCACTCTAAAGTTCTTTTAAACATATTTAATTGTAATTGGTGTATTAATTAATGTAACCTTTCGTGGTTTTCAACTTTAGAGAATGTAGAGTGTGATCAAGTGTTGAGCATGATAGGATAGAGAAGATAGGAACATGATGTGGCCCCATCGAGTAAAGAGGACCACCTCATGTCTCTTAAACATATTTAATTTCAATTGCGTATTCATTAATGTAACCTTTCGTGTTTCAACCTAGATCAGGATTTAGAGGGTGTTCAACATGTTGAGCATGAGTCTATAACAAAAGTTTAGGAACATGATGTGGACCCATCGTAAAGAGAACCACTCTAATGTTCTTTTAATTAATGAAATACTTGTAACAATAATAATAAAACATATCAGTTTAACATTTCTTTCTTATTGCAGCAGACCCCCCCTTGCAGTGGTGTCCATGTCATGAGCAGATGACTAGGCATACATTAAGATCATGAGTAAGAGGGCGAACAACTAAAGGGGGGACAGATATTGATTTAGAAAATGATACTCCACTTCAGACATGTAGCTTTAAAAAGAAACAAAAAAAAAGTGATTGTAATCATATCATGACAACCATATTTTGATAATATGTAAAACTGAAGAATGAATATTATATGTTAATGAATGAATGTGAATATGTTAATTAATGAATGTTATATGTTAATGAATGAATGTTATATGTTATTAATGGATGAATGAATGTTATATGCTATTAATGGATGAATGAATGAATGTTATATGTTATTAATGGATGAATCAATGATTAATGTTATATGATTGGGTATGGGGAATTGAGAGTGATGTGAGGGGGGGGAGGGGCCAAATGAGCTTCCATCGTCACGTGGTTGGCCTTGTTAAGTAGAGAATATTAAACTATACTCAAAACAAAGAGAAGCTCAATAAGGTAATGCACTTTTCAATATAAGAAATGCATCGTTTGAAGCATCAAACCAATATGCAATCTGTATGTATGATCAGTCATCAATCTCCGCAATGGTACATTTCCACGAATATTTAAAAAAAAAAATTGATGCTTCATCGTAATTTCGACGAAACCCACCGACGAATCAATGAAAAGGTTCGATGAAGTTGCTATAGCTGCGACGAAGGTTTCGTCGTAACTCCTTGCCCATTTCGTCGCAATTTCGATGAACTTTTGGTGTTGTTTCAATGCTACTACTTGCCCATTTTATTGCACTTTCGATGAACTTTTGGTGTTCTTCTGACGCTACTCCTTACAATTTTCATCGTAATTTCAATGAACTCTTGGTGTTGTTTCGATGCTACTACTTTCCTATTTCGTCGCACATTCGACAAAATTTTGGTGTTGTTTCGACGCTACTCCTTGCCCATTTCATCGAAATGGCAACAAACGTCTAGTGTTGTGTTGACGCTACTCCTTGCCCATTTCATCGAACTGGCGATGAACTTCTGGTGTAATTGGTCGGTGGATACACGAAGTGCTTGTTGATATTTCGATGAAATTTTGAGCCATTTCATGATGTCGACGACCGACGATTCTTCGTCGTTATTTTGACATTTGATTCATCGTTGGCCTTTCGACAAAAAAATAGCGATGTAAATATTTTTTCCATTTCATCACTTGTCCGACAAAGATTTGTCGAATGACCGATGAATGGGCGTCAAAAAATGGTGTCAAATTCAGTAGTGACATTATAACTTTTATAGAAATTTATAACTAAAAACCTAACATCCTCAATCTTAAATGATACACCCTCAACCATATAACTTATACCATATACCCTCAACCCTAAAATCCATATCCTCAACCCACAACCCACAACCCACAACCCTAAACTGCATATCCTTAACCTTCTACTCTATATCCTCAACCCTAAACTCCATACCCTCAACCCTAAAATTCCAACCCTCAACAAGAAATCATATACCCAATACCATTGACCATAAACCCTATACGATATACATTCAACCTTATACCCTCATACCTAAACACTATCACTCAACCCTCGGCCTTAAAGCCTATACACTAAAACCTCAACCCTAAACTCCATACCCTTGTTGAACACCTAGAATACTAAGAAGGGGGGTGAATCAATATTCTATTAAAAATTTGAACACAGCCTATCCAATCACCAAAACATATTAATAGAAATAAAGAATGAAAGCGTGAAACATCCAAAAGGTCACATAACTCATGAACATCAAGATTTTTTATGTGGAAAACCCATAAAAGATAAAACCACAATTAGGATTAGCTCACAATATATTGTATCTAAATAGAGTATATTACAGGGGCTCATTGTGAGGACACACTATCCTTATAAGGCTCACAACTAGAGATAGATACAAAATAAAGATGGCTACAAAGCCAAAATGTGAACTGATAAAAAGTACACCTTCCTTGTGCTAAATTTTAGTTCCATTAAATCTTTGATTACAAATTTCTTCTCTTCTTAGCAGTCACTCAACTATTCTACTCTTATTCTAATCTCATGCCTCTGAATCCACATGTTCGCACAATATGAGATCTCTCACACATGATTTAAAACATATGCCTTCTCATCCATCCTTCAACTAAAAAATTTCTTGCATATATAAACCTAATTACATATGCATATATCAATTAGGTCATCCTAATTAGATGTAACCAAAAATAATTCAAAAATAACTTTGTCCACTTTGCACATGATTCAAAAACTCCATCGCACTTAGACCAAACATGCAATACATAATTTAGGTTGGCATGGACCTAAAATAGATCCTACAAAAATCCATAATGTATATTTAATCTTCACAACACATATCATGTATTATGCTGGCCAGGAATTAGACCTAATCACAAAATATTTCAATCATACACACACTTCTCCATACATGTAACTTCGAGACTCAATATTTCTTCAAATTCACACTTGGCTGGCATAAATTAGTTTATCTTTAGAATTGTAACACAAAATAATTATCTATGGAGGAGAGAAGAATCTCTCATGCGGACATGTCTAACAAAGAAATAATTGTAATACATAGACCCAAGCTCTGTTAGATATAACTTCCAACATATTTCACAAAACATCACAAAATATTGATTTTACTTGAATATAATAGACTTCAAATCATGGTTAAAAATGTAGAGAAAAATCACTTTGTGTGATGGAGTGCAGACCCAAAAAATGATGGAATCAACCAAAAAATAGTTAGCAGAAGCACTAAGTTAATATCCTATACAACTATATTTTCTAAACCAACTGATACTGTACACATATCTTCAGTAACACTTCCAAATCATACTAGGCTGATTATAACAATGTTAAAATCAATGACAACACTAGATCAAGTAGTATTATGCAACTCATGCTCATGTTGCCAACCTGCATCATCAATGATAGACTTTCCAAAACTTCCAACAATCTCCCCCTTTGTCATTGATGACAACATGCATAGTAAGAATAGGAGATCTCACCTCTTCATTATCATCACTCCCCTTTTCTCTTTTCTTTGCCCCTTTGAAATCAATGGAAAAAGATGTGCCAAAACTTCATAAGCTCCCCCTCAAGTAGTCAACCCAAAAACTAGATTTCATTCTATATATATATTTGTATATATCAAAATCTAAAAAAATTGTTAAATCATGATAAACAGTTGCCCTGAGGATGCAAAAACTTGAAGCTTTTGAAAAGTGTCTTTCCACTTAGAATTTCCTTCTTCCCACTATTTATTTGCGGTAGTAAGAGTCCTATATAGAAGTTCAAGTTCTAGTAGAGTTTCTTCTCCTTCTTCCAGAGTATTGGGATCAAGAATTATCTCTGAGAGCTTATTAGTACTACCAAGAGCACTTGAGATAGGTATATTCTTTTCATTAACTAAGTCCCTTAACTTTATAATCTGCCTAATCATTTCAACTCTTTGAATTTGTAGGGTGAAGAATTTTTCATGAAGCTCCACTATAGAGATCCAAGTTTGATCTTCCTTGTCTTGCACTAGATCATCAGAGTATGCAACAATTCTTATTTGATTCTCAATTATACTCATGTCATCCTTTATACTTTGAGTGGTGTTTATCCATTTCATATAGTATGACCATATGTTCCTTGCTTCTTCCACCTAGTCTTCCACTTCTCTCAAGCATTTTGTAACCTTTTGATTTGATTTTGCACATTTCCTTGAGATATTCACTAGATTCTTTCTTTCGAGCCATGTCTCAATTTCAGCTTTGATTTGACTTTTCAATCCAAAGACATAATATTTGAGGGGTTTGATTAAGAGATTAATATTTTCCATAGTAGACAATGAAACATCAATACTTGTACTAGGGATTTCCTGTTGCAGGTTTCTTATGGATTCATACAAACTTTGTACATCTATAGACTTAATATTGATCTCATACTCATGAACACTTTCAATATCAACAACCAGAGGACTGTCTATGATTTTTCTCTTTTTACTAGCTCTCTTAGAGCTACCAGAAACTTCTACACTCACATCTATTCTTCTCGTAACATTAGGACTTCCTAGAAGAGCTTCTACATAGCTAACTATTTCAGCCTTTGATACTTCATAATCCAATTTCGAGATCCAAATGGTTCTAGGTTTACTAGCTTCACTAAAGAAAGTCTTTGTAGAGACAAGAAAGTTAATGTATTTTGAATATCTTCTCACCACTTCTTTGGGAATCCTCATTATCTTATTCATCCTACTCTGAAATACTCCAAAGAATGTTGCAAGGGAATCTTTCTATGAATCCATACCTCCAAGGTTTTTCGTGTACTTTTCTATTTGGTGTGCAATTGGTTTAGCATTTATCCAATTTACTTGTCCAACCACCAATACTTCTTTCAAGAAGTAGAGCAATAGGAAAATTACCAGGGTTCCATACTAGAATTTACACTTTTTCTTTTTTCTTAATGTCTCTTAGGTTCTCCATTAATTATTGACAGAGCAACTCACAAAGATTGTAGTTGGCATTATTCTCAAACATATCAAGAGCTATATGAACTTCAATAGGAGGGACACAACTTACAATGTTTGACCAATAAATTTTCTAACCAATAAGTATAGATACAAATCTAACCACTAGGTTTGTAATAGAGTTCACTGTAATTTACTTTTGTTCAAGAGTGGCACATGTTTTATCCATTATATCCTTTGTATCAACTATCTTCTAATCAAGAATTGGTTTGGTGGGCCACAAACCGGTTACATCCTTAATTACTTCCTTTTTCATTGAGTGAGGGCCATCAATCCATATAGATTGGACATGAATTCTACTTAGTACTATTTTGATGTACTTCTGATTTTCAAAATTTAGAAACTTCTTCCAGATATCCAATCTCTTGTCACTTAGGCTTTTGTACTCAGGTTTTAAGGTATCTTCACTTTTTCCCAATTCATTTTTCCATAGAAAAGATAACCTACTAGGAAATACCTCTTCAATTTTCCCATGAATATACATTCTAATATCCTTAGTAGCTAAAAACCCAATAAGAGTGACAACACTTTAGCATAATGCCTTTTAAGTACTAGTTGTAGTCATTGTGAATTGTCTACTACTTTTGGTAATTCCATTATATTTAAATTCCTTTCAGAGAATTATTCTAGATTACAAAAGAATGTACAAAATCAAAAATACCTCTTAAATAACCAAGGTCTTGATGTTCAGCTTTCGAAAGACGCTTCGAGCCCTTTCACACCTCTGTTTCCTTTTTTTCTACTTCAGATGGCTTTGAATAAATGATTTTTACTTCACATAAACATATTTAACTCTTTGATTTCACCTAACCCCTATAATAATGCTTCAAACCAAAATTTGATGTTCCACAGACATCTTTCCATGCTCCACAAATTTCCACATTCCAATATTTTTTTTCGCAACTTTCTTCTATAGCTTTAGAAATTCCTCTTCCATGATATATCTTTGTTCCACATCTTCACACCTCATATTTCCATGGGGCTATTATATTTTTTTATTGTTTCTCCCTTTAATCTCATGGATTGGTTTAATTTTCAAGTGAATTATCTCCACCAGAGGGAGGCACAAATACATTTGAAGTTTTGGATTCATCTTTGTTCTCAGATTCTTCTTTCTTTCTCCATATCTTATTCATTTCCTTCTTAACTTCATTAGGATCAAATTCCTTCATAGGTTCATTCATCCTTACCATATTAGACTGTCTTCTATTTTTTCTTCTACAAACTCTTGAAATATGTCCAAGCTTGTTGTAAAAGTAGCATACAACATTTTTTTTACCAAACTAACTTCTATTCATTCTTGATCTACACTGGTTATCCATATGTCCAAATACATTACATGTATAATAGCAGCCATTGAAGTATTGAGCCATTCTCCTAGTATTATATCTATTCATCATCTGACTTCTACATTCAACACCTCTATGTCCAAATTTCTTGCATGAAAATCATTGTTTGAAGAAGGATCCAAAATTTTGTTTCATTCTACTTCTACATTCTATTGACTTGTGTCCAAATTTATTACATGAAAAACAAATACCATTGAAAGATGGGTACGTTTGAGCATTTGGTTGTATGATAGGAGGTCTTTTAGTATTGCTTATTTTATTTTTGAATTTTCTCCCATTGCCTTGAACCTTCTTTTAATTGTCAACCTTGTTAGGTGTTTAATTTTCCTTTGAACTTTGTCTTTCTTCATGTCCTAGATCACCTTTATCCTTAGATGGTTTCTTTCCTGATATTAGTTCATTGAGCATTGTTGAACTTGTTTTGAATTTTTCCTCATGTATTCTTTCCTTTTCCATATTTGATATGAGATTTACCACTTCTTTTTCAAGTCTTGAGCATTCTTCAGTCTTCTTTTGTACCGATGCATTCAAAAATTCCTCAATTATTCCTTTTTCTTCCATTTGCACTTTTAGTCTAGTGATTTCTTCATTTTCTTGCTTCAATTGTGCATTGACATCCATATGTCTTTCTTTGAACTTCTTGATTTGTTTTCTTAGCTTTTTTATGCATTCATTTGCTTCTCATAGGCTTTCCTTCAAACTTTTTTTCTCAATTTCAACTCTATCAAGATCTTCAAGAGTAGACTTAATTTTTTCTTTGTCAAACATGCAGTCATCTTCTTCATATTCAATTGCAAAAGTTTCTTCGAGAGGAATAAGACACTTTTTTTATCCATGTGTTCAAACTCCAATATCTTCCTCAAGATGTTAGGATTTTATAAAGGAACCAACCTCTAATACCAATTATAGAACACCAAGAATACTAAGGAGGGATGAATCAATATCTTATTAAACTATTGAACACAACTTATCCAATCACCAAAACATATTAACAAAAATAAAGAATGAAAGAATGAAACATCCACAAGGTCGCATAACACATGAACACTAGTATTTTTATGTCAAAAACCCAAAAAAGGAAAAACCATGGTGAGGATTAGCTCACAATATGCTATATCTCAATATAGTATATTATAGGGTCTCACTACTAGGACATATAGTCCTTATAAGGCTCACAACCAGAGATAGATACAAAATAAAGATGGATACATATCCAAAATGTGAACTGATACAAAGTACACTTTCCTTGTGCTAAATTTCAAATCCTTTGAAGCTTTGAATACAATGTACTACTTTGCTTAGCATTCAATCAACTATTCTACTCTTATTCTAATCTCATTCCTTTGAATCCACATGTTCACACAATATGAGACCTCTCACTCCTAATTTACAACATATGCCTTGTCATCCATCTTACAACTCAAAAATTTCTTGCATATATATACCCAATTACATGCGCATACATCAATTAGGTTGGCCTCATTAAATGTAACAAAAAACAATTCAAAAATAGCTTTGTTGACTTCACATATGATTCAAAAACTTCTTTGTGCTCAAGAAAACATGAAATACTTAATTTAGTTTTGCATGGACCTAAAATAGATCCTACAAATATCCATAATCTATATTTAATATTCACAACATATATCATGTATTAAGTTAGCCAAGAATTGGCCCTAATCACAAAAGCTTTCAGTCATACACACACTTCTCCAAGCATGTGACTTCAAGAATCTATCTTTCTTCAAATTCACATATAGCCGACATCAATGAGCTTATTTTTAGAACCATAACACAAAATATTATCTACGGAGGAAAATGGAATCTCCCAAACAAACATGTTATACAAAGAAATAACTATGATACAAAGAGATAACCTCTATCATACATAACTTCCAGCATATTTCATAAAACATCACGAAATCTTGAATTTACTAGAATCTAATAGAATTCAAACCATTGTTAAAAATGTAGAGTGCGATCACTTAGTGGGATGGAGTGTAGACCCAAAAAATTATGCACTCAACCACAAAACAATCAATAGAAGCACTTAGTTTTTTTTTAAGCCAAAGTGGCAAGCCACTATAAATATATAAATATTAAAATACAATTTATACAAATTCCCTAGTTCAGGTGAGCATACTGGTGGGAAATAACTAGGAAGAAAACCCCCAATTATCACTTGAGTAAGACCATTGACTGACATTACAATTTGACTATTTTTCCATGACAACCAAAATTTGGCTATCACAATGCTAAAATATTTCACTCACGTGAGACCAAAATTGAAACAACACCCTTTGATAACCAAAGACCTTTATACCCCTTTACAATGAGGCCCCCTATTAGCTCTCAAAAATGTAGGTAAGAATACCTCAAGAGGTTGCCAATATCTTGGTACGTTTTAGGGTAATTGACAAAGCCAAATGGTTTAAGATTTCTACTCTTCAGGTGCTGCGAGACCTAGGCAGGTGTACCTATATGAATTGGGCAGACTTGACTTATGATCTTCTCTCTTGCAGTGATTAGTCCAAGATGGCAGATGGAAGTGGACAAATAAAATTAAATTTGGTATAAATTATATAGCAATATTCAAAACTAAATCCTAATATGCTCAGTTAACAGATGTAAAGAAGATGAATGAATCTAAATGGTGAAATTGCAGAGACTAGTGCCTTATTGGGTATACAAAGTCAAAAGAAATAGAAATGGGAAACTTATTTCTAGAGAAAACTCAAATTTTTTGGCATATGTTTTGTTTACAACTTGTATAAACATGCAAGACTGTGATTACCAAGCTCTTCTTAATGATCCAGATGAATTTCCCTGATTACTATGATTAGTCAAAAGGATTTAATCTCTCCTTGAAAGAACTAGTTAATTAACCACACAGATACAACAAATGTGCACTGATAAACTGAATATAAACTTGTTATACGAATTTAAATAACCAGAAAATGCCAACCCTGGAGACAAATTTATTAATACTTTCAATAAGCACAACAGACAATTGATACCAGAAATGAACCGCCACATCAACTAATTTTCATTGATATCTCCATTTGAAATCATGCACCATAGTCTCTGATCTGATAATTTTATTCTACTATATCCATTTCTAATCTATCTACCGTATCTAATATCTAATATCTCATATCATTTTACAATCATGAGTGGATATTTATACATTTGTATTTGAACAGACACATTGCTTCATAATCAAATTTTGGCCAATAGCTCGCAAACGGGCAATAGTATTTGGGTTTCAATTAATACTCACCAAATATTTTCCGTGACATCCTGCAGTCATACCGAAGTCTAAAGTCTTACCGATAGACATCCTTTAATCTTTGTGTTTCGCTGTGACCCATGGAGTCGGGGAGATGTCCCATAGATTATACAATGTCTTACTAAAAGTCTCCTTAAGTTCACTTTTGATCGCTGAGACATAATCATTTTCTCACCGATGCAACAATACTTCGGTGTGACATTCAGATCGGAAAGACTATATAACCTCACACCGAAAACCATTGATAGAATCCCCTTTGTGTATTGTCGGAAAAACTGGAGCCACTCACCAAGACTTTACTCTGATGCACATGAGTCTTACCGAGATGTTCTTTTTGTTTTCGATCGGTAAGACACTATGAATTTTCCAAGACCTCACTATGATGCTTTTAGTCTGGCCGATGAATATCCACGTGCGTGGGTCAGTAAGACATAATGCGCTCGGTGAGACCTCACTTCGATAACATGACTCTTGCCGATGCATATCCTTATCGGTGAGACACAAGGGTCGGCGAGACTTCATAACTTCATTCCGAAAGCCTTTAATACAATTTCGTTCACATTTTTTGGCAATACTCGATGTATTCACCAAGATATTATATCAATACCACTTAGTTTGGCCAATAAGCCTCCTCACATTGGTCGGTGAGACACTCCCCATTCGGTGAGATCACATACCGAATATAATTTTTTTGGCCGAAGTGTATACTCATGCGCCGGTCGGTGAGACAATATATCTTTGTTGTGACTCATTCCAACAAAGACTCTCTTGCCGATATGAATCCTCTGTCACCTAGACAATGTGTTATGTCCTGTCGATAAGTGCCTATAGATGAATTTTGATCGTTGTGACACCAAAGAAGTCCTGTCGATAGACCTACAACAGATATATATTAGCAAAAATGCACAATGGGTTGGGGAGACCTTGATATCCCTATGTCGATAGGAACTATAATGTGAAATATTTAGAATTAGATTATTTTATGGGACTACATGGCCAAATATGGGGAAAATATGATTACAGTAGGACTTGTTTGGAAAATTATGAGTATGAACAACATGTAAAATCATCAGAATTTTATAGTTCTAACAATGGCTTCGTCTGGGGATGAATGATTGTAAGATCATTGCAAGGATCCAAATCTCTGGGTGAGCAGACTAGACACAAGATGATGAACCAGTGAGCAAGATGGAAATGGAAATGAATGCGAAATGGAGATGAACAAAACCCTAAACTGTTGTGCATGGAAAATAATTTTAAAGAGGATCATCAAAAGTTGTCCATGCACAGGCAACCCTTAATCCTCTGTATTGTTTAAGAGAAAAAGTGTTTTAGAAATTCCCCATGTACAGGCAACCCCTGATCTTCACCAGCCATATTTTGTAGATAATATGAATCTTCACCCCTTTTTCCAACAACCACAAAAGGTCCCAGCCACAAGGCTTCAAATTTCATATGCTTTCCCTTCTCTTGACACCTTGTGTTCCACGTCAATACCAAATCATTTTCCTCAAATTTTCTATCTTTTTCCTTTTTATCAAATAGATACTTCATCTGCATTTGTAACTTTATGTTTTGATTTTGGGAAACTCTCCTTATTTCATCAAGTTCAGCTAGTTGCTCCATTCTTTCCTCCATATGTTTTGGAATATCCAAATCTTCCCGAAGGAAAAACTTGTAGACTGGTAACAAATTCTGCAAAGGCATTTTGGCCTGTGTTCCATACACTAGCTCAAATGGGGACTTTCCAATTGCCTTTTTTACAGTAATCCTATCAGCCCAAACAACCAATTTTAATTTTGAATCCCAAGCTTTCTTGTTCTAACCTAACATCCTCCTTATAATCTTCAGAAGACTTTTATTGCTAGACTCTACTTGACCATTAGCTTGTGGATGGTAAGGGGCTGCATAAGAAATGGTAATGCCATATGTGCTACAAAATTTTTTGAATTCATTTGATCTGAAACACATCCCATTGTCCATGATCAGCCTTAATGGTGCACCAAATCTGGTAATGATGTTATCCATTAAGAAATTTTTTACAACTTTACTTGTAGCCTGTTTAGTTGGTACTGCTTCTACCCATTTGGTAAAATAATCAGTGGCCACCAGTATCCATTTATGTCCTCCACTCAATTTTTCTTGTATCTCTCCAATGAAATCAATTCCCCATTGATGAAAAGGGGCATCAGCTTGCAAGGGTCAAAGTGGCAAAGCTCCCTGATACTTCAGTTTTCCAGAGAATTTTTGGCAGGCTTCACATTTCCTTACATATGTAAAAGAGTCATTAAAAACCTTTGGCTAGTAATAACCCGCCCTGAGAATTTTATGTGCAGTTGTCTTTGTTGAGTAATGTCCTCCACAAACCCCTTCATTAATTTCACTTAAGACATGCCTGGCTTGCGATTCATCCAGACATAACAATAGTATACCATCCCTATTCTTCCAAAACAAATCTCCATCCATGAAGACATACCTAGATGCCTGCAACTTCAGAGTTCTTTTCTGGTTGTCACTCAATCCCTCTAGACACTTCATGTATTTAAGGTAATGCATGATATCTGCATACCAATGAGTATGCTCAATGCTCGCAATTGCAGTTTCTTCTTCTACATTGCAAATTTGATTTGCTTCAATGTTCCCTTCTACCATTAACTTAGCCAAGCCCTGACCTCTTACTAGTTTAGTAATTTGTATCTCCATGTCAAACTCTTGGATTTTGTTAATCCATTTGTATCTTTTTCCTATTACTTTAGACTATGTTAGAATATCCTTGATAGCTGCATGAGGGACATAAGCAACCACCTTTGCTCCAACAAGATATGGCCTGAAAGCTTTTACAACTTTCACTAATGCTAATGCCTATTTTTCCATTATATCATACTTTAATTCAGACCCCTGTAATGACTTATTGAAGAAAGACATAGGTTGTTCATGACCATCCTCATTCTTCTGTAACATGACAACAACAATAGTGTGCATTGAGGCAAATGAAAATATCTGAAAAAGGCTTTGCAAAATCCAGAGACTTAAGGACAAGAGCTTCCTTGATGGCCCTTTTGATCGATATAAAAGCTTCCAAAGCCTCTACAGTCCATTCAATTTTATTTCCTTTCCTCAACATTTTTGATATGGGTTTAATGATCTTAGAAAAGTTAGAAACAAATCTCCTGACAAAGTTGATCTGTCCAAAGAATGATTGTATAGCCTTGAAAATTTTAGGGACATGAATTTTATCAATGGCCTCAACCCTCTCAGGATCTATCTTAATCCCTTCTTTTGAAACAATGTGTCCCAAGAGCTTACCTTCTGTGACTGCAAAATGACACTTCTTAGGGTTCAAGCTGATACCATATTCTAAGGCTTTAATAAATACCTTCTCCAGATGTTGTACATGATCTTCAGCCTTCTTTGAATAAGCAGTGAGTTCATCCTAATACACCACCATGATAGCATTGATCAAATCTGCAAATGCTACATCCATAGCTCTTTAGAAGGTTGCTCCTGCATTTGTAAGACCAAATGGCATTCTCATGTATACATATGTCCCCCAAGGAGTTGTAAATGTCATCTTATATTGCTCAGATTCTTTGACCTTGACCTGGTTATACCCTGAAAACCCATCCATCATAAAAAAAAGTTTGCACCCTGTTACCTTATGCAATATAGCTTCCATATTGGGTAAAGGATAATTATCTTTGAGGGATGCCATGTTTAGATTTCTGAAATCTACACATAGCCTGATATCTCCATTCTTCTTTCTCATAGGGACCAAGTTTGAGACCCACGTTGAATGCCTGATTGGTTTAATGATTCCCCCATCTCTGAGCTTTGCCAATTCTTCTTGCATTTTAGGCTCCAATGTTGGATTTATGGGTCTTTTCTTTTGTTTAAATGGCTTAGCATCTAGCTTCAATGGTATTTCATGCTGAAACAAATCTTCCCTGTATGCTTTTAGATCTTCATAAGACCAAGCAAACACATTTTTATATTTTCTTAGCAACTCTATCAACATTTTTCTAATTTTAGGGCTTATCTTCTTCCCTATGTACACCTTTCTTGGTGCCATCTCAGTCCCCAAGTTAATTTCTTCAATATCTTCCCTTTTGACTGGTGTTTTCTTCATGAGGGACCGATCATTTCCATCATACACCCTCTCCAATGCCACTAAGCCTTTAGGAAGCTTATTTGTTTTGAGCTGTAAGATCTCCTCCCCAAATACTATTTTCTTCCCATCCACTTCTTCAACAAAGGCGTTGAAGTCAATCTCTTGGGCTTCATATTGATCTATACAATGGAGGAATTTCAAAAAGTCAGTATCATCATTAAAAACCTGCCAACTATAAATGTTATCAGGCACAGCGGGCCTTGTCTTGAACTCAATCTGTGATACTCTACCCAATGTAATGTCATCTCTTTTCAGTGCCACATTTGCTAAAAAATCTGCCATTATGTTCTTTGACCTATCAATCCACTCAATTGAGAAGGCATCAAACAACTCAATTGTGTCCCACACAAAATTCTTGTACTATTTCAGTCTTTTATGTTTTGCTGCATACTTTGACTTAATTTGTGAAACAACCAACTTAGAATCCCCTAGAACAGCCAGCAACTTGATTTTATGTTTCACAGCTATGTTCAAACCTGTCAATAAAGCTTCATATTCTGCCACATTGTTTGTACATTCAAATGTTAATAGGAATGAATACTTAAATGTAATACCTTCAGGTGAAACAAACACTATCCCTACTCCATTACCTTCTTGGCTGCATGCTCCATCAAAATACATTTTCCACACATCATTGCAATTTTGTGCAACATGCCTCTCAATTGGATCACTATTGGTTAATTCTGGTTGGGCTGGTTCTATCTTAAAACTCCTAAGATCGACATCACAAAAACAATTGATTTGATCTTGTGGTACACAATCGTCAACTTGGTTCATCCTTGGCTCCCTGTATAACTTCACTTCCTAACCATTTACTGGAATTGTTGCATAAGATAGATCAAACTGAACATTTCCACCAACTATTGCGGTCCACTATCTTGATAGAAGCATCCCAAACTGAGGAGGGGTGTCAATTACCATTATATCAATGTTATAGGCCACCTGAGGATAAGCAGCTAGCTTGACCTCAACATCTTTCATTATACCCACCATAGGAACAGGTCGATTATCCATTGCATAGCACTTGCCTACATTGGTATCCACCCACATGCCAAGCTGTTTCATAACTCCTACTGGCACAATATTTATGGAAGCTCCAGAGTCTATCATGTAATTCCTCAACAATTTTTTATTTATGAGTAAGGTAGTGAAAAAATGATCAACTTGTTGGGGACTCAATAATGCATTACTAAGGCATACTTCTGGGATATTCACTTTCTTTTGCTTATTAATAGTTTTAGTGGCCATCTTACTTTCATAATTCACATGTCTTTCATTCACATTTGTTATTAATTGGACAACACTATCTTTGTATTCCTTAATTTTCATCATCTCAAGTAGCGGAACAAACATCTTTACCTAAGATAAATCCTGAGTGAAATCAAAAGAAGAACCGTCCACTTTAACCATTTTCTTTTGTTCTGACGTTTCTCCTTTATTTTCTTTCTTTTCTCTTTTACTTGGCTGATCAGGCTTTTGCATTTTTGTGTATAATTCCTTCACTTCATCCTTTTGGATAAGCTTCTATTCACCTTTATCATGTTGTTTATTTTCTTCCTTTTTCACAGTTCCTTGTGCTGCCTTTTGCTCTTTCATAAAGATTCCCCTGGGGACACCTTCTCATTTACTATCCTATTTCTCAACTAGTATTTACTCTTTGCTTCTTCAACTGTAGAAATAGTTAGTCTCTCTATCTCCTCTTCAGTAAGTTTCCTCATACTGCATTGAGTAGGTATTTCAACAGAATGTGGCTCAGTATAATCTTCTTCAAAGTCAAAAAGGACCTGTTGTTTAGCCATATGAAAATTATATTTCTGATTTGAAACATCATACTCATAACCTTCATCCTCTGAAGATGAGTAGCTCTCCTCAACATGGTGAAAAGTATTTGTAGTCAAATACACTGTGTGATCTTCTCCACTGTTTCCCATCAACATTCCTTCTTCTTACATTCTTTGGGCTACAACACAATAATCTGGGGAATGTGGCTTATCACAAACTTCATAGAAATAATTGTTATTTACCATATAGGTTCCCTTCTTCCTCAATGGATCAGGAGTTTCTTTTTTTCTAGGCCTATCTGTTATAGGTTTTCCATCTTTCCAGTTTGTGTTATAAGGCATGTCATGTAACCTCTGCCTTTCATTCCTGTATGTGTTATCCTGTTTGTATTGATAATTATTGGTTTGTTGGGGATCCCTTGGGTTGTCTCTTTTATCAATTATCCCAACAGCCCTCCTATTGTTTTCAATTGTTAATGCTATCTTCTGGGCTTTAGCCAAATCTGTTGGGAACCTATTTCTCAGTTCTTACCTTGTTTTAGGATCGAACACATTCAAATAAACACTCAATGCCATAGAGTCTAGAAATTTTGATCCAGGAGGCATTTTATTTTGTAGTTTATTGAATCTTTGGTTGAAATCATAAATTGAGTCATTCTGATTTTTTTGAATTCGCATCAATTCATGAAGAGCAACATCAAGTGCACTTTGATTCCCATATTGCTCGAGGAATCGGTCCTGAAATATTTGGAGAGAATCAATAGAGGTTGTTGTTAGGCTGTTGAACCAATCTCTGGTTTCTTTAGTAAGCGACATCATGAATAGCCTCATATGTAAATCTTCATAAGGTACATCCAAATCTTGAATGAAGGCATTGAAACTCCTTAAATGGTCTTCAGTAGAAATTGCACTACTCCTTGTAAACATAGGCACTAGACCTCTTCAACTACCATCCATAGGGTAAGGGTATAATTGGAACCCTGCTAAATCAAACTGTCTGATCATTGTTGTGTACTGGTGAGGGGGAGGGTTGGGTGGATACTGATATTGGTACATTAGATTATTGAATTGTGTATGATGATGTGGTGCATAATGCTAATTATGAGGTGGCTGCATATTTTTATATTGTGTGGGAATATGAGGTGGATGATTTGGCTGTCTGTATTGATTCCCTGCTTGATGGTGAGGAACCCTTGGTGGATCAGAAGGCCTTACACCATGGTTACCCTGCTTATGAGGTGGTACATACTTTGGGCAACCAGATGCCTGAATAGTATTTTGAGCTTTCTGCAAGTTGAAATCTCTCATTGCTTGTATCATCTGGGCTTTCTCCTATTCTTTTCTCTCCTTTCTCTGAGATTCAAACCGTGCTTTGACTTCCTCATAAGTTAAAGATTCATCATCATCTTGAGGAGTTTCATGATCAATAGGTCCACTCTGATTACCCTCCATTTTTAGATCATACTCTTGCTGATTTTTGATTCGTTTAAGTTTGAGTTTAGCTTCAAACTCAGCTTGTTCCTAAAGATCACAAAAAGGATTTCTTTGCTCTTCAGGGGTACAAAGTTCTACGCTCGAACTATCTCTCCATGTATCAAAGCGATCATATGTTTCACAATGTGATTTTGATGCTTTTTCTTTGTCTATTATGAATATGTCCTCACTTATCCTTTTTCCCTTATCAACCTTGTCATCTTTGTGCGTCCACTTACTGCTATTAGCAGGGGCTCCAGTATGACCCCCCCTATATTGAGATCTTCTTCCATTCATGTTGCAATGTTTTTATTAGAGTCACCACTCACTTTCTTGAAAGTGAGAAAATGTTTGATATTTCTTATTCCTAGCGGAGTCTATACAAGGTTTCTGACTCTATGATTAAGGCCTTGATTCTGAATTGATTTTTTCCCCAGCAGAGTCACCAATTTGTTAGCTCTCAAAAATGCAGGTAAGAATACCTCAAGAGGTTTCCAATCTCTTCATAAATTTTAGGGTAACAAACAAAGCCAAATGGTTTAAGCTTTCTACTCTTTAGGTGCTACTAGACCTAGGCGGGTGTACCTATATGAATTGGGTAGACTTGACTTATGATCTTCTCTCTTTTAGTGATTTGTCCACGATGGCAGATGGAAGTGGACAAATAAAATAAAATTTGGTATAAATTGTATAGAAATATTCAAAACTAAATCCTAATATGCTTAGTTAACAGATGTAAAGAAGATGAATGAATCTAAATGGTGAAATTGTAGAGACTAGTGCCTTATTGGGTATACGAAGTCAAAAGAAATAGAAATGGAAAACTTATTTCTGGAGAACACTCAAATTGTTTGGCATATGTTTTGTTTACAACTTGTATAAACATGCAAGACTATGATTACCAAGCTCTTCTTAATGATCCAGATGAATTTCCCTGATTACTGTGATTAGTCAAAAGGATTTAATCTCTCCTTGAAAGAACTAGTTAATTAACCACACAGATAAAACAAATGTGCACTGATAAATTGAATATAAACTTGTTATACCAATTTAAATAACCAGAAAATGCCAACCCTCGAGATAAATTTAGTAATACTTTCAATAAGCACAACAAACAATTGATACCAGAAATGAACTACCACATCAACTAATTTTCATTGATATCTCCATTTGAAATCATGCATCATAGTCTCTGATCTAAGAATTTTATTCTACTATATCCATTTCTAATCTATCTACCATATCTAATATCTAATATCTCATATCATTTTACAATCACGAGTGGATATTTATACATTTGTATTTGAACAGACACATCGCTTCGTAATGAAATGTCAGCCAATAGCTTGCAAACAGACAACAGTGTTTGGTTTTCAATTAATACTCACCAAATATTCACCGTGACATCCTGCAGTCATACCGAAGTCTAAAGTCTTACTGACAGACATCCTTTAATCTTTGTGTTTCGCTATGACCCATGGAGTCGGGGAGATGTCCCATATATTATACAATGTCTTACCGAAATTCTCCTTAAGTTCACTTTTGATCGCCGAGAGATAATCATTTTCTCACCGATGCAACAATACTTCGGCGTGACATTCAGATTGGCAAGACTATATAACCTCACACTGAAAACCATTGATAGAATCCCCTTTGTGTATTGTCGGCAAGACTGGAGCCACTTGCCAAGACTTTACTCTGATGCACATGAGTCCTACCGAGATGTTATTTTTGTTGTCGGTTGGTAAGACACTATGAATTTTCCAAGACCTCACTCTGATGCTTTTAGTCTGGCCGATGAATATCCACGTGTGCTAGTCGGCAAGACATAATGCGCTCGGTGAGACATCACTTCGATAACATGACTCTTGCCAATGCATATCCTTATCTATGAGACACAAGGGTCGGCGAGACTTCATAACTTCATTTTAAAAGCCTTTAATACAATTCCATTCACATTTGTCAGCAAGACCCAATGTATTCGCCAAGATATTACATCGATACCGCTTAGCTTGGCCGATAAGCCTCCTCACATTGGTCGGTGAGACACGCCCCATTTGGTGAGACCACATACCGAATACAATTTGTTTGGCCAAAGTGTATACTCCTGCGCCGGTCAGTGAGACAATATAACTTTGCTATGACTCATTCTGACAAAGACCCTCTTGCCGATATGAATCCTCTGTCACCGAGACAATGTGTTATGTCATGTCGATAGGTGCCTATAGATGAATTTTGATCGCTGTGACACCAAAGAAGTCCTGCCGATAGACCTACAACAAATATATATTAGCAAAAATGCATAATGGGTTGAGGAGACCTTGATATCCTTATGCCGATAGGAACTATAATGTGAAATATTTAGAATTAGATGATTTTATGGGACTACATGGCCAAATATGGGGAAAATATGCTCACGGTAGGACTTGTTTGGAAAATTATGAGTATGAACAACATGTAAAATCATCATAATTTTATAGTTCTAACACCCCCATTACATACCCCTTTACATGTCTAAAACCCTTTAGAATTTTGGAAAATCCCCATTACATATCCTATTACATGGACAAAACTTCTTACCATTTTGGAAAAATTACCCAACTGCAAGCTTGACAATTTCAGACCTTTACACAACTTTACAAAATTATATCTACTAAACAACCATAGAGATGAAGACAATATTAGAATGAAGCAAACTTATTTCTTGCTCTTTGAGGGAAATTTACCAAACTTTCTTCATTCACCACTTGCTTTTGTTTGAGTTCATAATCATATGATGGAATTGATTTTTTTATATCAGGGACATAGCGATAAAAAAACTTTCCTTTCACCTCTAATAATTGTAGATCATGAATATAAGTATGATTCCTTAAGAAGGATATTGCATAATACTTCATCTTGAATTTATCTATCTCTTCCATGTCAATTGTATATTTTTACTTATTAAGAGCTTGATACAAATGAACCGAAGTATCATGCTTTGTTGCTAACAACATGCCTTGAAAAATATTTGCATACTTCTTTTTGTGGAAGACAAAATGTTGTGGGAATAGACCTCCCACTAGCCTCTCACCCTTGGTGAAGTCATACTGCTTAACACTATGAAGTAAAGCTTCATCTTCCAAATATAGACTAATAACAAACTTATTAGCTATATTCTTTAAAACATTGAAATTTTGAACCAAGTCTAGAATATTTGATAAGAAAATGGACAATAAATTAGCTAGAAAAATAATCCTTTGCAATTTTGTGTGAAATACATCTTCACCTATAATGAATTTAATGCAATTGAACATAGACTTGCATCTTACTTTGAATACCTTTTGCATTTCATCTTTCTCAATGCTGGTAGAGAAAGGTTCTTCCCATGGCTTAATCGATATTGGTACCCTGTAATTTCTTACTCAAAATTTTGGTAGCTCCATTATCTCATAAGTAATGAAAAACCAACTGTAAACTAATACACTGAACCACAAAATAGTTAGTAGAAGCACTTAGTTAATATCATGTACAACCATATTTTTTGAACCAACTAATACTGTACACATATCTTCAGTAAAACTTTTAAATCATACTAGGTTGATCATAACAATATTGGCATCAATGACAACACTAGATCAAGTAGTATTATGCAACTCATGCTCATGTTGCCAACTTACATCATGAATGATAGACTTTCCAAAACTTCCAACAATATCCTTCCAACAACCCTAATGCTAAACTATATACCTTATACCCTCAATCATAAACCCTATACCCTCAACCTTATACCCAATATCCCCAATGCCAAAATTTTCCCCATACAATCAACCCTATACCCTCAACCCTATAATTATTTTTGTCTCTTCAAATCCTCCAAATTTGAAACACATGTTTAGGTGTTGTATCAATGAAAATATATTTCCCATTTTGCGCAAGGAGATTCAAACATGTATGATAAATGTTGATTTTTTGAAGATTAATGATCCACATTCAAACTAGAATACATCTACTTTTAGAGCATCCATTTGTGCATGAAAACATTGATGGGGGATTTGGACTTTACCTACCAAAATTATTCCATATCTTTGCATAATTGAATCCACACTTGTCATTATTATCAAGATAATATTTTTAGAGTTTAGGTTGTAGTGATATTTGTCTTAGAAAGGGTTTTCTTAAGCTTTCCCAAGGTCTATGGTTGTGATGAAAGTAAGTTATTTTATCCTTCTTGTGGATTTTACTTTATTTGGAAAGGGTCAATTCTACTCTAAAAAGGGGTAATTTTAAGATTTTAAGGATAACTAATCTCAAGACTGTTGCATTTGAATCAAATTTTTAAGTAATTGCAAAAAACCTAGGCCCTAATTATGTAATAAAAAGAATTAACCTATAAATAATGGTTAGAACTTCAAGAGGGGTTAAAATGAGGATATAATGGCTCAATTACTAGGATAATCATTGATACCTATAATTGGTCAAGGTTCTAGAATTTGATCTAATAGGATGATGTATAAAATGACTATTGCAAATATGTAATTATCCCAATTCATGGATATACCCTCTTAAAATATTATATAAAAAAGTTTCTAGTAGGTAGACCCATTTGTAACATTTGGAGATGGGAGTTGGAAGATTGGTTTCCCCTAATGTTTTCATAAATGTTGAATTAATTAGAGTTGTGGCTAGGGATTACAACCCTAACAAAAGGAAAAAAATTAGTGGGAATGGTGTTCCTTTGATAACCCTTGATAGAAATTGTAGCTTTGATGTCTTCAACCTTGATAAAAATTATCAACTCCCAATTGACCTAGGGGCTTTAACCATAGAGTCCCAAATATTGATGGATAGTTACAAAGTAAAATGGTTGCCTAATTTTAGGCCTAGAGGGAAAAATATAGAATTGAAAATCTTTTCTAGTGGAGATTTGGAGCCCTTCAACTATGACATTTTTTAAGATTATTTTGTAAAGACCTATTTTTCCTTATGCCAATTCTTGGGCATGGAATGCAAAACCTAAATACCAACCAACATGATGGTATTGGTAGTAGATATTTAAATTATATTCATAAAAAAACCTTATGAATATGCAGTTTTCATATTAGATGGGATCCATAAGGCCCTGAGCATTATTAAGGAAAATGAGAGCATAATTCATTTTAAGTGGTATTCCTTATTGTGATATATTCTTCTTTACAGTGGGAGGAAGATTTTGTCTCCTCATCTATAAATAATAGCTTTTGATGCTCAAAAGAGGTTTATCCTAGTGTAGGAATGGACATATATATGGGATAGCAACTATGATACCTCAAATTACAATGTTTTTTAAGAATTATTTGTCAGAGATTCTAAGGAATTTTTGTTAGAAGTTTGATTAGAGTTTTTCAAAAAGTGTAATAAAATTCCTAAGACCAAAGGACCTCTAGCTTGAATTGTTTTTTGATCATATTTGAGGTGGTTGGATTTTCTATTTAGATGCCATATAATAAGGGTTTATGGATCCCTAATGAAACCCCACATTTTTCCCAAGTCTATCTTAGACATAATTTCATTTTTGAAAATTGTCTAGTAGCTAAATGAGTGAGATAAAAATTATTTAAGAAATTATAATAAACATGTAATCCTACCATCCACATTGGTTTTCTCATAATTCCAAGTCACTGCTAGAGAAGGTTTGGAGTTTCTCCTAAACAATTTGATAACCTATAGAATGAGGGTAGATAAGGTAAGGAAATGTGATCCTAAAAATTTCATTAATGATGCTAGGATAAAATATATATTTTTTGTGTTTATACATGAGTATGATCCAATTGAGGATCTAATTAGAAAATTCTCCATAAAATAAGAGGCTACAAAGAGAAGGAAGCAATGGGTAAATATTCAAATTGTAGAAGAGATGAAGAAGGGGGTTGTAACCCTCTTACAAAGGTTCCCGTAAAGAAATTCAAGATGTCCTTAGGATCATGACTATGTTGGAAAATGTAACCAATTTATTGGCTATCGTGCCCTTGAAATTTCCTCAACTAGATACAATTGGCCCCTCCACTCAAGTAATATATTAATCAATCCCTAACTAGGTTACACCTATGTCATAGATTTCTCTTGCATTGGAGTCTCTAGTAGACTATCCTCTAGATCCAGATGAGTTTAAAAAATATTCAAATATAATACAAGTTGTGTAGTCCCCTACAAGAGTTATGATTGAAATTCCATCAAATGAAATTATATTAATAAATTTTGAAACTAGAGGACAAGTAGTAGATGATGTAAAAGCCTTGGCATGCACCAAGTTTATGTTATATGACAACTTCATCACCACTCCAGAATTTAAGGAAATTTCCTCCCAAAGAATAAAGGTGAAACTTTTAGGCTAAAATGGGGGAAGCCAAAACTACGATCACTAAGAAAAATAAAGATGAGATTGTGGAAGAAATATGGGAAAACATCAATTAGATATGGAGAATATGACCCCAAAAAGTGGAGGGAAATTGTTATAAAGAGTGTATGTCTACTTTTTGTATTTTAAAATTTAACCTCATAGAAATTTCACTCTTGTGCATCTATCTTGTTGTATTTATGGCACCCCATCATATTAACGAAAAAAACCTATGAGTTGGAATTTCATGATTTCAAATTCACAAGGGACAAAAATGAATTGTTAGTAGTCCAAACATCTTATTCTTGGAAATTTTTAGTAGGATGGATACATGATGCACAAATGTCTATGTGATGTGCTAGAATCCCCAAACATTCCAACATTCAAATTAGGGAATATCACATCATTTTCCTATGGCATGTATCATTACAACAAGAAATAAATTTTAACAACATTTCCTACCATTCAAACTCACAAAAATCCTATTTTCACTCTCATTCTCATTCATTCTTGCTCTCTTGTATTCTCTCTCACTCTCTCCTTTTATTCTCTTCTACATCTTTTCTATCTTTCTCTTCATAGCAAAGCTTTACCATATTTTTGTCACAAAATCAACCAAGTCTTTCTTGTAAGAAAGAACATCATGTCTATCAAGCTAAGAGGGGGGCCTTGGAATGTTGGTAATGCTCTCTTGTCTATTTTTCTTGTCTATTGAATATAATCTATTTATAATCTCATCTATTACATTAATGATAGGGGCTCTTTTCATAGCGTGGTTAGTTATTATCACATGTCTTTACATTTCATGTCATTTTGTCTATCTCCATCTATCTGGTTATTTGTGGTGGTGGAAACACCAAAATGGGGATTTGAATAAGGAACAACCTAAAATAGACCCAACATTTTTCCATGTCCTTGTATGCAAATGTACAGATTCGAGGAGCTAGATGTTGTAAATATAAGGCATTTATTCTTTTTTTTACAAGGATGATAGTGTGGGGCATAGAAATCCCTACAATGTGCTGTAATTCATAGTTGAGGATTTTCCCTTTTAGGCCTACAAAATATATGAGTTCTCTAGTTTCTAATTCTGTAATTTACAACTTGTAACTTTATCATTTTTTTTTGTTATTTAGTAGTTTATCATTCTTGTTCTTGATAGCTTAGAAATTCATCTTATTTAGTTATTCAAATATCCTTTATTTGATACCTTGTCACTATATTTTTATAATTTGGGGTAATTGAGGGCTATTTTCTCCTTGTATACTTTGACTATCTTGAGTCTCAAGAGTAGTGAATCCCCTCTTTTACATTTTTGTGAATGTGACGTGAAGAAAAATCATGCTAGATCTTTTAATTCAAAAGTTTAATGCTTTTGAAAATGAATTTTCTACGTAAGATTTTGATATGTTGGATGACGCCTTACATTATTTCTTAGAGGCATCTCCTTCTATCCAGAAATTTGATAAACAAACTTCTTCATCACAACCTTCTTCTTCTTTGCAAGTTGAATAGTGTGTGAATGTGGTTATAGTCATTGTTACCCCTCAAAGGCCTAAGAAACCTATCATTTATGTGACTATGGCTAGTATTTCTCCTAAAATAATTCACTCCAATCATGGGGTTCCTATTGTGAATGAAATGCTAGAACTTTAAAAAAGATTCATACAATCTAAGGATCCCTCTTATAGAGAGGTAGCCCATACTTACAATACTAGAAGGAATCAAAAAAATATTAATCAACCTAATTCTCTACCACCTTCTCAACCAAGCCTTCCTCAAGCACCTAAACCTATAGCCAAGACATCTAGCAAGTATGATCTTGTCCAGAAAAATTTGCATTACTCCTACTAAGATCTCACTTTGGGATTTTATTCAAACTACTGTGGTTTACCAGAGTATTCTCCAAGAATCATTGTAAAAGATCCTCTTGCCTTCTTATGCTAGACTAATAGATGTTAACACGCTGATAGATCATATTCATTTTGATTCATCAAATATTACATTATATCCACATAAAATCCTACCTTTGAAAGTAAAAAGGAAAGAGGATCCTCTAATGATAATAATTAACATTAATAATTGAAACCTCAAAAAATAGTTGCTCTATGTTTAGAGATAGAACAACTAATTTCCTACAAGTTTCACTCAAGGAAACCTTAGAGATATCAATCAAGGGATGGAGATGAGGGAAAGAGATCTACAATAAGGTGTCCTAGGGTGTGATTAAAGACTAAAAATGGGGGTTCACCACCAATCTAGGGCTTGGAAAGACAAGAAATGTAAATAATATGCAAAACCTAAGTAAATGACCTAGAAATGAATTCAAATTAGGATATTAAACTAAGTATAGAGGTGCACTTGGAAATAAAAGAGGCTTGAGTGAGGGTCTAAAATCCCAAAAAAAAGGACTTTTAATGCACACTGGGACTCATACGTCATGCTGGGAAATTTAGTTCTAGATTAGGGTTTTTGATAGAAACTAGAATCTCAAACTGGTAAATTAGGATCTGCTAGAAATGTCTTAAATATGGTATGCTAGGACTCATACATCACAAGTGGAAATTTATTCCTAGTATTAGGGTTGATCTAAAACTCTAATATCCTCTAATTTTCTCCTATAGCTTCTCTCCTATCAAATTTTTTAGTCTGAAACACTGAATTACAACCTATAGATGATTTTTCCTGATCTTGCAATGTAGATGACAACTTTGACAACTTGAAAAAATTTCTCCAATCTTGCTCTTCAATGGATCTATAACCTAAATCTAAAAGTCACACATTAAAGAAAGGGAGATTTTTTTTTTGTTAGTGGATAGGTGTTTTCCTTGGTCAAACCCCATTTTATTAATCAAGCCTTGATTTGAATTCAAATGAAAGGAATGAATGAAGAATGAACAATACGATATGTTACAACTCACCAAACCCTTGAACAAAAGGCTAAAATGTTGTACATAATGGCTAGCATGAATTTAGATCTTGACTCTTGCTTGTATGTTATGGACCTTTATTTGAATGCTTTCTTGAATCATAAAATCCTACATCACAAGTGTTAGCTAAAAAAAAAACATGATGCATGATGACTTTGACATGATGCTTTATTCTTGAATAATGTTCCAAAGTTCTTGATAATCAACTCTTGAATGCTTGAATGCTTATATCGCATTTTCTCATGAAAATTTCTAGGTCAGTTGATTTCTTGTTAATTTTCTAGGAGAAAATATGTGAAATAATCTTGTATATATACTTGTTTATTGCAAATTTCTCAAAATTACAAGACTACAAGCCGACATCATATCTAGAAGAATAAAATCTCACCAAGAATTGAATTCAAAATTAGATCTAAGATAAGTGAGACTTATACACTAGTCAGGGCATATGAGTCCCTGTAGGCTAAGCTCGAGACAAAAATTTAAAGAAATGCTTAGTTTTATGCTAAATTCAAGTTTAGGCCTCAAAAATTAGGTGGAACCCATATGCCCAAGGTGGCATATGAGTCCTAGATCACTAAATCCAGGCCATACAAACTGAAACCATTAAATTAGGATTGGATACTTGATATGTATCGGGATTATCCTTGGAAAGATGCCTTAATTAAGGCTTGTTGATGAAAAATAGGACCAAATGAAGCATAAAGAAGCCTAATTTTAGTAGGGAGGGCCAAAAAAAGTGTGAAAATGTAAAGGGATACATTTTTCTACACTACAATAATATTGGTATTAGACATTCTCTTGTTGATACTGGTTCATAACTCAACGTGTGTAGAATCAATTTTTTACCTGTTGCTTCTTCTTTTTTGTATATTCATGGATTTAATAATGTTGGTCAACAAGCCTTAGACATGAAAATATTTCCTTTGAGATTAGAATCTACTTTGGTAGTACCTATTACAAAGGATAATTTGGAGATGGATGTCCCTAAGGAATATCATCCCAATGTAGAGAATCCTAAGTCTAACCCTTCTTCTTCTATATAAAATGCATTTCTTGGTGACAATTAGGGGTCTTTAGACTTTATCAAATCCTATATCAGGAAGTACAAAGTAGATCCTATCCACTTGGACATTCTGATGATCCCATACACCTTCGCTAAGAAATTTGATTATTCTCTCACTAAGGAAAATGATCATATCCCTATTAAGGAAGATTATCATGCATCTCCTAAGGAGGATAGTAACACTTCAATTAAGGAGGCTAGTGTTTTCATTCCCCTTAAGAAGGATGATTATGTCCATGTAAAGGAGTATAATACTCATTGCTAGAATCAAGATCTATATGTCGATCTTCCTCCTTTCTAGGAATTTCAAACATGGTATGGTCTAGGTTTCAATCTCATTTCTAAATATTGTTCTAGAGGTAATGATTGTGGACATAATTGTTGGAAAATGTGCCTCAATCTTACTGGCATGAAACTCCTAAAAGAGAAAAGTCGGTGAGACCCTCTAGAAGTCTTACCGACTAGCAGCTATGTTCTAATCATTTGAAATGCTTAGGTCGTCGAGACTTTGTTTCTATCTTGTCGATGAGAGTCATCAGCGAGAAATTTTGATCACTATGAGTTTCCTATCTCTCTTCATCTGGGCAGACCTCTTGCCGATGGTTTGGTTTCTAATGGTTATCGAGGAGACTTGTGGTGACATAAGTCGTCAGGGAGAGATGTGAACTTTCAGAATGACTCATTCTAACAAGATATGTCTTGCCGATGGTTATACACTCGAAGTCATTGAGGTGACATGAAGGCTCGATAAGATTCTAAGTGATGGTTGTGGTCTCACCAAAAGGTTTGCACTCAGTATGATCTCATGTCGATGGTGTTTCTCTCACCGACAGGCTAGTGCATTCGATATGACCTCTTGGTGATAAAGTCTCTCTCATCGACTGTCCTATGATCGGTGTGAACTCTTGTTGATGGTTATCATCTTTCCAATGGGTATGAACATCAGTATAACATATGGTTCTATAAGACTCTTAGCAATAGTGGAACTATTGTCTATAGATCTGCACAAGATGGATTGGTGTTCGGTATGACCTCTCACCTATAGTGATGGTTTGGACGATGGTTCTACAGTGGATATCGATGTGATGTCTTAGCAATAGAGTGAGTCTGGGCGACAGGTTTGGACTCGATATGACTCTTCCCGATGGTGGTGACTCTGGGAAATAAATACAGTCGAGCATTGTGGCATCAGGGAGACACGGCCTAGTGTCTCACCGACATGCGATACTGTTTGAATGCCTTGACCAAATGTCTATCCTACGTGGTTTTTTTTGACCAATCAGAGAAGTGGAATGTGAATCGCTAGTAGTTGGACTATTGTGGTTGTTCCTATGAGGAATATCAACAAACCATGAACGACATGGATATACTCTATAATCAAGGATGATGATCGGTTCAGTGAACAGTTTGGTGTGTGATTAGTGTGTATGAATTCAATTCTAAGAGCATTGTAACTAGGATGTTCTATACAAGGTTGATCAAGGAAATTATGCTACTGTAAATTGACATCAGAAGAGAAGTCTGTACTCTGTATGTAATTTTGTTTACTATAATACAAAGAGGCTTTTCTTGGTGTGGTGAGTTTTTCTCCTATAATGGTTTTCCCACGTAAATTTGGTGTTCAAATTTTGTATATTCATTTCTCTATTCTGTTAATCCTTTCAAGTGTATCTTAATTGAACTGTAATTGAAAATTTAAAGTCATCTTTGCATTCTTCCCTGAGGTTTTGATGTTAGGAGAGTTTGTTCTGCACCTAAGCTTTCCTTACAAGTGGTATCAAAGCTTGGCCAATTGTGTTATCCTTGTGTGTACGTTGGGTTTTTTGTGTCAATTCTGTTCAATGGGAGTCTTGTAGAAGTTTGGTAATTTGAATTACAAATTAAGATGGAAAGCACGTCAGGAAAGATTGAAATTGAGAAATTCAATGGCAGCAATTTTGAGTTGTAGAAACTTAAAATGGAAGATCTGTTGGTTGATCGTGATATTTGGCTTGTTGTGTCTGGAATGAAGCCTACAGGCATGAAGCAAGAAGATTGGGACCTTGCAAATCAAAAATCAAAGGGGTTGATAAGGCTCTGTTTAGCAGACTTTGTTCTTCTGAATGTTCATGAAGAAAAGACTACATCTTCTTTATGGAAAAGACTGGGTGCTATTTATCAGGGCAAGTCCCTGGTGAATAAGTTGTTCTTGAGGAAGAAGTTGTACTCTTTGAAAATGCAGGAAGGAGAATCTGTTGCTGATCATTTGAATGCTTTCAACATGTTGATTGCTCAGTTGGCATCTGTGGGTGTGAAGATTGATGAAGAATATCGATGTATGTTGTTATTATGTTCTTTGCCAGATTCTTGGGATCACTTGGTGATGGCTATTGGGAGTACGACATCCACTTTTAAGATGGAAGATGTTGTTGCTTCTTTGTTATCAGAAGAGATGAGAAGAAAATATTCTGAGATGGTGAAGGAAGCTCTTGCTATTAGAGGCAGATAGAAAGAAAAAGGAAAGAAGAAGGACAAGAAGTCCAAATCCAAATCAGAGGGGAGATCAAAGTATCCTAGCAAGAAATCCAAGGTGAAGTGTTGGAATTGTGGGCAACCTGGTCATGTCCGAAAGGATTGTAAAGAGGAGAAAAAGAAGAAGAATAAGTATTCTTCTGAAAATGATTCTTCTCAGAGTGATGTAGACGCTTTCATTGCAGCCTTGGCTACACAGGCATCAGATGGTGTCTAGCTAATTGATTCTAGAGCATCTTTCCACATGACATCTCATAGAGACTGGTTCACTAAGTATGAAAAATAATATGGTGGAAGGGTGTATTCGGCAGGCGATTCATCTTTGGAAATAATTGTCCATGGAAGAGTCATAATTCAATTCCCTAATGGAAGAGTGAAGGGAATCAATGATGTAATGCATATACTAGGTCTGGCTCGAAATCTACTTTCTGTTAGTAAGGTCAATGATATTGGAGTGCAAGTCACATTCTCTGGAAATGGTTGTAAGATGACTAGAGGCTCAATGGTGCTAGCTAAGGGTGTTCGTATTGGTACCTTGTATAAGCTGGATGCACATGATGTGCAATGCAATAGTGTCTCTGTAAAGTCACATAAAGCTACTCATGGAGAAAAAGAGGAAAAAGTTCCTGATAGTGTAAAATCTATGGAAGTTAAACTTCCAGCAAAAAGGACTATGCTCTAGCATCATAGGCTTGGCCACATTGGTGAAAAAGGTTTAAAAACCTTGAAAAATAAAAACCTAGTTGAAGGGCTTGATGATTGTAACCTCAAATTCAAGTTTTGTAAACATTGTATATATTGTAAACAACACTATGTTTCATTTTACTCCAGTCCTCATAAATCTTCTGGTTTACTTGATTACATTCATTCTGATGTTTTTGGTCTAGTAAATGTTTTGTCTTTTTCTAAATCAAGATATTATGTATCGTTCATTGATGATTATTCAAGAAGGAAGTTTGTTTATTTTTTGAAAAGTAAATTAGAAGTGTTCAGTCATTTTAAGGAATTTAAAAACCTTGTGGAAAATCATACTGGAAGAAAAATAAAATGTTTAAGGACTGACAATGGTGGTGAGTTTTGTTTTGATGAGTTTGAAAGGTATTGTAAAGATCATGGGATTAAAATACATAAAACTACACCTTACACTCCGTAGCAAAATGGAGTTGCAGAAAGGTTCAATAGGATAGTGATGGAAAGAGCACGAAGTATGCTGAGCAGTGCTGGCTTGGAGGAGAAGTTCTAGGCTGAGGCAGTTGCAACAACATATTACTTAATAAACTGTTCTCCTAATTTCGCTCTTGTTGAGAAAACACCTTTGGAAGCATGGTCTGGAAAGAAGCCCTCTCTCAGACACATTTGTGTCTTTGGTTGTGAGGCATATGCATAAGTGCCGAATGAAAAAAGATCTAAATTGGAAAACAAGGCTATTAAATGTATTTTTATTGGTTATAGTGCTGGCATAAAAGGATACAAGCTTTGGAATTCTAATATGGAGAAGGTTCTATACAACATAATTGTTATTTTTCGTGAGTTGAAGCCTTCTACTTTGGATCTACAGTCAAACACAAAATTAGAAGATAAAAAGGATGTAGTTGAAATTCCTCTGACACCAGATAAAGAGGAATTGAAAATTCAAAATGTACCTAAAACTGAGGAGAGCTCAAGTAGTTCTAAGAGTTCTGAAGAAGAAGAACAATCCCAACCTCAGCCTGTGAGGAGATCAACACGTGAAAGAAAGCAACCTGATAGGTATGGGTTTTCCTTGTTAGATTCTACTTGTGCCTATGCTTTAATTTCTAGCACTGATTAGCCTAGGACTATGAAAGAGGCATTTAGAATGTCTGATTCAAACTCTTTGTTGGAAGCCATGAATGAAGAAATGGCATCATTAGAAAAGAATGATACTTGGAGTTTGGTGCCCTTGCCTGAAGGCAGAAAAGTTGTTGGTTGTAAATGGGTATTTAAAAAGAAAATAGGTTTGGATGACAATGTGGAAAAGTATAAGGCGAGGTTGGTTGTGAAGGGATATTCCCAGGTAGAGGGAATTGATTATGGAGAATTTTTTTCTCCTATAGCTAAGCTGATGCCTATCAGATTTCTTTTGTCACTTGCAGCAGTGTATGACTTAGAGATTGAATAGATGGATTTGAAGACATTATTTCTTCATGGTGACCTTGAAGAAGAAATTTATATGTCCTAGCCTGAGCACTTTGTGGAAAAAAGGTAAAGAAAAACTAGTTTGCAAGTTGAAAAAATATCTGTACGGATTAAAACAATCTCCTAGAATGTGGTACCAGAAGTTTGATACTTTTGTTTTGTCATTGGGATTTGTAAGATCAAAGTCTAATCATTGTGTGTATTACAAAGCTAAAAGTGATCGTATTCATATTATTGCTCTCTATGTTGATGATATGTTGTTCATAGGCAATAGTAATTTAATGATTTCTGATCTAAAGGCTCAGTTATCTGCAAAGTTTGAAATGAAAGATCTTGGTGTAGCTAGGTATATTCTGGGAATGGAAATAACCAGGGATAGGAAAAGTAGAAAACTTTGGCTCAGTCAGAGTAAGTATATTAATACTATTCTGGAGAGATTTTGTATGAATGATTGCAAGCAACTAGTTGTTCCAATTTTGCAAGGAACGAAGCTATCTGTTGAAGACTATCCAAAATCTCCTATTGAGATAGAGGACATGACCAGAGTTCCTTATGCTAGTGCAGTTGGAATTTTAATGCATGCAATGGTCTATACAAGGCCAGACATTGCCCAACCAGTGGGAGTACTTAGTAGTTTTATGGAAAATCCTGGAAGGACACATTGGTATGCTGTGAAAAGAGTGTTTAGATATCTGAAGGGCACTTCAGAATATGCTTTGTGTTACCATGGAAATTTGGTTGAATCACAGAGGACTCTCAACATTCGAGGCTATGTGGATTCTGATTGGGCAGGGGACATTGACAGCAGAAGATCCACTAGTGGATATATTTTCATGTTGAATGGTGGTGCAGTTAGTTGGATGAGTAAGCGACAGGATGTAGTCACTTTGTCCACTATAGAGGCAGAATACCTAGCAGCAACACATGCCTGTAAAGAAGTAATCTGGTTAAAACATTTGTGTTCTAACATTGGGTTTGATGCAAGGATAATTACAATATACTATGATAGTCAGAGTGCTATTTTTTTAGCAAAAATCCTACTTTCCATGCCAGGACAAAACATATTGATGTGCAGTATCATTTTGTACGAGATATGGTGGAGGATGGAAAGGTCTCTTTAGAAAAAGTGGATACTTTGGAAAATGTTGTAGATGCATTGACGAAGCCAGTGAGCACAGAAAAGTTCAGGTGGTGTGCCAGTTCGATGGGCATTAGTGCCCATCAATTTCAGTAGTTTTGTTGTGCTCTGGAGGTGTCAGTAAGATCTGCGTCAAGTGGGAGATTGTTGGAAAATGTGCCTCAATATTACTGGCATGAAACTCCTAAAAGAGAAAATCGGTGAGACCCTCTGGAAATCTTATCAACTAGCAGTTGTGTTCTAATCATTTGAAATACTCAGGTCACCAAGACTTTGTTTCTGTCTTTCCAACGGGAGTCATCAGTGAGTTTCCTATCTCTCTCCACCCAAGAAGACCTCTTGCTGACGGTTTGGTTTCTAATGGTTATCGGGGAGACTCATGGTGACAAAAGTCATCAGGGAGAGATGTGAACTTTCAGAATGACTCATTCTGACAAGATATATCTTGTCAATGGTTATACACTTGAAGTCATTGGGGTGACATGAAGGCTCGATAAGATTCTAAGTGATGGTTGTGGTCTCACCGAAAGGTTGCACTTAGTATGATCTCCTTCTAATGGTGTTTCTCTCACTGACAGGCTGGTGCATTTGATATGACCTCTTGGCGATAGAATCTCTCTCACCGACTATCCTGTGATTGGTATGAACTCTTTCCGATGGTTATCGTCTTGCCAATGGGTATGAACATCGGTATAACATATGGTTCTATAAGAGTCTTAGCAATAGTGGAACTCTTGTCAATAGATCTGCGTAAGATGGATTGGCATTCAGTATGACCTCTTGCTGATAGTGATGGTCTGGATGATGGTTCTGCAGTGGATATTGATGTGATGTCTTAGCGATAGAGTGAGTCTAGGCAACATGTTTGGACTTGATATGACTCTTGTCGATGGTGGTGACTCTAGGCGATAAAGACAATTGAGCATTGTGGCATTGGGGAGACACGTCCTAGTGTCTCATCGACATGCGATACTATTTGAACGCCTTGACCAAATGTCTATCCTACATGGTTTGTTTTTGACCAATCAGAGAAGCGGAATGTGAACCGCTAGTAGTTGTACTGTTGCAACCGTTCTTGTGAGGAAGATGAACAGACCATGAACGACATGGATATACTCTATAATCGAGGATGATGATCAGTTCGGTGAATAGTTTGGTGTGTGATTAGTGTGTATGAATTCAATTCTGAGAGCATTGTAACTGGGATGTTTTGTACAAGGTTGATCAAGGAAACTATTCTATTGTAAATTGACATCAAAAGAGAAGTATGTACTCTGTATGTAATTTTGTTTACTGTAATACAAAGAGGCTTTTCTTGGTGTGGTGGGTTTTTCTCTCGTAAGGGTTTTACCACATAAATTCGATGTTCAAATTGTGTATGTTCATTTCTCTATTATGTTAATGCTTTCAAGTGTATCTTAATTGAACTATAATTGAAAATTTAAAGTCATCTTTGCATTCTTCCCTGAGGTTTTGACGTTAGGAGAGTTTGTTCCACACCTAAGCTTTCCTGACAATAATGAGCAAGGTATTAAAGTCCCCATAGAGTTTGACTCTCATTGATATAAGATTGGACTTTGATACCATCACAAGAAGCCTAAGGTGAAACCATGGTTGAATGTCAACATGATTTCTACCAAACCTCCTCTTAAATTAGTTCATCTTGAATTTATTTTAAATAAGGTAAACTCTAATGAAGTTCCTCTAGATGTTTTCTCTTTAGAGGAAGTTCTAGAAGAATTCTTAGGTGCCTAATTTGACTTACCTTCTTATCACCATAGATGATTACTCCTGTATTGCTTGAATAAACAAGCATATTTTGGAGAATCCATTACGAGTATTGATGAGAAGGCCCCTTTATCTAATATGGATGATAGTACTCCTACCTTTCATCTTAAAGACCTTAGTACTCTCCCTAAGGGAGATACTTTTGACGTTTCCATGTATTCTAAGCCTTCTAAAATTTTATTAATTTTGGGAAGTGTCTATGTTTGGAAGATTCTAAACAACATGTTTATTTATTACATTCTCATTTTGATATTTTCACATGGTTGTATGAGAACATGCTTGGGATTGATGAGTCCATGGTGGTTCATAATATCATTCTATGTCTCGATGATAAAACTATTAAGAAGAAGATTCATAAGATGAATCCAAATGTCACCTTATTAGTCAAGACTGAGATAGAAAAGCTTCTAAAAGTTAGTTTTATCTTCCCTATTGACTATTCACATTGGATATTGAATATAGTAACCAATAGTAAATCTGATGGTTGTATTCACATTTGCATAGATGTAAGCTATCTCAATAAAGCTTCTCTTAAAGATAATTTTTGGTTGCCTAATATAAATATGATTATGGACTTGACTACATGCCATGCCTTGTTGTCATTTATGGATCTGGATTCTTGAGCTATAATAAAAAATTTATTAACATCAAATATCAATATAAGATAGCCTTCACTGGCCCTTAGGGTACCTTATGTTACTTAGTCATTCCATGTGGGTTAAAGAATGTTGGAGCAACTTACTAATGGGTGATGACTCTTATATTTCACTATTTCATTCACAAAATTTTAGAAGATTACATTGATGAGATCTTGGTTAAGTCTATGACTCATCAAGATCATGTCAAAAATATTTTTCTTATCTTTGAAAGTCCTTGACTCTATAAGATGAGAGTAAATTATCTTAAGTGTATCTTTGGCATAGATATAGGTAAGCTTTTAGGATTTTTTTTCTCCTATCATGGAATTGAAATTGACGCAAAATAAAATTTATGTAATCATTAACATACCAACACATAAAAACATCTCTCAACTACATAGTTTCTAAGCTAAGATTCAGGTGATTCATAGACTTATGTCTCAATTGGCTGATCGTACCCTTCCATTCATGCTTTTTTTGAAGAAGGATGTTTGTTTCCAATGGGATGATGAGTGTGACAAAGCTTTTGAGTCTATCAAAAATTATTTGACCAATACTCCTATCTTGATGTCGGCTATGTAGGATAGACCCTTTTTACTTTATATGTTTACATTGCCTCATTCCTTAGCAACTTTAATATCTCAACATGATGATGATGGTAAAGAAAGAGAAATCTACTACATTATTCATATTTTGATTGGTTATGAGACTTGATATTCTCCCATGGAGAAACAATGTCTTGCTCTTGTTTTTGCAACACAAAAGTTATGACATTATCTTCTTCATTCCAAAACCCATGTAATTGTAAAATGTGACCTTAAACATTTTTTTACTAGAATTGATATTTCAGGAAGGTTGGTGAAATGGGCAATGTTACTCTATGAGTTTGATATTAAATTCATAGCTCAAAAAGAAATTAAAGGAAACATATTTTTGATCAATTGGTAGAAGCTCCCTCATCTGACTCCTTCTCTAATCTAGATTTATTTTTAGATGAATATTTATTTGCATTATATCATGAACCTATATGGGAGGTGTACTTTGATAGATTGAGATGTCAAATCAGCTCTAGGGAAAGTGTAGTTTTAATCTCACCCAAAGATAAGCTAGCTCCTCTATCCTTTCAATTAGAATTTCATTGTACTAATAACATCATTGAGTATGAAGCCCTTATTGTTGTGTTATGTACCATGATAGCATAAAAAAATTAAACATCATCACATTCATGGTGGTTCCAAACTTATTTTTTAAATCAAATCACAAGAATGTATCAGGCTAAAAAAATTAAGCTACTCAGTATTGACATTTGGATTTGTCTTTTCTTGATCAATTCTCTTCCTTTATGATAGACAGTGTCTTTAGGAGAGAAAATTTCCATGCACATGTAATAGTGAGCACAACCTCCCATGTACCCTTGGACAATGGTGTAGAAGAGTACCATTTTATGGTTCAAATTATTCACTCTCCTAATATCTTAAATCTACCTAAACCCAATGGTCTTGTATGTTCTCACATAAACTCAAGGGAATAGTACTCTCAAATTTATAATAATTTGAAGACTAGAAATTTTCTCAACAATGCAACTAAAAATGTCTACACTTGGATACAAAATCATTTAGTTCGATATATTATCTTGTCTAACATTCTTTATAAAAAATCTTATAATAGTCTTCTCCTTCGGTGTCTCATTAAGGATGAAATATCTCTTTCCCTTCAAGAAGCCCATTCAAGCTCTGGGGGTGGATATTTTATTGGTAAATCCTTATTTTGCAAACTAATTCATATGGGATACTATTGGGAAAAAATGGATCAAGATTCCTTTTCCTTTATCAAGAAGTGTCATCCATATCAATAACATAGTAATCTCATCCAAGATCTTGCACAAGAGCTTCAAAATAAGACCTCTCCTTGGCCATTTGCAAAATGGGGGTTGGATATTATTAGCCAAATATCACCTCCTTCTTCTAAGGGACATACCTTCATCATCACCACTATTGATTACTTTATGGAATGTGTCAAAGCTATTACAATTTTATCCACTAATGCTGAAGTGATCTATAAATTTCTTGTAAACAATATCATTTCTCATTTCAGATTGCCTTCTACCCTCATTTTTTATAATGGTACTTCATTTAATAACAAAGAGGTGAAACAATTCTTGGAAAATTTTCATATTCAACATAGATTTTCTACAACATATTCTCCTCAATCTAATGGCCAAGCTGAAGTATCTATTAAAAATCTTGAGCTAATTCTTCACAAAAAAAAAAAAAAACATGTTAAAGATTGACATACACAATTGACATACGCCTTGTGGTTCTATTGGATGAGTGTTCGTACTTGACTATTAATACAACCTCATGTATGGTGCTAAGGGAATCATGCCTTTAGAGTTGTAAATTTTGTCTCTGTGAGTTTCCCTTAAAGGGTTAATTAATGATGACACTTACCATGATGAATATCTAAACAAGCTCGAGTTTCTCAATGAGTGTTGATTGCAAGCCCTTGAACATCTCCAAGCTTATCAAAGATCTATTTTTAAACATTATAATCATGTTGTTCTTTCTCATACCTTCAAGGTAGGTGATCTCATTCTCTATGAGAATAAGAGAAATATAAATGTGCCACCTGATCAAAAGGAAAATTTTAGCCCTAATTGGTTAGGTCCTTACATAATCACCTTTGTGTATGGTTTGGTACATATGGACTATCATGTATGGATGGTATGCCTCTAAAAGAACTAGTCAATGCAATGCATCTTTGTTGATACTATGCATAGGGTCTATGTGGCATGCACATGACACTTGTTCCTCTTTGGGGATCATAGTTCATTGTGCTATGAAATTTCTTCATTGACACATTATTTTCTTAGTTTGTGTTATGATGTAAACATGTGTGTGTAATTAATTTCTTTAATTAGGAACTATATATACATGTGTTTTATTATTATGGTGTACATCTATGCATTATGTTTGATTAAATATTTTGGTCAAGCATTAGATCATAATTGCATTTAATTAAGCATATATTTAATATGTGTTTTAAATCACAATAAAATCTAATCTAATCATACATCCATAAACATAAATCCATCACATAATTATTCATGAAACAAAAGTACACATAATGAGAACCATGATACTACTCCAAAATCATATATATATATATATAGTCATGTACATGTAACACCACTCTGATAAAATGTGGTGTCTATATATTTGTATATGAATCTATACATAAAATTGATATACGTCAAAAATAATATGGTCTACAAAAATTCAGCTCTCAACCCTCAAGTTCTTGGCTCCCCAGACCCTCTAGCACTAGTAGTGGAGGATATGGAGGTTAGATCGACACATAGGAATATGAGCAATGCAATCGTGACATGGATATGCTCCATGATTATAGTCCTCGTATATCTCCGCTAAGCTCTGTTACATCCTCTTGTAGTTGCACAACACACTCCTAAAGTGAGGTGTCCCACTCTTGGGCTTATTGCAACTCATCTCTGAGTTGTTGCACCTAAGGATCAACAAGTTCTGCACCTACTTACCCACTAAGGTCATCGAACTAGCTTTGTAGAGTTTCACATGCCCTCTCGAAACTCTTAGCTCATCCATAGCCCAGTATTCCTCAGACAATGTTGTAAGGAGATTTAACACCTACTAGTCTCCCAACCCCATCATCATGGCCAAATTTTTAGCTCATTGGGCTACCTCCACTCGTGTCTCCTTGTAATTAATCTTGATACACAATATAGGCTTGAAAGATGGGGCATGGTGCTCTACTATTTGTGGCCTATAGGCATCTAGGATTGACTCAAGATTTGGACAGTTTGTACTACCTCTACTATGCACTTTCAGAAGAAATCAAGTTGCTCCTATATGAGCAGTACAACCATAGAGAAAGCGGTAGATCTTAGAACTATAAAATATCATCCACCATGCTTGCACCTAGGTCCCCAACCTACCAGTGTGGATTTAGGGGTGGAGCACTACTACTAGACATGATGCTCAAACTTGTAACTACTATAGAGGGATGAATGACTATCTGAGCTATAGGTAGTGCTAAGGATATATGTGTCATTTGCGTTGGTGATGCCACCCATCGCTAAAACATTGGTATTTCCTACACATTACCCACCTCTACCTCATCACCCTTGTTGTTATTACCAGGACCCTCACCTCCTAAGCTCTAAGTACCCTCATTACCCACAAAGGTTCCTAATGGGAAAATTAGGGTTGGAGACCTATTATCGACCACCAATTGGTAAAGCTTATTTTTATGTTGATGTCATCGATCAAAAGGGCTATTGAATGGGACAACTAAGAGGCGGGGTGAATCAGTTGTCACAAATTTAACCTTCAATTCATTCACTAGAACTATTTCTTAACATTACTTAAATGATTAATCATCAAATTCTAATGAAAAAACTTAAATCCAACACATAAAATCAATAACACCATATTTACGTGGAAAACCCAATAAGGGAAAAAGCAAGGTGAGGATTAACTCACACTATAGAGAATAACAAAACTGATTACAAGAGGCTCATTACTTGAGAAACGAGGCTCACTACCAAAATAAGGACTCATTGTCCAGATTAGGACTCACTATCCAACAGGGCTAACAACCTAGAGGGCTCACAACAAAAGAGATACAAAGAAGATAGAAGAGATACATTACACAGAGAAGAAAATCTCAATGCAATGGAAAAATCCACCACAATTTGCTCAACCACTTTTAACATGCATGAATGATAGAGTTTACCTTTAGCTCACTACATCTAGAAACTCAACATTTAGGCTTCACGCTGATCTACCAAACTCACATCACACACACTCACTGATTCACATCAATCTCACTTCTATCTACTCTATTTCTTTACACATATCTATCTTGCACTTGCACCATTTCACCACTAACTCATCCTATATTTATAGCATCTTCAACTTTCAAATATATCCAAATTCAACTCTCCAAATTAAAATTAAAATTAGGTTAGTTCCAAAACATCCTAGGATGGAATTATAGTGAGGGATAATCAACCACGTCCTTCATAAGGATCCAAATAGATCTAGCATGCTTCATCAACTTTGAAGGTAGTGTTCAACAAAAGGTCAAAACAAATAGTGTAAAACACATAGAACCATTAAGCAAAAATATTCCATATGCCAAAATTATCTTCAAAAAAATCAAAGAAACTCAACTCTAGAATCATGAGTCATAAGACTTTACCAAAGAGAAATCAGGAACAACAACATTTCTCCCGGACCTTAACCAGAAACACAAAAAACCATTTTTGCAATGATCTCCCCCTTTGTCATTGATGGAAACACATGATGTGAAAAACCATCAAAGATACCATACTAGCTCTTAATACACTTTTAAATTTTTTTCTTTTTGTTTCTCCCCCTTAGTAGACAATCTTTTATATTCATCCTCTCTTTCCTCTTTTTCACATGATTCTTCTCCCCCTTTGAAATCAATGTAAAAGGAAATATATATTTTACATTGATTTCCCCTTTGACATGAAAATAGAATACTCATAATGACAACACCTGACACTACCTGCTCCCCCTGAGAGGTAGCCACCAAAACATCAGTCTAGAATAAGGATAGATCCATAGATCCACCAAATTGATGCATCTCCATATGCATCTAGTTCAATAAAGGAGGGGCAATGACCCCTAGCTTCTCCCAGAGATACTTAAAAGTATCTTTAGAAAGAGCCTTCATGAATATATCAGCAATCCAATCCTTCATTAGAACATACTAAAGTTTCACTTCATTATCCATGACCTTCTCTCTCAAGAAATTACAACTGATAGATATATGCTTCATCCTTGAGTGCATCACAGGATTCTTTGAAATTTTAATTGCACTTTTATTATAAAAAAAGATAGAAATACGATCATCATACACCACTATGATATCTTTCAATGTTTGTTTCATCCATAGAACTTGTCTACAACAAGATGTAGAAACAATATACTTAGTTTCAGCAATAGACAAAGAGATTGAATCTTACTTTTTACTCCACCATGCCACTAATTTTCAACCAAGAAAGAATACACCACCACTTGTACTCTTTATGTCATCTACACATCCAACCCAATCTGCATATGTATAGGCACTCAGTTTAAAATCAGTATCTCTAGGATACCATAACCCATAATCTAGAGTGCCATTCAAATATAATTTGAAAATTCTTTTAACAATAGCAACATGCATCTCCTTAGGATCTTCTTGAAATCTAGCCACAAGATAGACAACATGCATAATATAGTCTTGTAGTAGTAAATACAATAGTCCACCAATCATAGATCTATACTTGCTTTGATCATCTTTACCCAATTTGCAACCAGTCACCATAGGAGTACATACTAGTTTGGAACCATCCATTCCAAAATTCTTCAATATCTCTTTCACATACTTAGACTATGAAATAAAAAATACTTTCTCTGTTTGATTAATATGTAGCCTAGGAAAGAAATTCATCTCTCCAAACATAGACATTTCAAATTCTTTATGCATCTCTTCCATAAACATATTGCACATATTTTCATTTCCTCCAAAGATAATGTCATCAACATACACAACTACAATCAAGATTTTGTCATTTTCAATCTTAAAATATAGATTACTATTTGTTGTACCTTTTTTGAAACCTTGTTGAATCAAATATCTATCTAACCTCACATACCAAGCTCTAGGAGCTTTCTTCAATCCATATAATGCTTTCTTCAATCTTCACACCATATCCGATTGATCTGACAACTGAAATCCTTCTGATTGTTCCATGTAGACCTCTTCTTCTAGCTCACCATTCAAAAATGTTAACTAGAAATCCATTTGATAGACCTTGAAGTCTTTATGAGTAGGAAATACAAAGAACATCCTTATAGCTTCCATTCTTGCTACCAGAGCAAAATTTTCCTGAAAATCTATGCCTTCTACATGTGATTAACCTTTACACACAAGCCTTGCTTTGTTTCTAACCACTTCTCCATTCCCATTCAACTTATTTCTAAATACCCACTTCGATCCAATGATGTTTTTGTCTGCTACTCTTGGTACCAATTTCCAAGTTTGATTCTTCTTAATCTACATAAGTTCTTCCTTCATGGCTTCCATCCAATGTTCATCTTTACATGCTTCACTTACAATCTTCGATTCAATCTTAGAAAATAAACACATATTCACTTTAGTAGCAACTCTACTTCTAGTCAATACTCCTTTTTCCTTATCTCCAATAATTTGACTTTTTGAATGATTCTTCTATACATTCTAGGTGTCTTAGGTTACACTATTGGAGCTTCTTCTTCTGTTTCATTTTTTTCATCCTACTTCTCTTGCTCATCCTTTTATTTTTCTTCAATATCTTCTATTCTTACATAGTTAGGTTCATCAGATACATATCCATCAATGTCAATTGAATTCTTCATTGTTTCATCAACCTTGAAATTTGCACTCTCTACAATCTTTCTTAGTTTTTTATTGAAACACCTATATGCTTTGCTTTTAGTAGAATATCCTAGAAAAATGCCTTCATCACTTCTTGCATCAAACTTTCCCAAAGTTTCTTCATCTCTTCTGATATGACATTTTCTTCTGAATACCTTCAAGTACTTAACAGTAGGAATTCTTCCATGCCATAGCTAATAGGGGGTCTTTGTACTATTTTCTCTTGCTTGAACTCGATTGAATACATAAACAGTAGTATGAATAGCTTCTTTTTAGTAAATTTTTTGTAAACTAGCCTTAGTAATCATTGATCTAGTAGCCTATTGAATTGTTTTATTTTTTCTTTCAACAACTCCATTCTACTAAGGATTTCTCGAATAAAATGACTATCTCTTTATTCCATGCACTTCCAAAAACATATTAAATTCATGGGAGGTGAATTCTCCACCTCTGTTAGACCTTAAGCATTTTATCCTCAAATTCACTTCATTTTCAACCATAGCTTCGAATGTATTAAATATATCTAATGCATCTGATTTCTCTCTAAGAAATGTAGCCCATGTATATCTAGAATAATCATCAATTAAAAGAATAGATTACCTCTCACCTAGTAGACTTCTCACTCTTGTAGGACCATAGAGATCTGTATGGACTAAATCTATTAGTCCAGTAGTAGACTATTTCTTTGATCTGTAATGACTTCTTGACAATTCTTGCAAATAGCATTAACAAGCTTTGTAATCCTTGGTAAATCTCTCATGGCCTGAACTACACTAATCCTTTCCAAATTATCAAATTTCATGTGACACATTCTCCATTTCCATAACGAACTGTCATTAATCTAAGTCATAAAGCACTGTTCATCAACACCCTTAACTTGATAGATATTTCCTTTAGATTTATTTCTTGCAACAATCAATGTTTCAGATCCTGTCCATATTTCACATCTCTCATCCTTAAAAAAAAGATCATATCCCTTATTTCACATCTATCCAACACTCAAATGATTGTGCCTTAAACCCTTAACATAGTAGACATCATCCATATGATGCTTTCAATCAAAACTTACTAAATCTATCCCACAAATTTTTGCACCAGTATCATCTTCAAACATAACCAAGCCTCCATCATATTTTTCAAGCTTAAAAAGCTTACTTTTATCACCAGTTATGTGATGTGAACAACCAATATCAACTACCCAATATTTATTTTCTTGTTTAGCATGTAGGGAAAAAATAACAATACCTTTATTTTCTCCTTCTCTAGAGGGCTTTCCTCCACCTATTTTTTAGAATTAGCAGAAGTAGGTTCATCCTTTATAGCCAAGCCAAGAACAAGCATTCATTGTCATCGGGATCTTCATAATTAGAATCCTCATTAGATATACTATTATTCTCATTCACATAATATGCTTTGTTGATCTTCTTTCTTTTCTTTTCTTTCTCATATCTCTATTTATTCCTCTTAACTCTTTCTGGATACTTTGCAACATAATGAACTATTTATCCACAGCTAAAGCATTTAAAGGGTAACTTACCTTCTATAGAGAAAGGGGATTCACTACTCATGAGCTATCTTCCTTCAAAGAGCCTCACGGGGTGAACTTCCCTAAACTATCTCAAGGAACAACAATGAGAGTTTCATAATTAGAAAGAGCAGGTCACAAAGATTTTCAAGATAAACTGACAAGCTCCCATCCAAAGGACATTAGCATGAAATACGAACAATAATGTGGTTTGCTAGCATCCTAGAGGTGCATTGGTGTTTTGTACGGACCAAAAAGTGATATTATCACAAAAAATAACAAAGTGGCTACTTCTACTCTAATTGCTAAGAAATCTTGAAATGTGAGAAAGAAATAGAATGTAATAGAACTAAAATAGATGATAAAGAAAATAATAGATGGAAAGGAAATTCTTACAACCATGCAAGTGATGAAACCTCCAGCAAATGAATGTCTTCAAAACCTGCATGCATGATATCTAGAGAAATTTTTGGGTTTGTATAGGGGTTTACCTCAGTCAAACCCTTGTTTTGGTGTTCCCACCTCCATGGACAACCATATAGATAGAGAGTCACAAAAGTGAGAAAATGCAATGTGATAAAATAAATCCCAGCTCGAGGAGGAAAACTCGTATCACAAAATATGAGTGATAAAAACAATCCCCACTTGAGGAGGAGAACTATCACAAAGTAAGGATGCAATAGATAGGGGATGTGTGAAATCCCAAGATGCTTGCAAGTGTGAAGTAAGGGAGATAGAGTTGTGTGGCTTAAGCAAGCCAAAGATGGAGAGCAAGAACAAAAGGGAGGGCTACAAGAGCCAAGAGAGCTATATAGAGTGTTTCTTAGAGGGCTTGAGAGTGCTTGAAGTTGTTGTAACAAGCTATGTGAAGTTGTGTAAGAAAAATCTTGAGAGTAGAAGGCTAAAGCCAAAGCTAGAGAGAAGTTAGAATGAAGATAGAAGTGAAAATGAATTGAAAGGACATCTTTTAAAGAGAGAAAAGAAGATTCTTGGGAAATTACAAGGAATCTCGAGCCGTTACCACTAACCAAAGGAGATGACAAGTGGAAAACATGCACAAAAATGGTCGTTTGAATGTTGAAACATTGTAGGATGCTAGCGCGGCATGCAGATGTCCGTGCGGTGTGCAAACATTTATGTGGTGTGCTAATTTCCAGCCACATCACACTACAAAACAACAAAAATGGGAAAAACACAAGGTTTGATGCAAAGCTGGTGCACAAAGGTAGTTGTTGAAAAGGGGTGTTGAGCATCCTAAGAGAGGAAAAAGGTTGATGCAGGGGGTAAATGATCCTACACAAGTTCTAAGGGAGTGGACACCAAAGCAAATTTAAACATGTATGTGAAATTGAAAGGGGTGCAATTTTATGACTATACATTTTTCCCTCATTTTAGCGGGCATATGAATCTACACTAATATGCACACTAAAGGAAATCTACTAAACATAAATAACATCATTATGCCTAAAGGATACTATAGATGAAGTACACAACTCAAGCATGCCCCTAGGCTGAAGTCCTACAAAACAAATACATTAGACAAGAAAAACCTGCACAAGACAACAAAGTTTAGAAAATAAAAAATAGAGGATTTGAGTCAGCAAAGTAAAAGAGACCTTGATGCAAAAGGTTGTCTCAATACTAACCGTTGTCCCCAAATTAAGAAATCACACATAGAAAAATTCTTAAATGAAGAGAATAATGTAAGGATCGATTGCTTCAATAGAATAATGAACCTAAAATTTAGAGAAGCAACAAATATCGAAGAGAGAAAGAGCATATACTCAAGATGAAGAAGATGTAGATCTTCAATCCGGTATACACAATTGGGAAGAGAAGAGAGAAGAGAAAGGCTTAATGAGAGAGGAAGAAGGAGGAATTAAAATTCCAAGAGAGATGGCTCCACAGGTACTCTCTCTTGAGGAGGTTTGAATGAAGGGACTTTGTAGCTCCATGGAACTACGAAGTTGCACAAGGTACACTGAAGGCCTGCAGACCAATGATGGATAAATCCCATAGTATGAAAGTGTCTCGCAGGCCCATAGACCTACAAGGAGGCAACCCCAAAGATATTTTAGATGAAGGAAGCCCCATTAAGTAAGTGCATCACAGGTCCACAGGCCTGCAAGAAGGTATCCCCCAAGATCTCTCAAATGAAGGAAACCCAAAGAAAAAAGTTCCTTACAGGCCCATAGACCTACAAGGAGGCATCCCATAAGATCTCTCACATGGAGGAAAACAAGATGAAAGTTCTTTACGAGCCTGTAGAATTGCAAGGAGGAGTCCCCCAAGATCTCTTACATGGAGGAAACCCAAAAAGGGGGACTCTACAGAGTCAAAAAGTAGCTTCACATGCACACTTGCAAAGTGACATGTGTACCCGTAGATAAAGCATGTCCGAAACAAAGTTGGCACATAGGAAATAAAGAAAACAATCACATAGACCATTAGAAAATTAGAAATTTTTCAAAGGGGTCCCTTTGGAACCCTCCAAAAGAAGAGGGGTCAACGTAAGGGACACGCTATTTAAAAAGTGAGGTCTAGTCAAGTTTCCCCCAAGCTAGACGCCAATGCATTCATTTGAAAGGAAATATTTCAAAAGGGGGTCCCTTGGGAACAATTCAAGAGAAAAGGGGTCCACTCAAGGGATGCTCCAATTGAAAGATAGAGAGAAGAGAGGGGGTTCTTAAGAAGAACACCCATCTCTAGAACAAGTTATCACTTCCTCCATCACATAGGGGAGGAGAACCATGCAAGATACTTAAAACATATAGGACAGAGGTTGACCTCGATATCACTTGTCATTTGAAAAAGAGGTAGATGCATCAACAAATAAAGGGGTGACAACACCTGAATCAAGAATTTGTTGTATTTTATCCTTCAAGGCCTTACATTCACTAGTGGAATGGCCAAGCACTCAATGGTATGCACAGAAAGAATGTTTTTTCTTTATCATGTTCATGAGATTTCTTACATGTAGGAGAAGGAAGAGTAATTAAGTGGGATTTTAGAAGCCACAACAAAATACGCTCTTGCTTAGATGAAGAATGAGGGGTAGGAAGCAACCCTTTCTCTTGTGGAGAAAAGTGTGACTTATCACAAGAAGGAGACACAAAGATAGAAGGCAACAAAGGAGGATCTCCATAGAGGGCATTACAATTTGCATTCACATTATCACATGATGCAAAAGAATGATCATCTTTGATAGTGAGCTCAGATGACATTATCAGAAGGTCTAAGTGGATATGGTTGACTTTAAATTCTCCAATGAAGGATTCTGTAAAGTCTAAGGAACCCAAATCATTATCGATATATATTCATTTTCTTGAGAAGAGGAAGACTTAGGATTTCTTGTTTTAGAAGGATTTTCTTCAGGGACATCTATCTCAAGAGTATCCTTTATAGTAGGTACTGCTAGACTAAACATCGACACATTGGAAGATACTGAAGGAATAAGAGTAGGCATGATTGAGACCTGACCAACAACTTCCATTTCACATAAGTGCATAGCCTCAGGGTTAGCCTTGACTATGACTACTTTATTGTTACAAATGAACTTAATAGATTTATGCAAGGTAGATAGGACTGCACCCATAGCATGAATCCATGGTATACCTAGAGGAAGGCTATATGGTAGCTTTTTTGACATAACATATACTAGATTGGGTACAATAACAGGTCCCAACCTCAAAGGAAAGACTATCATGCCTAAGGGTTGTCGACTGACATTGTCAAACCCACAAATGACAATAGATGCAACATTAAGAGAAGATGAATAAATATCAATCTTAGGCAATAGATCAATGCTACATACATTAAGCATTGAACCGGTGTCAACGAGAGTACATCTAATGCAAATTTTATTAATGTTAACTTTAATCATTAGAGGGTCTGCTTGCTCCAGAGGTAGGAGTACTTGTTGATAGAATGTGATATTCAGTGAATCCATACAAATATGATCTATCAACGCATCAACATTTTCCAGTTGTTGTGTGATCTCACAACATGCCCCATTTTTCCCTATGGAAAAATGTGGACCCCCTTTTTTCCCTATGCAAAACTATGGACCCCCTCTTTTTTCCTTTTTTCCTTTTCTCTTTTTTCTTTCGCTTACTTTGGCATTGTTTTATTGCTTGGTTGGTTGTTGATTTCTCTTTCATTTTCACTTGGCCTCTTTGTTGTTGTATCCTTTTGTTTCCCAAATTCGATGTTTCAACATTTTAACAAAGTTTAACATGTTACCAAAAACCATAGTCCTAGAGTCTTGTGTCTATGCCTAGAGAATTTGTATCTTCATATGATTCTAGCTTTGCCTGACCAGTATTTCATTGACTGGAGTTGTCAATCCTAGTAGTTTCATTTTTTTACTAGAGTCTAGTATTTTTATTGTTTCCTTTCTCTCAGAAGTTACGAATCATAGATTCTATTTTGAAATTTGTCAATCTATCTCTAAAACTCGGTTTTTGGTCTTTCCTCTCATTCTAGCTTTCTCTTTCCTTGGAGGGTATTTCCTAGATATTGGTGTTTGTTCTTTTTCAAAGGAAATACTAGAAAGATATAATCCTGGTGATCATCAATTGATCATGTATCTTTAATGACATATATCTTAAAAATAACTAGTGTGACATTTGATTTCCATGTATAATCATCGCACCATCTTTCTTCTCTAGTAGTGAGCCAACACAAAAATCTAGGTGTTCATGATTTGAACCATAATCCATAATGATTGCACCTTTATTCAATGAATTAATACAAAATAACAGGTGATTAATGAAGGTGGAAAACTACCTATGTACTTGGCACCACCTCAAGCATGCAATTTCTTTTGCAACACTCTATTTCACGTCATATTGCAAATTTGCAAAGGACATTAAAGTAACAAAATGACATTGGCACACAAGGAGAGGTAAATTATGAGAAACCAAGACACAACTACCAAGGGTTTTGAAGTTTCATTATGAAAGATCACCATTATTAACTAGAACTAGGTATGTTTCAAATAAGCGATATTTTTGTTAAGTGTTTCTCAAGTTGAAAAATCTCGATTATGGTATTTCCATTCAAAAATTGAAATGTTGCTTAGTCTCTGATTTATTGAATTTAATAGAAAATGAATTTAAAATTTTATAAACTGTAAGTTTTGGTTAAATTTAACCCTAACTCACACACAAGAAACATATTTTGAAAATTGCAGAACACATTATACAAAATGAGCACTTCTAATGCAAGGGAAGAAGATGAATTCAAGTATTGCAATTCAAAATTCATACCCATCAACATAGTGGTTATAGATAGTCATATGGGATGGTCTTCTGACATTGAGATCCATTCACGAATATTAGAAGAGAATGCTTCTCAATGTACCAAGAATGTTGTGGAAAATGGGTTACTTCCTATAGGAGGGTTTGCACCAGCAATGGAGGCTCCTGAATTAATTATGTAGTGCATAAATCACTATAACCCAACCAAGATGATCATTGAGAAAGAAGGGAGAATTTACGCAAACCTATCACAGAAAGGAATCATATGCACATTTGGTTTCCCCATTTACACACAGATGTATAATGTTGATATAAAGGCTAAAACCAAGACATATTAGAATGTTGAAGAGTGTAATAGAGAAATTATGAGCACCCAATGGTGCCAAGAGCCAATTACACAATAGACCAAGGTAATTCATAAGTCTATATTCAAACAAGAAATGCAAGACATTATAACTTTGCTGAGAAATGTAGCTGGTTTAAGAGATGAAAGAAAAATTGAACCTTGGATGTTTGTGATAATATCTTGCAGCATAGAGGGTCCTATAGAATTGCATTGGGGAAAGATAATAAGTGAAAAACTATATGAACATATTACATTTCCCAAAACTAGATGCTTTTACATGTCATCATATGCTATTTACTCCTATGCTATGAGAACTAGTAAACAAGGGTTGAGACAGATTGGTACTCTGGGCACAAAGGTTAGTAAAAGTTTGATATATGAAAATCTACCCTAGATCACCATCCATGGGTATAAAGATGATTATAGGAAAGTTAATGACTTGTTCTCCATGAAATTGGTTATAACAATGGAAGGTGATAAAGCCAACAGATTATACCTGGAAGAACAAAGTGCCATTCGACCAATGGGAGGCTGGTACATACAGTTCCCAACTTACTCCTACATTAGAGTGGAGGGATTTGATGGAAATATATTCATGCTGCCCAGGTATCCTACAGATAAAATTATTTTATTGGAATTGGTGAGATAGTTGAAATCATCTCAGGCTCTTTATAGCCATGCTTGCAAAAAGGCCTCTTTTAAATTTCCCATTACAATAGGAAATTATAAGTGCAGTGCAATTAAAGTAACTGAATTGTGTGAAGAAGAAATGAGGACATACCATTTTGAAGAGTTCCCACTCTAGAGAGTCTATTATGATATTGAAGAAAATATTGCTAAAAATATGGCCGGTTTTCATGCTCATGTGCCACATTTAGAAGATTATTAGCTTAACTATGAAGACACGCACATGGTAAGAAGAACAAAATATGAAATAATGTCTCTAAGATTTGCTCAGATGCTCAAGCCTTATGATATTCCAGATCAGTTGGAAGAAGATGATGGCTAGGTGTTGAAAAAGTTCTACAATGAAGATAGGGTATATGATGAACCCATTCCAGACCCAAGTGTTGATGATGAAGATATGACATCAATTGATGAGTTCATGAGACCAGTCTTACAATATACTCAACACTAGATTGATGATTTTTGCAAAGGTTTGAGAGAAAGAGGAATTGAGCCTATCTTCTCAAAAGATAAAAGGAGGAAGCAAAGAGATGAGACAACATTTGAAAGTGGAGAGCCAACTAAGAAGAGAAGGAAAACTAGTAAGGTAGATCCAAGTATAAGAATTGAAGAAAGAACCCCTAAAATTACAAGACAAGAAGTTCCCATAAAACCATCCGATAAATAGAAAGATACAGAAATAGGTAAAGATAAATCAAAAGAAAGGCCTAAAGGCGCATCTTCCTCTACAACAAAACCAAGAACAAGAGTGATTATTGATAAAGGAACAAGAGAAACAAAAAATGTTGGTGCACAAACCAAGTCTGCATCTCAAAGGGCTGCAACATTGTTTACCTCTACCCCTTTTGTTAGTATGGATAGTATGAAACAAGCACTAGGAGGGACTCTTGTAGCTTTAGAAGAAATTTATTAAGAAGATGAAGCTAGAATTAAATAATAGGTGGAAAAATGCGGTGCCATGTGGGAGAAAGTGAAAGAAAAGAAGTCTAAAGACAAATGTATGGCACATCTAGTGATAGAAGAAATTCAAGATATAGGTTCTAACCCCATAAATGTTGAAGAAGAAGAGTTTATTCAAGGACCACTAGCCTCAGAGGAAGGAAACCCTGGTGTACTTGAAATGGAAAAAGGGGAGATTGTAGATAAGGATCCTATTGATGAAAAAATTGTTGAAGATACCCTTGATTCCCAACCTTCGCTTGGGAATGTGACAAATGTTGATGAACATTCATAGGTCTTTGAAGAACCAGAGAAAGGCCATGCTGAAATTGAAATTGAAATTGTAGAAGAGGAAGCTACATAGTTTTTAGGAGATGGAATTGAAAATGAAGAGAATCTTGATGTAGCAGTAAATAAAGAAGATAATGTTTAGAGAGATGAAGTTGAAAATTTGGATAGATAGGAAAATATAAGTCTTCAAATAGAGGAGATAGTGTCAAACCCTACTAATCCTAAATCTATTTCGGATATCATTGAATAAATTCCCATTTTAGATGATGTGACAAGTCAAAGAGAAGAAGTTCTTGAAAATGGTGGTAAAAAAGAACAAAGAAATGTTATAGAGGTACAAAAAGATGATGATACACCTAATTGGTTAATCAGAGAATTAGCTTCTCCAATGGAAGTGGAAGTACTACCTCTAAATATTAATAATTTCATAAAAGAAGTAGATACTCCTAAACCTAGGTGTAGAGCAAAGACAAAACATATCATACAGAGAAATGAAAATGGAAATAGAACTATTTAAATAGCTACTCCAACAGCGGATAAAGACATATATGAAATAATGCCTAAGGAGTATAAGATAACAAGTATTAACCTTGGACACTCATCTTGGCAACAAGAGTTAGAGGAAATAAAAGTGAATTTAAATGCTACTATTGCCAGAGTTTAGAAATACAAGTAGAAGAAAAGAGAATTGAAAGAATAGGTTGCTACTTTGGAATAGTTTATAAGTCCTTAACTTTATCTGGTCGAGAACAAGCTGAACTGCCCCAACATCCAGTGTTGATATCACAAGAACAAGTAGACACAATTGCAATAGTTCATCATAAAATGAATATGTTTGAAGAATGAATTGAGTATTGGGTAAAGCAAAGAGAAGAATTTATTAAATATTTAATAAGAAAATATAAGGAAGCATACCACCATTCAAAGAAATCGAAAAGATTTGAAGACGAGTGAAAATTTCGCCAAGAGCAAGTCATCGAAGAAAGGTGAAGCATTGAAATTTTCATGCAATCAAATATCCAAGAGTTAATACAGGGTGATGTAATATCAGAATGTGAACTTCCATTGCAAGAAAAATGGAATAAATAGTTGAAATGGGAAGGTGACATGTTAATACAATGTATCAAAGGATTTGAAAAGGTCACTATAGAATGCAGCAAATTGATTGGTGAAAATCAAGAATTTATTGAAATATTAGCACATCAAGGTTTTGATCCCCAAATATTAGGACATAAGGGAAAAGAAGTTAAATCCTTCAAGGAATGGATAGAAATAATAAATAGAGATCATGTTCAATTTATGATGTGGAAGGTCATTGATGAGATTATACAGTGCAAAAATATTATAGCCAGCTATGAAACAGACAAAGTGCAGAAGAATGATATCATACTCAAAGTAACTAAAGAATGTATTAGGCTCAAGCTCACTTGGAAAGCAATACAAGGGATTTCAAAAGAACATATGCATCAATTATTTAGTGCTTTCCGAGAGTATCAGTTGAAGAAAGGTGAAGGAAGAATCCTAGAGCCCGAGTCATAAGTAAAAAGAGAAAGAACCGGATACCGGATACCAGAAGTGTGATGAAATTTATTTTGTTTTAATTTTGAGTTTGCAGGTTGATCCCAGTCCCGATAGATGTTACTTATTTCAGTTTTTTGAAAGGGAGTGGATAGCCTCAACATATGCAAAGTGATCATGCTAGAGTATGAAGAAAAGTGTTGTTGTGGATGAAGTCAAAGCCTTCCTTTAGTCTAGAATGTTCTTGATGACAATTGGCAAATGCCATGTGCCACATTTTAATTTTTTATTTCTGCTTCTCTAGATAGACTTTTAAGTTGAACTTCTGGGGCCATTTTCCAATAAAAGGTCATCTCTTCCCTCTTTTTTATTTTTAAGTTCAAAACTTTTGGATGTTAGAGGAGCATAAACTTTTAGGTTTTGTTCTTTTCCCCTATTTTCTGAACCATTTTGGCATAAAAATTTGTATGCACGTAGACATTAATTAATATCAGAGTTTCTTAGACAGCTACCTATCTCAGTATCTTTTGTAACTGGTTTTGTTAGTTCGGTTGAACAAGACTGTATGCTACGCCATTTAAGGGTGCATACAAAACCTACTCAGTGTCCAAAAATGAAACTCCTCTCTTTAAAAGTTTGCACTATTTTATATGTAGTTGTGAAGCAATCTAGTGGAGTAAAAAGTAGTTTGCTCTGTTTTAATTAATTCTTTGGGGCATCCATGCAGAATAACTGGAAGAAAATTTTAATTTTCAGTAGTTTTTATACTTTGTTTTAGAATAGATGTTTAAATATTTAAAAATGTTCCAAAATTTAAATGAATGGAAGAAATTTTATTGAAAATATTTTGTTTTCCATAAAATTATTGAATGCTTAATGCTAAATTTACTTAAGTGATAGCAAAGAATTTGTGATGTTCATGAAATATTATTGTAAAATATTTTGATTTCATGATGTTATTCTATGAATGAAGTGGAAATTTTTATGTGAAGTGCTTATAATTCCTAGTGAAATTGGAAATAATTGTAGTCCCTTTGAGATTAACAGCAATATCACATCAGTACCCGAGAGCGACCCTATTGCAACCATGACTTGGTTATCAGAGACTTGGGATTGAATGAAATCCAATCTTTGCCCTGTTAATGCATAATTCCCCTTTAGGTTGTATTTGTTCCATATCTTTCAAGAAGGATAGGTTCTTTGTGGTTTTGTGTGTGAAGAATTTTTTTTCCCTGTTTGCTATGAGTAAAATTTTCATCAACAGGAATTGGCACTAGAAAGAGGGCCTATTGTTGTCATTTTTTGGTTTCATTAGGTTTTAAATTGGATTTTGTAGAACCACTAGATCTCGGTCTGGCAATCCTCGTATGACTTTAGTTGATCTTAGTGGTTGAACATCATCTAGACCTCAAAAGTCTAGAAGTTTAAGTAAGTTCGAAGAATCCAACTGTTGTTACACCACCACCTCCTATAGTGATGAAATTCTTTAATGTGGAGTCATCGATTCAATTTGCTGTATACAATGATTTACCAAAAACTCCTGAAAAGTTGTGTCCTAAATATTATTTTCACAAAGACGTGGAAGAACATATTAGTATATTCAAGGATACATGCTTTAGAGCAAGGATTTAACATGAAGATGTCATATGTAGGTTGTTCCCATACACCTTGAGTGATGAAGTTTACCAGTAGTATATCAACCTGCCTCATAATTCTATCAGATCATGGCAAGACATGGAAACTCAATTTTTAGCTAGATTTAGAATACTGACTGACCCTGCTTTGTTATATCATCAATTTGCTCAAATTAAGAGGTTCGAAGGTGAACCTATAACCGCTTTTAATGAAAAATTTCAAAAGGCTTATTCTAGGCTACAAGCACCTTATGTAGTGGATAATTTGTCTGCTATCGCAGTTTATTATACAACAGTAGATCCTTTAATTTCCATGTTTGTGAAGCAAAGAGAAAATCCTCCCACTACTTTACCAGAAGCCTATATCGAAGTCATAAGTGTGAATTTAGAAATGAAACATATTGGAAATGGATTGCCCACAAATGGAAAAAATAGATTGAATATTTACCCTACCCTAAATGCAAATGGAGTCCTTATAAGTCATCCTAGGCTCCTAATGTTTATCCTACAGTGGTCCAAAATGGGACATTTCCTCAAAGAACTTTCTTTAAACCAAGAAATAGTCAAGCTTTAGTCCCTCACCCCGGTCTAGCTATTATAGAGCTATGTCCTAATGGAAATTCCTTTTTCTCACAAACTCAAGAAAATCAAAATTTCAAGATTTCTAATGAAAAAGAAGACATGAAATAAGTTACAACTCAACTTAAAAGATTAACCACAGAGGTTACTCAACTAAGGAATCAAAATTTCTATGCTTAGAGTAATAATCAAAATTCACAAAATTGAATGTATAATGCTCCCAAGCCACCTAGACCTTGGAATACACACCCTAATAATGGGGGAGTATCAACACCTTTAGATAATCCTAATTCAACTAATGAAAAGTCTACAACGAAAGTGAACTTAGCTGACCTCACAATGAATAATTGGTGTAGAATTCATAATACAAATGCTCATGTTGAAGTAGATTGTTCACAATTCAAAATTGCTTTAGACATTTTTCTTGCTGCTACACATTACAATGAACATTGTGATTCCCATCCTCCTAAAGGAAATGAGTTAGTTCCAGTAGGCTATGACTCTGCTCTAGTCCTAGAAAGTTATGAATGTTTCAAATCACCCATTGCTATTACAAGTCATGCTCATGAATATGAAAGTGATAATTTAACTATGACCTTGGAAACATATACTTTTCCTTATTAGGATGAAAATGAGCCTCAAGAAGAAATAGATGAAATACATGCCTTCCAACAATATCAGAAGGGACATAATTACAACACGAGGAATAATGTTAACAATGGAGGTAAATTCAATGGGCCTTTAACAACATTTATCCCACCTAATAACTTCAACAGTCCACTTGATGATAAATCAAGCAATAACCCAGGGTTACCTAAGGTAACCTCTCACTACAATTCATCAAATGCTTCAAAAGGTGAAAAGATAGATTCTGCTGATTAAAACAATTTGACTAATTATTTAGTGAAATAAATTAAGAAGGTAAAGATTAGCCTTTCTCTATCAAAATTTCTTAAGAAACCTATGATCAAGAAATCTTTCTTAAACACTTTAGAAGATTTTCTTAAAGAAATAAAATTCAAGGAAATTCAAGTGAAAGATAGTGAGGCTAAAAAAAAAGATAAGAACATTGTTCCCATAGCAGATACGCAAGTAGCCTTTTACAAAGGAAAATTAGAGTCCCCACCATTTTTGCTCACTTTGAGAATATTCGGTAAGAATCTCCATAACTGTTTAGTAGACTCTAGAGAATCTACTAATGTGATGTCTTTATCCATATGTCAAACGTTAGAGTTAACTCTTGCAAGTTCTTTAAAGAAATTCACTCAACTTGAAAAGACATAGGTAAATGTAGTAGGAGCGTTGACTAATATTCACATGCAATTGGCTTCTGGTCCTAGAATCCAATATTATATTGACATTCAAGTTGTGGAGATACCTGATACTTATGGTATGCTTTTAATCAGAGATTGGTCCAAAACATTGAATGGATACATGGCTATTGGTTTCTCACATATGTGGTTACCATGAAAGGGGGTTCCTAATCAAATCAGGATTGAAAGAGAACAACACATGAAATACATGATTATATATTATAATAAGAAAAATGAAGTTCTATACATTGATGTAGAACTAGGAGTTTACAAAATATGAAGTTCAAGAGTTAAAATTGAAATTTTTTTCACTTGTGATGCTAAGAAATCTAACAAATTGACTCCTAGAACAAATGCTTTAATTGAATTAGATTATGATTTATTTGAAGAAGAGAATAGTCCTTATGATAAATTTCAGAAGAATATTATTGCAAAAGCTTGAGAGACCAGTAAAATCAAAATTTCACTAAAAAAATTGTTGTTGCAGGATTGGTGCAGGTTCCATAATGCTGCACATTTAGAAAATAGTTGTATGATGTGTCTAGAGATAATTCATAGAATTGAGAATCGATATGTCCAGAATATGATAAGATTAAAAGAACTGAATCAGAAACATGTAAAGACAAGGATTGAGACATACAGACTGAAAAGATTTATTCAATGATATCAAATAATGGTAAAGTATTAGCTACAGATGATCAAGCCTAGATTCTTAAATTTGATGGATCTAAATCTAAACAAGGAATTGGAATTAGAGTCAAACTTATTAACCCACAAGGTAAGTCTTTTCTTGCTTCATATCGATTGCAATTACAATGTACTAACAACGTGGCAGAATATGAATCCCTTATACATGGCTTGATCCTAGTAATCAAGAAGAAAGTAAGAATTGTTAAAGTGTTTGATGATTCAAAATCAGTGGTTAAACAAGTCTGAAAGCAATATATTTTCCATTACGAGAGATTATCCAATTATCGACATAGAGTATGGGATTTAATTGAAGATTTCAATGCATTCAACATTGCTCATATCCCTAGAAGATTTAATCAGAGAGTCAATGCTTTAGCTAGTACTACAAGTACTTTAGAACCTTTAGAGACCTCAGATTTGAAAAGATTCACAGTTGAGCTGTTATAGTTACCTTTGGTTCTTGATAATGTCACTAATTTGTAGGTATTCAAGGATGATCAACACATATTGGAATTCATCACCAATTCTAGTATTTTTGAAGCATGAATAATCAAAGAGATAGATCACCCTGACTAAAAAATTCAAAATGAAGAATTGACTCAAGCCAGAGATAATAACATTCTGAAAGGAATAATTGAGTTAGAACTATTGTTCGACATTGACTAGATAGTCAGGTAAAAAGATTTACCTCAAAGTGATGGAGGACTATCTGAGTTATATAATTTGCATACTAAAGAAGATCCTAAGAATGTGCTTATAGGAAAGGTTTGTACTGAAGAAGAAAAGAGAAAAAAAAATTCCCCTTTTTTTTCGTGTCATCACCAAAAAAGGAAAAATCACTGAAAATAAGACTTTGTAAAACCCTAATTCTAGAAGCTTCTAAAGAGCTTGTTATAAGGGGTTTGGATGGGGGTTACAATATGTAGAAAAAGGTGATTATTCATGAGATTGTAATATTTTTTTCACTGGATAATAAAATCATTTGATGGCTTCAATTTTGTGGATGTAGCTCGAATGGGGTGAACCACGTTAAATTCTCTATGTTGTCTTGTTTTTGCTATAATTTTCTGTGTATTTTATTTCTTTGTTTTATTGATCAAATTTGCATTTAACTATTAGATATTTGCTTTATAACCCTAACAAGTGGTATCAAAGTGGGTTGTGTTCGATTATCATCTATAGGAAAGTCTCATGGTTGAATGAGAGTCTCACAGTTAAGTGGGAGCAATGGCAGATGAGGGTAAATTGAAGGTAGATAAATTCAATGGGTAGAACTATCAGCTATGGAAGATGTAGATGGAGGATTATCTCTATCAAAAGGATTTATCGAGGTCATTGGAAGGAACAACCAAGAAATCAACAACAATGAGTGATAAGGAATGGAAAATTTTGGATAGAAAGGCATTGGGAGCCATTTGTTTATGCCTAGCATAATCAATGGCATTCAATAGTACAATAGAAAAGGAAACTCAAGAGTTGATGGAAACCCTGGCGAAGTTATATGAAAATCCTTTTTCTTCGAATAAGGTATTTCTTATGAAGCGTTTATTTAATATGAAAATGGTAGAAGGTGGGTCAGTTGTTGATCATTTAAATGAGTTTAATATGGTTACTAATCAATTAACTTCTATAAAGGTAAAATTTGATGAAGAAGTTAGAGCTCTTTTGATTCTATGTTCTTTGACAGAAAGTTGGAATAGCTTGGTAATGGCTATTAGCAATTCTGTTTCTGGAGCAAATACATTGAACTTTGATGATGTTGTTGGTGTTATTTTGAGCGAGGAAATTCGTAGGAAAAGATCGGGTGGAACATCCACATTAGGAAGTGTTTTGAATGCAGAAATTAGGGGAAAAACAAAGGAGAGAGGAAACAATTTTGGACGTCATGGGAAGTCATGAGGAAAATCAAAGGACAAAAGGTCCCAATCTAGAGACAAGAGGGATTGCTGGTATTGTGGTAAGCTAGGTCATTTAAAGAAAGATTGCTAGTCTCGAAAAAATAAAGGAGACAAAAAGGAAGGCAATAAAGAGGAAAATGTGGTAAGTAATAAATATGATGAGGATGCTTTGATTCTTTCCCTTGATAAGGTTGATGATTCTTGGGTGTTAGATTCAAGGGCTTCATTTCATGCTATGCCCCATAGAATTTATTTTCTTGATTATGTCCAAGGGGATTTTGGGTTGGTTTATTTAGGAGATAATGAAACCTATCATATTGTTGGAAAGGGAAGAATCAATATTAAGTTGTAGAATGGGAATCATTGGCTATTACATGAGGTAAGACACATTCCAAAGTTAAAAAGAAATTTAATTTCAGCAGGGAAACTAGATGATGAAGGTTGTGTTGTTACATTTAGTGATAAAAATTGGAAGGTTACAAAAGGTGCCTTAGTGGTAGCAAAAGGTGTGAAAGTAGGCACTTTATATCTTTTTACAGATCATATTGTTCCTTCTACTTTAGCTATTGCAAATAAAAATCAATTTTCAAGAAAAATTGTTGCAGTTTAGCAGGCAAAAAATCAGATAGTTGTTGTGGATTCTAAATCAGCACTATGGCATAATAGACTTGGGCATATGAGTGCAAAAGGTATGAAAGTACTTCATTCAAAGAATGTTTTACCAGGTATGAAATGTGTTAATATGGATTTCTATGAAAGTTGTGTGTATGGAAAACAAAAGAGAGTTAGTTTTCTCAAGGATGGGAAGCAAAAGAAAGATGAGAAATTGGAGCTCTTGCATACAGATGTATGGGGACTAGCTCAAGTATCTTCTCTCAGTGGCTCTCATTACTATGTCACTTTTATTGAAGATGCAACAAGGAAGGTATGGATTTATTTCCTTAGGTAGAAATCTGATGTATTTGAAACTTTTAAGAAATGGAGAATCTTGGTTGAGAATGAGATAGGTAAAAAGTTAAAATGTCTTAGATCTAATAATGGTGGTGAGTATTGCAGCAAAGAGTTTTAAGATTATTGTTCCTCTAATGGTATTCATAGGCAAAAAATGGTTCCAAGAACTCCATAAGAAAATAGAGTGACTGAGAGCATGAACAGAACAATAATGGAGTATGCACGAACTATGAGATTACATGTTGGGCTGCCTTTAAACATGTGGGCAGAGGCTGTAAACATTGTTTTTTATTTAATCAAAAGGGGTCCCTCTAATCCTTTAGGTTGTGGTATTCCAAAGGAAGCATGGATGGGTAAGAAGGTGAGTTATTCTTTTCTCAAGACCTTCGCTTGTGAAGCATTTACACATATAGATTTTGAAAATAGAACCAAGCTTGATGCAAAATCAAAGAAATGTATATTTGTTGGATATTGCATTGATGAATTTGGTTATAGGATTTGGGATTATGAAAATACAAAAATTGTGAGAAGCAGGGATGTCATATTCAATGAGAAAGTGTTGTACAAAGATCAGTTGCAGTAGCATGAGAAGAAAGAAAATGATTATGTAGTGTTGGATGATACACCAAACAACAATGTTCTAGTGGTTCCTCATGCTTCGCAACAACAACAACAACCAATACCACAAACTCTAATGAATGTTAGATGATCTTCAAGGATAAGTAGACCTCCAGAAAGATTTTATCCCTCTTTGTATTATATTTTATTAACTGATGTTGGTGAACCAAAATGTTATGATGAAGCTATGTAGGTGGATACCAAGGTTCAGTGGGAGCATGGAATGGAAGAAGAAATGGACTCCTTGCTCAAAAATCAAACTTGGGAATTATGCAAGTTTCCTGCAGGTAAAAAGGCTTTACCAAACAAATGGGTTTATAGGCTGAAAGAGGAGAATGGAGGTAAGAAAAGATTAAAATCCAGGTTAGTTGTAAAGGGATTTGCATAGAAAAAGGGTATTGATTTTGATGAAATTTTTTCTCCTATTGTTAAAATGGCTTCTATTAGTACTATTTTAAGTATTGTGGCTACTGAAGATTTGCATTTAGAACAAGTTGTAACAACCTTTCTCCATGGTGATTTGGAAGAGGAAATATATATGGAACAACCACAAGGGTTTGAGGTCAAAGTTAAGGAGAAACTTGTGTGCAGATTGAAGAAAAGTCTATATGGCTTGAAGCAAGCACCTCGGCAATGGTAATTTAAATTTGATAGTTTTATGGCTGAGCAAGGCTACAGTCGGTGTAATTCAAACCATTGTGTTTATTTTAAGAGGTTAGATGATGATAGCTACATTATCTTATGTTTATATGTTGATGATATGCTTGTAGCGGGGTCTAACATGGATCACATAAGGGAGTTAAAACAACAGTTAGAAAATTCATTTGCTATGAAGGATTTGGGGGCAGCAAAGAAAATATTTGGTATGAAGATTACAAGAGATAGGAAAAATACAAAATTGTTTTTATCTTAAGCTGATTATGTTGAAGAGGTGTTACAAATATTTCATATGGAAAATGCAAAAGTTGTCAACACACCTTTTCCTAGTCATGTTAAATTGACTAAGGATATGTGTCCAAAGACACAAGAGGAGGAAGAAAAAATGTCCAAGGTACCATATACTTTAGCTATAGGTAGTTTAATGTATGCCATGGTATGCACAAGACCAGATATTGCACATGTTGTAGGAGTTTTTAGCAAGTATATGAGTCATCCTGGTGTTGAGCATTGGAATATAGTAAAATGGATTCTTAGGTACTTGAGAGGTACATCTAATAAATGTTTATGTTTTGGGGGCTCTAATACTAATTTAAAAGGCTATGTTGACTCAGATTTTATGGGATATAGATACTAGGTGGAGTACCATAGGCTATGTATTTATAGTTGGTGGGAAAATAATGAGTTGGATTTCTCGGTTGCAAAAGGTGGTTGCTTTATGCACCATGAAGGTAGAGTATGTTGCTGAAATAGAGGCGACAAAGGAGATGATATGGTTGCAACTTTTCATGGAAGAGTTGAGAAAACAACAGGCTAAAAATTACCTATTTATAGACAGCTAGAGTGTTATACACCTCGCAAAGAATTATTCCTTTCACTCTAAAACAAAACACATATAGTTGAGATATCATTTCATTCAGTTAGTGTTGGAGGATGGACAAGTCAAGATGGACAAGATACATAAAGATGCCAATCCAGTGGATATGTTTATGAAGGTGGTGACAAGGGAGAATTTGAGCTCCTCTTTAGCTTTAGTTGGCCTTCAAGGTTGAATTTAGGTATAACAAAGTAGCAAGGTCCAAGGTACTTATTTCGAGTGGGAGCTATAAGTGTAGTAGTGTCATCCAGGATCAGTCTCCAAGTGGGAGATTGTGTTGGTGTGGAGCCTGATCAATCTCCAAGTGGGAGATTGTTGGTTTGTGGTGACTAATCATGCTATAATGTACACCCTGACATCTATCCTTGTCAGGGTCTAATTTTTTTCGTGTCATCACCGAAAAATAAAAATCACCAAAAAAGAGAAAAACTTCGTAAAACCCTAATTCTAGAAGTTTCTAAAAAGCTTGTTATAAGGGGTTGGGATGGGGGTTATAATATGTAGAAAAAGGTGATTATTCATGAGATTATAATATTTTTTTCACTGGATAATAAAATCATTGGATGGTTGTGGTTTTGTGGATGTAGCCGAAATTGGGTGAACCACGTTGAATTCTCTGTATTGTCTTGTTTCTGCTATAATTTTCTGTGTGTTTTATTTCTCTATTTTATTGATCAAATCTACATTTAACTGTTAGATATCTACCTTCTAACCCTAACACACTTCAAGATTACTAGAAAGTCATAGCATGGACATATAAAGATTTGAAGACTTATGAAACTTCCATCATTACACATACTATACCATTGAAGCCTAATGCAAAGAATTTCTAACAGAAACAACATCTAGTAAATGCACTCTTAGAACCTTTAATTCAAAAGGAAGTTTAAAAAATTTAATCAACCAAGATAATTTTTCATATTAGACATTCTACTTCGGTGGAAAATTTGGTCCCTATAAGAAAAAAAAATGGAGATATACGACTGTGTGTAGATTTCTAGAATCTCAACAAGGCATCTAAAAATGACAATTATCCACTACCCTCACTTGAAGAAGTGCTACATATAGTTAACAGTTGACAAATGATGTCCTTCTTGGATGAATTTTCTAGATATAACTAGGTAATGGTAGCAAGGGAATATCGGATGAGAATAGCTTTCACTATGAAGTGGGGAACTTTCACTTATAGAAGGATGTCGTTTGGATTGATAAATGTCAGGGCTACATTCTAGAGAGCAATGGGCTATGCTTTTCAAGAATTTATAGGAAAATGCATCATTATTTACATGGACGACCTTACTGTATTTTCTAAAGATAGAAGAGATCACGTTCGAGATCTTAGAGCGATAGTACATAAGTGTGAAACCTACGAAGTTTCATTAAATCCTAAAAAAATTATTTTCGAGGTGATTGAAGGTAAGTTACCAGGACATATCATTTCTGAACATGGTATTTCAATCAACCTAGATAGAGTGAATGCATTACTCAAGTTACAACCCCTGGGGAGTAGAAAATAGTTAAAGTCATATTTTGATAAGATTAATTTTGTTTGAAATTTATTATAGGGTTTGTTGAAATAGTGAAACAAATCAATGATATGTTAAAGAAAGATGCCAAAATAGAGTGGATGAATGAAGCTAAGACCACTTCAAAACTATAAAGGCTACAATCATAGAAGCACCGATATTGGTAAGCCTAGATTATGTTAAACCTTTTTATATTTACTCTTTTTCTTCTAGTCATACTTGTGCATCAATATTAACATAGAAAGGTGAAAATAAAGAAGAAAAACCAATTAGCACTCTGTTTAAGGAAGCAGAGCTAAGATATACAGATATTGAGAAATAAGCCTTTGCTTTGGTCAAAGCTATACGTAAGTTTAGACATTACATCCTCAAAAGTATAGTCAAAGCTATTGTTCTAGATTCAACGGTTAAAATGTTGTTAACATAGAGCGAGATCGGAGAAAAGAGAGCCAAATGGGTCACCATTTTACAAGAATATGATTTAGAAATCATACCCATGAGGTTGTTCTAGGGACAAGCTTTGGTTAAATCCATTGTAGAAATAGACCCGCAAATTTTGAGTCAACAATATACTTTGGATGTAAACGATCAATAGGACTGGTATTCAGACATTCGACATTATTTGGTTAGCCATACTTTCCTTGATCATATGCAAAGAAATCAAAGAAGAGCCCTTAAGATAAAATCACAAAGTTACATGATTAAAGGAGGAGCTCTATTTGAAAGAAATCATGAAAAAATTTATTTAAGATGTTTAAATAGAAAAGAAGCTAATAAAGTGTTGTAGGGACTACATGATAAATTTGGAATAGCTGATGGAGCACCCCTAGCCACTTCACACCTCATTCTGAGAGTTGGTTACTACTGGCCAACAATTTTTAAAGATACCTACGAACACACCAAACACTATTATACATGTCAAACAATATTAGATAAAGGAAGATTCAATGCTCAACCATTACAACCAGTGATGGAGATGCATCCCTTTTCACAATGGGGATAGGAGTTTATTGGAACCATCAATCTTCCATCTTCCACTGGTCATAGATTTATATTGACTACTACAAACTATTGTACCGGATGGATAGAGGCATGTCCTAGCAAGCAATGCACTACATATGTGGTCATCAAATTCTTGGAAGACAATATTATCACTAGGTTTGGAACGCCATATGCATTGGTATGTGATAATGGTCCCACTTTTTCTTCATTAAAATTTTCTAATTGGGCATTTGAATATGGCATAACACTAAAATTTTAATCTAACTATCATCCACAAGGAAACGAACTAGCTGAATCATCAAATAAAAATTTGTTGGATATAATTAGAAAATTGATTGAAAAGAACCCTAGGGAATGGAATTCTTTGTTAAAATTTTCCCTTTGGGTGGATTGTACTAGAATGAAAGATGCATTAGGGAATTCTCCTTATCATTTAGGCTATGGGGTAGATCCTATACTACCAATAAATTTAAAAATCCCTACTTGGCAGTTCACACAAGAATATATTGGATTAGATGACCAAACAAAATCCATATTGTTGCAATTGATGCATTTAGATGAGAAACGTACTCGAGCTATAAATCATTTTTCTATGCATCAATCTATGATAAAAATATGGTTTGATAAATGAGCTAGATTAAAGACTTTTAGAAAATCTGATTTGGTCCTATATTGGAATAAAGCTCTTGAACATAAAGTTGAAAATGGTAAATTCGACAAATTATGGACATGCACATACAAAATTTCTGAAATCTTGGGTGATAGTACTTATAGGTTGAAGTCTTTGATTGGTGAAGATATCCCATTTCCTATCAATGGGAAGTTCCTAAAGCATTATTTCCAATCATAAGTAAAGTCTTTTGTAAATAGTTTTTTCTTTTGTAAATAGTTATTTTTTGTAAATAGTTATTTTTATAAATAGTTTTTTTAAGTAGTCATTTGTTGCTTTTGTTTTACATTTTTTTTGGTGTTTCATTGTTCAACTTTATGGTAATTGGCAACCTTTGAAGGTGTACAAGCCAATAGAATGTCAAATCCAAAACCTTAATCTATATCATGATCGAAAATAGTCTTCCATTTATAAATTGTTTGAGAATTGTTCAATTCTTTATACTCTGATTAGCATGAATCATTTAATTGATGTTGAGCTACAAAAAAATACATTTAAATCATTCTACTGAAATTTGGGATAGTAGTTGTTTGCATTAATTGAAAAATCAAAAGAATACCTTTCCTACCACTATAATTCCCAACCTAATAGTGGACTTCATTGCTTGCAAGTTGATAAAAGAGCTATCATTGAAATAAAAAAAGTGAAAAATGAGCTATCATTGCTATATCTAAAAAAGGAGGAAGAAGAAGACTATCAACTCTTTAGGCCATCCAAATAACTCTACCAGGGCTATAGAAACCTGATCAGTAGTAGAGTTATGTTTGGGGGAATTACGGAGATAAGCTTGTTGGGGCTATGGACGCTTGACTAGCAGCAAGGCTCTATCCTTGGTTGGCTTAAAAGGAATTATCATATTATGTAGATTAATGCAAATGGTTTCTATTTCTAAGTTTACTATGGTAGAAATAATCAATTGCACACACGCGAGCTTAGTAATACTTAATCTTGCATGCTAGCCAAAGTGAAATACGAATGTGGAATAAGGATCCTATGATTTATAATTAGAAGACTAAATAAAGTTGGTACATTGATGTTAAATCTGGAATTGACTTTCTATTGTTTTGTTTAGTGGTGCAGGAGCACCTACCTTAAAAACAGGCATATTTTGATGTTTTGATTTTAAATCATTTCCTTTTTGTTGTGCAAGGTCCTAATTCCTTTTAGGATGTGTAAGGGGACATTTTTAGAGCTTATCTAAACTTAAAAATAAATTGGGAAGTCTTTTGTAGGCGTTTCCTAAGTTTTTGGGAAAAGTTCGAAAACACACTATGTTTTCAAACTGCATGTTTTTTTGCTATTCTTGGTTAAAAACGTGAACCCTAATGTAACCTAACTACTTCTTGACATTGTAAAAGGTGTTTTTCGACCTGGAGAAGAGGTTGGAAGATTGGTGGCATGGCAGTTTTATGAGAAAGTGAATAGAACAGTGATTTTGTTGAAGAAAAATATAGTTTTCTGTTTTGTTTTCTGGAAACAGTGATTTAATGAATTGATTTAGGCATTTGGATATTTGTTACATAATGTAGGGAAGTAATTTCAATCATTCTTGTGACTGTATAGTCAGTTAACCCATCGCTATTTCCTTTTCTTGTTATTTTGTGGTTTTGTGTTTTGCAGTTTTGACTGTTAAAAATAAAAAAAAATGGAGTTCTAGCCTATTTCCTGGCCGTACCAAGAAGTATGGGAACAAAGGAAGCTAGGTTAGAATCCACACCTGTACATAGTGTAAATAAAGAATGCTTTTTGAGAGTTGTCAGCATGCTAAATGATTTTTCCTAGGCGAGACAGTGAGAACCCGGCTAGGAAAAGCTTGAGGACAGCGTGAATAACCTGTAGGGGATTGAAGTTTTTTAAGAAATTATTTTTTGAGGATTTAGGGGAGTGTCTTGGCTTTGCATGGTGACAAGGAAGAGCCTTTAACAAGCCATTTTCATGAATAAATTTTCACCAGTCCTAAACTGGTTCTGAACAGTTTTGAAACCCTCGTGTTCTTGGCTCCTTTTGCATTTGGGCAGTGTTCGGCCTGTAGAGGCTCAAAACCTCAAGAATATTTAAGTTGTTGGCATGGGAATCATCAACACCAAAAGAAAAACTCAGGTCATTTGGGGAGTTTAGGAGAAAATTGCATTTTTCTCTGTCAAGAGGCCTAACTGGGCTTCTAGCATTGTAGCCCTTCCAAACCCTCAATTGGTGTTTTAGTGAAAGCGATGGAGGATTGGGTTATGAAGGCTATTCAAGAACCTTTAGAAGATTGATTTGAAGCTATGGAAGCTACTTACACCCCTGCAACAAGATTTGGAGGTATTAGTGATTCACTAGTCTTTAAGTGGATTAAGGGCTAGAAGGTGAAGGTGAGGGAAAACACCAGGAAATTCTTGGTAGCAGCAAATTGGAAAATGATAGCAGGGTTGGCAATCTAACCAGGGGTGCCTAAATAGTAGGGGACCTACAGGTTGAGTGGTGGATGAGATATCACCAAAGAGGTTATCAAATTGTGACCCAGAGCATTGAGTCAGTGAGTGATTCAATCCAACCCTCGTCCTATCAGATTGGTATCAGAGCCCAGCTAAAGATTTGGGAAAGGAATCTTGCATGTCAGACATAGAATCAAGTGATACTTCCACCATGGTGACCAATGCAGAACTGGAAAAGATGGTTGAAGAGCAGGAAGAAGACAATAAGCAGTTGAGGGAAAGAATAGCTCAACTTGAGGCAGCAATGAGGAGTGCACAGTTTGAAGGAAGAATTTTGAAAGAAGAAGAGGTTGCAAAGGAAGATAAGACCCCTGAACATGACCTCGTCTTGAAGGAGGAGCCTTTCTTGAAGGAATTAAAAGCTTTGAGTGGAAAATCACTTGAAGGAGTGCCAATATTTAGTGGAAAGATGGAACCTGACTTAGTCATGGACTGGATAGAAGGAATGGAGAACCACTTCGAATGTGATGGAGTTACAGAAGCACAGAAGGTGAAGGTTGCAAAGTCAAGGTTGAGAGGATCAGCGTTAACTTGGTGGAAGTTTGTCCAGACTGAAAGGGAGAAACAAGGTAAGTAGCCCATATCAACCTGGAAAGGAATGGTTGCTAAAGTGAAAGAAGCCTATATGCCAGATGATTATGAAATTCAGCTCCACAAGAAGAGGCCGAGTTTAAGACAAAAAGACCAAGATGTAAACACCTACATGGAAGAGTTTCAGAAGCTTTGTTTGAGATCGAATGTGGCAGAAGATGAGAGCCTAAAAGTGGCTAGATACATAAATGGATTGAAGTGGAATATACAGGAGGAGATGGCTTTGCTCAGCCCCAAGACAGTCCACCAATGCTATCAGCTAGCTATCAAGATTGAAGAGAGGAATAAAAGGAAGCATGATCAGTCCTCTAAGGGTAGAGGAAGAGGTAGAGATCAAAAAGGACAGCGTGGAGGTTACCAAGGAAGAGGTGGTGACCAAAGAAGCCAAGGTGAATCCAAGCTTACTGAGCATGGAGGTGAAAACTCATCAAGGGGAGGATTTAATAGAGGAAGAGGACCTCAAGGGGGTTCAAACAGAGGTAGAGGAGCAGGAAGAAGTAACTCTTACTTTGCCACTATGAAGTGTTATAACTGCAATCAGCTAGGCCATCCAGCTTATAGATGCCCGGAGAAAGCTTCATCTAGCAATGAGAAAAGAGTAGCTTATGCACAAGAGGACATCGTGAGTGTAAAGACACCTGAGATTAGTCACATAGAATCAGAAGTAGGTGAAAATATGATGTTTAATAGAGTGTTGATCAGACAACCGGTCAAGGAAGAACCCAAGCAAAGGAGAGCTTTGTTTCGAGCAAGGTGCAAGATATTGGGAAAGGTATGCAAGGTTATTGTAGATTCTGGTTCTACGGACAATATCATCTTTGAGGAGGCAATAAATAAGTTAAAATTGCGGAAGGTACCTCATGCCAATCCCTACAAAGTCACATGGTTGAACAAAGGGCAAAGTGTCTTAGTGAATGAGCAGGTTACAGTGGAATTTTCAATAGGAGGCTACAAAGACAAGTTGGTTTGTGATGTGCTACCCATGGATGCATGCCACCTTCTTCTTGGCAGGCCATGGCAATATGATAGAGGTGTTGTATATCATGGAAAGGAGAATACCATAGAATTCACGAAGGATGGAAAAACCTTCAAGCTGCAATCGTTGATTGAGGAAGATGAAGGGCAGTCCAAGGTTCCAAACATTATGTTGAGCAGTGGTAAAGAGTTTATCAAGGACCTACACCAAGGGAATGAAGGGTATGTGATTATGATGCAGCCCAAAGAAGAGGAAAAGGCTGAAAGGATAGTGTTACCAGCAGCAGTCCAAAACTTGCTTGACAAATACAAGAGCATAGTGAGTGATGGAACACCATCAACTCTACCACCCAAGAGAGCAATAAGTCATCAAATTGACTTCATACCTGGAGCCTCATTGCCTAACAAAGCAGCATACAAACTAACCCCTGAGCAGAACAAAGAGGTGGCAAGACAAGTGGAAGAGTTGCTGAATCAAGGTCTGATTCAAAAGAGTATTAGTCCATGTGCAGTCCTAGTTGTTTTGGCAACAAAAAAAGGAGGTAAATGGAGACTTTGTACTGATTCTAGAGCAATAAATAGAATCACAATTAGGTATAGATTTCCAATACCTAGGATTGAAGATTTATTGGATTGCCTTGGAGGTGCAAAATTTTACACTAAGCTAGATCTTAAGAGCGGGTATCACCAAATCAGAATTAAGGAGGGTGATGAATGGAAGACAGCTTTTAAGACAAACGATGGTTTATATGAGTGGAAAGTGATGCCATTTGGCCTCTCGAATGCCCCTAGCACGTTCATGGACTAATGAATGAGGTGCTTAAAGATTTCACAGGGATTTTTGTGGTAGTTTACTTGGATGACATACTGATTTTCAGTAAGACAGCAGAAGAACATTTGAAGCATGTAGAGATGGTACTCAAAAGGTTGCAAGAAGAACAGTTGGCAATCAACCTTGAGAAGTGTGAGTTCTTCAAACAAGAGCTTGTGTATCTAGGCTTTGTGGTATCCAAGGAACGTTGAAGATGGATCCAAGTAAGGTGGAAGTTATCCTAAACTGGCCTACACCAACCACAGCAACTGAGGTAAGAAGTTTTCATGGTTTGGCTCAGTTTTATAGGAAGTTTATAAGGAATTTTAGTGGTATATGTGCACCAGTGTTAGATACAATCAAGGGTGGTCAGAAAACAAAGTTTAAATGGACACTAGAGGCTGATAAAGGGTTTGAAAAGCTGAAACAAGAGGTAGCAACCCAACCTATACTTTTGTTGCCTAGTTTTGATAAGTTATTCACAGTTGAGTGTGATGCAAGTGGAGTAGCAGTAGGAGGAGTCCTTAGTCAAGAAGGTAGGCCTGTAGCCTTCTTTAGTGAAAAACTTAATGAATCTAAGCAAAAATACTCCACCTATGATCTGGAACTCTATGCTTTAGTGCAATCCCTTAGGAAATGGAGGCATTATTTGCTTCCCAAAGAGTTTGTGGTCTTCACGGATAACCAGGCACTTAGTTATATCAATACCCAGGAGAAGTTAAGCAATAGGCACTTGAAATGGATGGAGTACATTCAAGCTTTCACATTTACCATTAAGCACAAGAAGGGACAACAAAACAAAGTGGCAGATGCATTAAGCAGGAGGATGTTGACAGTCCAAGAGATACAGCTGAAAAGCATAGGATTGGAAAGTTTTAAGGATCTCTATGGTGATGACGAAGACTTTTCCGAAGCCTACAAGGTATGTTCAGACTTTGCAAATCATTTTCACAGTCAATATGCTGAGTATACATTGCAAAATGGGTTGTTATTCAAGGGTAATCTGTTATGTGTCCCAAGAGGATCAATGAGAGAAAATCTGATCCAAGAAAAACACAATGGCAGTCTTAGTGGGCATTTTGGTATTAACAAAACTTTAGAGCTGGTACAAAGGTTTTACTATTGGCCTAAGTTAGCACGAGATGTCAGAAAGTATGTTGAACAATGTGTTGTTTGCATGAAAGCAAAAGGGGGAGCTAGCAATGCTGGGTTATATCAGCCTTTGCCTATTCCGAACAGACCATGGGAGTGTGTGAGCATGGATTTTGTGGTGGGTCTTCCCAAGACTAAATCTGGTTTTGACAGTGTTTTTGTAGTTGTGGACAGATTTAGCAAGATGAGTCACTTTATTCCTTGCAAGACTACACACGATACAAGCTACATTGCTCATCTATTTTTCAGGGAAGTTGTGAGAATCCATGGATTGCCATTGAGTATTGTTTCTGACAGGGATGTAAAATTCATGAGTCATTTCTGGAAAACACTATGGAACAGATTGGGAACTAATTTTTCATTTGGATCAGCTTACCATCCTCAGACCGATGGTCAAACCAAGGTGGTTAATAGAGTGTTAGGTAACCTATTGAGGTGCTTGACAAAGGAATATGGACAGACCTAGGATATGGTGATTTCCCAAGCTGAATATGCATATAATGATAGTGTGAACAGGACTACAGGAAAAAGCCCATTTGAAGTTGTGTATGGGATGCACCCAAGGGGAATTTGTGAGCTTAGAGACCTTGGAACAATGGAGAATAGGAGTGGACATGCAGAAGACTTCACTCAAACCATGAAGGAGATTCATGAGCAGGTTAAGAGGACAATCACAACAGCAACACAAAAGTTGAAGGACAAAGTTGATGAGTCAAGAAGAGATGTGCAGTTTCAAGTGGGTGATAATGTGATGGTTCACCTCAACAAATACAGATTGCAGAAGGGGATTTCCACCAAGTTGCAAATGAAACGTGTAGGACCATGCAAGGTGATAGCTAAGTATGGAAAGAATGCATACAAGGTGGAACTTCCATCGGATTTGGGCATATCTCCAGTCTTCAATGTTGCTGATCTGATCAGGTACAAGGGTACAGTCAATGATGAAGTTCAGAACAGTCAGGAAATCTTTAAAGATATCAGTAATATACCCCTTCCAAGTCAAGAGAAAGCTCAGGCAGAGAAGGTCTTGGAGTCCAGGGTGAAGAAAGCAACAAGGAATAAGGTATACATGGAGCACCTTATCAAGTGGAAGAGCAAACCTGACTCAGAGGCTACGTGGGTAGAAGAGGATCAATTAAAGAAGCTTGGCATTGACCTGAAACTGATACCACCTTCCAGTTCTTCGTCTTTGTGCTGAGAGGGGGAGAATGGTGCAGGAGCACCTACCTTAAAAACAGGCATATTTTGATGTTTTGATTTTAAATCATTTCCTTTTTGTTGTGCAAGGTCCTAATTCCTTTTAGGATGTGTAAGGGGACATTTTTAGAGCTTATCTAAAATTAAAAATAAATTGGGAAGTCTTTTGTAGGCGTTTCCTAAGTTTTTGGGAAAAGTTCGAAAACACACTGTGTTTTCAAACCACATGTTGTTTTCCATTCTTGGTTAAAAACGTGAACCCTAATGTAACCTAACTACTTCTTGACATTGTAAAAGGTGTTTTTCGACCTGGAGAAGAGGTTGGAAGATTGGTGGCATGGCAGTTTTATGAGAAAGTGAATAGAACAGTGATTTTGTTGAAGAAAAATCTAGTTTTCTGTTTTGTTTTCTGGAAACAGCGATTTAATGAATTGATTTAGGAATTTGGCTATTTGTTACAGAATTTAGGGAAGTAATTTCAATCATTCTTGTGACTTTATAGTCAATTAACCCATCGCTATTTCCTTTTCTTGTTATTTTGTGGTTTTGTGTTTTGCAGTTTTGACTGTTAAAAATTAAAAAAAATGGAGTTCTAGCCTATTTCCTGGCCGTACCAAGAAGTATGGGAACAAAGGAAGCTAGGTTAGACTCCATACCTGTACATAGTGTAAATAAAGAATGCTTTTTGAGAGTTGTCAGAATGCTAAATGATTTTTCCTAGGCGAGACAGTGAGAACCTGGCTAGGAAAAGCTTGAGGACAGCGTGAATAACTTGCAGGGGATTGAAGTTTTTTAAGAAATTATTTTTTGAGGATTTAGGGGAGTGTCTTGGCTTTGCATGGTGACAAGGAAGAGCCTTTAACAATCCATTTTCATGAATAACTTTTCACCAGTCCTAAACTGGTTCTGAACAGTTTTGAAACCCTCATGTTCTTGGCTCCTTTTGCATTTGGGCAGTGTTCGGCTTGTAGAGGCTCAAAACCTCAAGAATATTTAAGTTGTTGGCATGGGAATCACCAACCCAAAAATAAAAACTCAGGTCATTTTGGGATTTTAGGAGAAAATTGCATTTTTCTCTGTCAAGAGGCCTAACTGGGCTTCTAGCATTGTAGCCCTTCCAAACCCTCAATTGGTGTTTTAGTGAAAGCGATGGAGGATTGGGTTATGAAGGCTGTTCAAGAACCTTTAGAAGATTGATTTGAAGCTATGGAAGCTACTTACACCCCTGCAACAAGATTTGGAGGTATTAGTGATTCACTAGTCTTTAAGTGGATTAAGGGCTAGAAGGTGAAGGTGAGGGAAAACACCAGGAAATTCTTGGTAGCAGCAAATTGGAAAATGATAGCAGGGTTGGAAATCTAACCAGGGGTGCCTAAATAGTAGGGGACCTACAGGTTGAGTGGTGGATGAGATATCACCAAAGAGGTTATCAAATTGTGACCCAGAGCATTGAGTCAGTGAGTGATTCAATCCAACCCTCGTCCTATCATTTAGTTTTATTGGTTGCTAGTTGTTGTGTGGTCTCACAACATGCCCCATTTTTTCCCTTGGAAAAATGTAGACCCCTTTTTTAACCTTTTTTCCTTTTCTCTTTTTGCTTACACTTAATTCCTTGTTGTTTTGTTGTTTGGTTGGTTGTTGTTTTTTCTTTCATTTTCACTTGGCCTCTTTGTTGTTGTATTCTTTTGTTTCCCATATTCTGTGTTTTGGCCTTTTCACAAAGTTTTACATGTTACCAGAAACTAGAGTCCCAGAGTCCTGCATCTGTGCCAGGGGAATTTGTATATTCATTTGATTCTAGCTTCGCTTGGTATTTCATTGACCAGAGTTGTCAATCCCAGTAGTTTGCTTCTTTTACTAGAGTTTGGTATTTCTATTGTTTCCTTTTTCTCAGAAGTCGGGAATCAAAGAGTCTATTTTGAAAATTTTCAATCTATCTCTCAGACTCGATTTCTAGTCTTTCCTCTTGTTCCAGTTTTCTCTTTCCTTAGAGGGTACTTCCCCAATCCTGGTGTTTATTCTTTTTCGAAGGAAATACCAAAAAGTTAATCTTAGTGATCATCAATCGATCACATATCTTTAATGACATATACCTTACAAAGAATCAATGTGACATTTGATTTCCATGTATAATCATCATGACTTCTTTCTTCTGTAGTAATGAGCTAGTGCATAAATCTAGGTGTTCATGATTTGGACCATAATCTGTAATGATTGCACCTTTATTTTACTAATTAATGTGAAATAAAAGGTAATTAATGAAGGTGGCAAACTACCTATATACTTGGCACCACCTCAAGCATGCAATTACTTTTCCAGCACTCCACTTTGCATCGTATTGTAGATTTGTGAAGGACATTGAAGTAACAAAATGACATCGGTGGGCAAGGAGAGGTAAATTTAGAGAAACCAAGACACAACTAACAGGGTTTTGAAATTGCATTATGAAATATCACCATTATTAACCAGAACTAGGTATGTTTCGAATAATTGATATTTTTGTTAAGTGTTTCTCAAGTTGAAAAATCTTGATAATGGTATTTCCATTCAGAAATTGAAATGTTGCTTATTCTCCAATTTCTTGAATTTAATTGAAAATGAATTGAAATTTTTATAAACTGTAAGTTTTGGTTAAATTTAGCCCTAACTCACACCCAAGACACATATATTCTGAAAATTGCAGAACACATTATACAAAATGAGCACTTATGATGCAAGGATAGAAGATGAATTCAAGTATTGCAACTCACAAGTCATACCCATAAACGTAGTGGTTATAGAAACTCATATGGGATGTTCTTCCGACATTGAAATCCATTCATGACTATTACAAGAGAATGCCTCTCAATGTACCAAGAATGTTGTGGAAAATGGGTTACTTCTTGCAGGAGGGTTTCTGCCAACAATGGAGGCTGCTGAATTAGTTATGCAATGTATAACTCACTATAACCCAACCAAGAGGATCATTGAGAAAGAAGGGAGAATTTATTTAGACTTATCACAGAAAGGAATCATATGCACATTTGGTCTCCCCATTTACACATAGATGTATAATGTTGATATAAAGGCTAAAAACAAGACATATTGGAACGTTGAAGAGTGTAATAGAGAAATTATGAGCACCCAATGGTGCCAAGAGCCAATTACACAACCAACCAAGGTAATTCAGAGGTCTATGTTCAAACAAGAAATGAGAGAAATTATAACTTTGGTGAGTAGAGTAGCTGGTTTAAGAGATGCAAGAAAATTTGAACCCTAGATGTTTGTGATAATATCCCACATGATAGAGGATCTTGTAGAATTGCGTTGGGGAAAGTTGATAAGCAATAAACTATATGAATGGATTACTACATTTCCCAAAAATAGATGCGTTTACATGTCATCGTATGTTATTTACTCTTGTGCTATGAGAGCCAGTAAACAAGGGTTGAGACAAATTGGTACTATGGGCACAAAGGTTGGTAATAGTTTGATATATGCACATCTACTCCAGATCACCATCAATTGGTATAAAGATGATTATAATAAATTTAATGATTTGTTCTCCATAAAATTGGTTAAAACAATGGAAGGTGATAAAGTGAAGAGATTATCCTTGGAAGCACAAAGTGCCATTCGGGCAATAGGAGGATGGTACATACAGTTCCCAACTTAATCCTACACCAAAGTGGAGGGATTTGATGGACATTCATTCATTCTACCAATATAGATAAAATTGTTTTATTAGAATTGGTGAGATAGTTGAAATGGTCTTAGGCTCTTTATAGCCATTCTCACAAAAATGCCTCTTTTAAATTTACCATTACAAGAGGAAATTATAAGTGCAATGCAATTAAAGTAACTAACTTGTGTGAAGAAAAACTGAGGACATACCATTTTGAAGATTTCCCACTCCAGAGAGTGTATTATTATAATGAAGGAAATATTTCTAAAAATATAGTTGGTTTTTTGTGCTCATGTGCCACATTTAGAAGATTATGTTGGCAGCACAAGGGTAGACAACTAAGAGGGGGGTGAATCAGTTGTCATAGAAATTCAAAACTTATTGAATTTATTAACATTATTCTTAGATATGATTAATAATCGTGAAAGCATAAATCATCAACATATCAGAAACACACATAACACCAAGATTTTTTGCGTGGAAACCTTGTTAGGGGAAAAACCACGGTGGAGGTCAGTCCATAAGATTATACCCTATTAAAAGTGTAAAGAATGAAATGGGGAATGGACATGAATTTCAAGAACACTGCCTTGAGCTCACTGCTCAATTATAACAAGGTTTACTTCCCAAAGGAAGACACACTATCTTACAAAAACATTCAGATTACATTCACAGGGATTTGAACTGACAAAACATCTGCTAATGCTTGATTACAGTTCTGGTTAAACACATGGAAAATTCTTCACTCTTTTTCACTCTTCTTCACACTTTTCTCTTCCTTCAAAATATTTAGAACATTATTCACAAACACACTATGCAAGAACACCTTCAAATGGGATAAACAATCACTTATATATATCTACAACAAGAAATTACATTGTTACATTTCGGCTTCAACAAAATAATAAAATGAATATAAAATGTCAACCCAAATCAATAACAATTATTAATGTGAATCAACCAAGGTCGCCCACAACATAGTGAAGAACCAAAATAACATCTTTGAACATGAACCACCTTCAAAAATTATTCCTCGAAGATCCACAACATGCTACAATCACCTTGTCAGCCATGAACATGAAAAACATGAATACACAAGGGAAAATCACCAATCGTGAGCACAAAAATCAATGCAGACATGTAACACAGATAGAGAATGATCTAAAAACATCCAAAAACATCATGAATTGCTAGAGAAGCATACACAATAACTAAACTTACTATAATTGCATCATCTTCATTTAGGAGCGCCAACTAAAGCAATAATAAAACTGTCAGAATACAAATCTTCATAACTCAATCAATTCTTCACACAAATAATTGAAACTCAATGTGGATAAACTAGATATAGTAAAAAAAAAAACCCTTCATTCCACAACCTCTAATCATCAATGTATTGAACTCACCAACAGACTGAACTTCACTTCACTACTGACAACCTGCAACTCATTTCATTATAAATTGCTCAATATCCTCGACATATACAATCTTAAGCACATTAATGCCAATAGTGTTGACATCAATGAAAACCACATATCAGCAACACAACCAAAAAATCCAAAAATCTCCCCCTTTGGCATTGATGGAAACACGTGATGTGAAAAGCACCATCAACGCAACTATCTCTTAGCACTTACTACCCCTTACATTCTAACGCTTTTCTCCTCAACTCTTTCTCGTGACTCTTCGCCTCAGATAATTCACAATTTTTTCAGATTGTTCTTCTCCCCCTTTGAAATCAATGGCAAATATCTCTAAGCTTTGAACCACATATCTAAACATTTGAACATTTGACTACTCCCCCTGAGTAGTAGCCACTACAACATCAATCCGGATCAATATATGACTATGAAATGCAAGGAATAATGCAAAGAAATGCATCTTAGTTATGATTAGGAAGGGTAATCACCCCTAACTTCCCTCTGACATAATCAAAATTATCCTTAGGCAATGACTTGGCAAAGATGTCTGAAATCTACTCCTTAGTAGGCACATACTCCAATCTGACTTCCTTTTCACTCACCTTCTCTCTCAAATATTGAAACTTGATAGATATATTCTTGGTATTTGAATGAAGCACCAGATTCTTAGAAATGTTAATTGCACTTGAATTATCATAGAATATAGAAATAGTCTCATCATACACAACTCTAATATCTTTCAACATCTGCTTCATCCACAATACTTGAGTATAATTGTTAGTAGCAACAATGTATTTTTCCTCTGTAGTAGATAAAGAAATGGCATTCTAATTTTTACTTAACCATGAAATCAACTTCTTTCCCAAGAAAAATGTGCCACCACTAGTAATTTTTTTGTCATTCACATCTCCTGCCCAATCAACGTCAGTAAAGGAACTCAAGATCTAAGATCATCATCTTTAAGATATCACAAGCCAAAATCAACTATTCCCTTCAAGTATCTAAAAATCCTCTTCACAACAGTCACATGAGATTCCTTAGGATCAACTTGAAATCTTGCAACAATACATTTAACATTCATAATATCAGGTCTAGTTTGAGTTAAATACCACAATCCACCAATCATTGATCTGTATCTAATCTAATTTTCCTTCGATGAATCATCATCTTGTGTCAACTTACATATGGTCACCATAGGTTTATCGACTGGCTTTGAATATTTCATACCAAATTTCTTCAGTAATTCCTTCACATACTTGGATTGAGATATAAAGATCCCTTTATTTAACTAAGTAATTTGCAATCCCAAAAATAATTCCATCTCTCCAATCATTGACATCTCAAATTCACTCTACATCTCATCAACAAACTTCATGCACAAACTATCATCTCCTCCAAAAATAATATCACCAACAAAGACTTCCACAATCAAATATTTATCATCATCAATCTTGAAATACAGATTACTATTAGCAGTACCATTTTTAAATCCAAGCTTCAACAAATAATTGTCCAATCTGGCATACCATGCTCTAGGGACTTGCTTAAGTCCATACAATGCTTTCTTCAACCAACAAACCATATCTCCCTAATTAGTCAATTGAAATCCATCAGATTGCTCAACATACACCTCTTCTTCCAACTCACCATTTAGAAATGTTGGCTTGACATCCATATGATAAACCTTGTAGATTTTGTAAGCAACATAAGCAAGAAATAGTCTCACAGCTTTAATCCTAGAAACAAGGCAAAGGTTTCTTCAAAGTAAATTCCTTCCATTTGAGAATATCCTTTACAAACTAGTCTTGCTTTGTTTCTAACAACTTCACCTTGCTCATTCAGTTTGTTTCTAAAGACCCATTTAGTTCCAATTACATTTTTGTCTGTAGGTCTAGGAACAAGAATCCATGTATCATTTTTCTCAATCTATAGTAGCTCTTCTTTCATTGCTTCAACCTAGTGCTCATCTTTACATGCTTCATTCACACTATTAGGCCCAATCTTTGAAATCAAACAATATTCTTATGCAATATTCCTCCTATTCTGGATACCTTTATTCTTATCACCTATAATCTAATCTTATGAATGATTTAATCTTACATACCTCAGAGTCTTAGGATATTCTTGAACATTAGGCTCTTGTGATCTCTCTTCTACACTTTCACTATTTTCTTTTTCCTCTTGATTTTCTTGATTCACCGGAATGATCTGAACTTGATTTGAAGTCTGATCTTTCTTTCCTTTGTTTGTATTGTCATTTTGATCATTAGATTCATATTCACAAGTTCTAGATGGTTTAGCTATGCCTTCATCAACCTTGACATTTTCAATTTCAACCATTTTCCTCAATCTCTTATTGTAGCACCGGTAGCCCTTGATTTTAGTAGAATAACCAAGAAAGATACCTTCATCACTCCTAGCATCAAACTTTCCTATATCTTCATCTCTTTTGATAAAACATCTACTCCCAATTTTTTTGAAATATCTAACAGTGGATTTATGACCATACTATAGCTCATAAGGATTCTTACTAGTATCACCTTTGATTTGTACTCATTTAAGTGTATAATCAATAGTACTCACAACTTCTCTCTGGTAGATATGAGAGACATTTCCTTCCAACATCATAGTTCTAGCAACTTCTTCAATTTTCCTATTCTTCCTTTCCACAAATCCATTTTGTTGAGGGAATTATGGTGTAGATAATTGTCCTCTTTATTCCATGTTCTTCACAAAAAGAAATAAACTCATGAGAAGTGAATTCACAGCCTCTATCTAATCTCATAAATTTAATCTTTAGACCTGTCTCTATCTCAGCCAGAGCCACATCATTCTCCCTTATGAAAGTAACCCACATCATTCTAGAATAATCATCAATAAGCAACATGTAATACCTATAACATTGTAAAATTTTGATTCTAGAAGGACCACACAAGTCAGTATGCACAAGTTCCAACAATTCATTTGAACAATGTTGTTTGCTTCAAAATGAAATTCTAGTTTTCTTCCCTAACTGACATTCCTTGCATATGGCATTAGTAGGTTTCATCAACTTAGAAAGATCTCTCACAGCCTTAGTAGAACTTATCTTGACAATATTATCAAATTTTACATGACACATTCTCCTATGCCACAACCAACTTTCATCAACTTGAGCAATCAAACAACTTTTACTAGCAACACTCAAGTGAAAGATATTGCCTTTTGTTTTTGTACCTGATGCAATCACATTTTCGGAACTCCCCAATATTCTACACTTTCCATCCTTGAACTAAATATTGTATCCCTTATCAACCATCTATCCAACACTTAAAAGATTATGCTTCAAGCCTTCTACATATAGGACATGATCAGTATTATGCTTACCATCAAGAGAAATACATCCTCTGCCACAAATCACATGAGCTTTATCATCACCAAATCTCACAACACCACCATCATACTTTTACAAGCTTACAAACTTACTTTTATCTCCTGTCATGTGATGTTAACATCCACTGTCAATCACCCATTCATCTTTCTCTTCAACTCAAGCAGCTAGGGCTTTCTCCACATCTGTACAACTAGCAAATTTAGTAGACATAGGATTATTTTCCTTGATAGCAATAAATACCCATTCGTCTTCACTTGCATTCCCTTTATTAGATTCATTATCTGTCACACCTTCATCAGTAGCATAATAACACTTTCTTTGAAATCTAGGCTTGTTAGGTCTTGACTTAGGAACTCTTTCCAGACACCTTGATGCAAAATGACCTATCTTATCACAATAAAAACATTTAATAGGAAACTTCCCTTTATACTTACCTTTTCCTTTGCCTTCTCTTTTGACAATAAGTGCTTCAATCTCATCTAGTTCTCTATCTTCTTCTTCAATTTGTCTCATTTCTTCCTCATACCCGAATACCTTTCTAGAAGAATTTTCACCCAAATCATATCTCAGTTTGTCTCTTCTAGAAGTAGTAGCTTTGAATGCAGATTCTACCTTAGGAAGGGCATCACCAAATTCACTCAACTCAAAAGTAGTAAGCTTACCAATCAACATATCTTTGGTAACATTTGTCACAGTCCGGAGCTCTTCAATAGTTTTTGACTTTTTTGTTAGAAACGGGAAAGGATCTAAGCACTTTAGAAAAAATCTCCATGATACTTCTAACTATCCACTAGCACATCTAATACCACACAAAAGTTCATTCACTCTTTGCATGAAAGTAATAATGTTCTCATCATCACCCATTCTCAACATTTCATATTTCCCTTTCAGAATTTGTAGCTTAGCAATCTTCACATTAGCATCACCTTCATACAAAGTTTCCAAATTTTTCCAGATCTCATAAGTAGTCTTCAGATCCATCACATTAGTCATCTCAGAATTAGTCAAATCACTCAACAATGCTTCCTTAGCCTTGATATTGTACTCAGCATCCCTAATCTCAGCAGTAGTATTAAGACCATTTTGTGGGATAATATACCTATTACTTGTAATTCTCTAGTAGGGTTCACCAATGCATCTCAAATGACACTCCATTTGAGTCTTCCATAGAGAATAATTTGTTCCATCAAATCTCAGACTATCCTTCTTATATTTCAACATTTTGGATCACCTTAAGTTGTTAAACTTCTTCCAAGAAACCTACTCTGATACCAATTGTTGGCAACACAAGGGCAGACAATTGAGAGGGGGGGTGAATCAGTTGTCACAAAAAATCAAAAATTATTGAATTTATTAACCTTATTCTTAGATATGATTAATAATCATGAAAGCATAAATCATCAACACATCAGAAACACACATAACACCAAGTTTTTTTACGTGGAAACCCTGTTAGGGAAAAAACCATGGTGGAGGTCAATCCACAAGATTATACCCTATTAAAAGTATAAAGAATGAAATAGAGAATGCACATGCATTTAGGCACACTACCTAGAGCTCATTGCTCAATTACAACAAGGCTTACTTCCCAAAGGAAGACATACTATCTTACAAAAACATTTGGATTACATCCATAGGGATTTGAATTGATAAAATAGCATTTGCTAATGCCTTATTAGAGTTTCGGGTAAGCACATGAACACTTCTTCACTCTTCTTCACTCTTCTTCACTCTTCTTCACACTCTTCTCTTCCTTCAAAATATTTAGAACATTATTCACACAGACACTTTGCAATCACACCTTCAAATGGGATAAATAATCGCTTATATATATTCACAACAAGAAATTACATCATTACATGTTGGCTTCAACAAAATAATAAAATGAATATAAATTGTCGGCCCAAATCAATAACAATTACTAATGTGAATCAACCAAGGTCAGCCACAACATAGTGAAGACCCAAAATAATATCCTCGAACATGAACCACCTTCAAAAATTATTCCTCAAAGATCCACAACATGCTACAATCACCTTGTTGGCCATGAACATGAAAAACATGAACACGCAAGAGAAAATAACCAATCACGAGCACAACGATCAATGCAAAAGTGAACCATAGGTAGAGCATGATCTAGAAACATCCACAAACATCATGAATCACTAGAGAAGCATCCAAAACAATTGAACTTACTATAATTGCATCATCTTCATTCAGGAGCACAAATTGAAGCAACATAAAAACTGTTAGAATACAAATCTTCACAACTCGATCAAATCTTCATGTGGATATCTGAAACTCAATGTGGATAAACTAGATATACTAAAAAAAATCCCTTTAGTTCACAAACTTTGATCATCAACGTATCGAACTTCACTTCACCACTGACAACCTGTAACTCATTTCACTACAATTTTCTCAATATCCTTGACATATACAACATTAGGCACATTAATGCCAATAGTATTGAAAAAAATAACAACCACATATCAGCAACACAACCACAACATCCAACAGATTATTAGCTTAACTGTGAAAATGGGCACGTTGTAAGAGGAAGAAAATATGAAAGAATGTCTCTAAGATTTTCTCGGATGCTCAAACTTTATGATATTCCAGATCAGTTGGAAGAAGATGATGGTGAGGTGTTGAACAAGTTCTATAGTGAAGGCAGGGTATATTATTAACCCATTCTAGACTTAGGTGTTGATGATGAAGATATGACATCAATTGATGAGTTCACTAGACCAGTCTTATGGTATACACAACACTGGATTGATGATTTTTGCAAAGGTTTGAGACAAAGAGGAATTGAGCCTATCTTCTCAGAAGATAAAAGGAGGAAGAAAAGAGATGAGACAATATTTGAAAGTGGAGAGCCTACCAAGAAGATAAGGAAAACTAGTAAGGCGGCTCCGGGTATAAGAATTGAAGAAAGAACCCTTGAAATTACAAGACAAGAAGTTCCCATAAAACCATCTGATAAACAAAAAGATGCAGAAATAGGTAAAGATAAATCAAAAGCAAGACCTAAAGGTGCATCTTCCTCTACAACAAAACCAAGAAAAAGAGTGATTATTCATGAAGGAAAAAGACCAAAAGTAAATGTTGGTGCATAAACTAGGTCTGCATCTTAAAGGGCTGCAAAATTGTTTACCTCTTCCCCTTTTGGTAATATGGCTAGTATGAAACAAGTGTTGGGAGGGACTCCTATAGCTTTAGAAGAAATTTTTGAAGAAGATGAAGCTAGAATTAAAGAACAAGTGGAAAAATGGGGTGCTATGTGGGAGAAAGTGAAAGAAAAGAAGTCTAAAGGAAAACCCATGGCACATCTAGTGATAGAAGAAATTCAAGATATAGGTTCTAACCCCATAAATGTTGAAGAAGAGTTTATTCAAGGAACGCTCACTTCAGAGGTAGGAAACCCTAGCATACTTGAAATAGAAATAGGGGAGATTGGAAAGCAAGACCCTATTGATGAAAAAATTATTGAAGATACTCTTGATTCCCAAACTTCGATTGGGAATGTGCCAAATTTTGATGAACATTCATAGGTCTTTGAAGAACTAGAGAAAGGCCATGCAGAAATTGAAATTGAAATTGTAGAAGAGGAAGCTACACAGTTTTCAGGAGATGGAATTGAAAATGAAGATAATCCTAATGTAATAGAAAATAAATAAGAACATGTTCAAAGAGATGAAGTTGAAAATTTGGATAGATAGGAAAATATAGGTTTTCAAATAGAGGAGATAGTGTCAAACCCTACTAATCCCAAATCTATCCCAAATATCATTGAAGAAATTCCTATTTCAAATAATGTGACAAGTCAAAGAGAAGAAGTTTCTAAAACAAGTGGTAAAAAGGAACAACGAAATGTTACAAAGGTACAACAAGATGATGATACACCTAATTGGTTAATCAAAGAATTAGCTTCTCCAATGGAAGTGGAAGTACTACCTCTAATAATTTCATAAGAGAAGTAGATACTCTTAAACCTAGGTGCAAAGCAAAGATAAAACATGTCATACAGAGAAATGTAGATGGCAATAGAACTTTTCAAATAGCTACTACAACAGCTGATAAAGGCAGATATGAAATAACACCTAAGGAGTATAAGATAACAAGTATTAACCTTAGACACTCATCTTGGCAGCAAGAGTTAGAGGAAATAAAAGTGAATTTAAATGCTACTGTTTCGAAAGTGTAGAAATACAAGCAGAAGAAAAGAGAATTGAAAGAATGTGTTGCTACTTTGGAACATTTTATAAAGTCCTTAACTTTATTTGGTCGAGAACAAGATGAACTGCCCCAACATCCAGTGTTGATATCACAAGAACAAGTAGACGCAATTGCAATAGTTCATCATAAAATGAATATGTTTGAAGAATGGATTGAGTATTGGGTAAAGCAAAGAGAAGAATTTATTAAAGATATAATAAGGAAATATAAGGAAGCATACCACCATTCAAAGAAATCGAAAATATTTGAAGATGAGTGAAAATTTCGCCAGGAGCAAGTCATTGATTAAAGGTGAAGCATTGAAATTTTCATGCAATCAAATATCCAAGAGTTAATACAAGGTGATGTAATATTAGAATGTCAACTTCCATTTCCAAAAAAATGGAAGAAATAGTTGGAATGGGAAGGTGGCATGTTAATACAATGTATCAAAGGATTTGAAAAGGCCACCATAGAATGTAGAAAATTGATTGGTAAAAATAAAAAAATTATTGAATTATTAACACGTCAAGTTTTTGATCCCCAAACATTAGGAAATGAGGGAAAAGAAGCTAAAGCCTTCAAGGAATGGATAGAAAGAATAAATAGAGATCATGTTCAATTGATGACGTGGGAGGTCATTGATGAGATTATACATTGCAAAAATATTATAGCCAGCTATGAAGCAGATAAACTGCAGAAGAATGATATCATACTCCAAGTACCTGAAGAATATATTAGGCTCAAGCTCACTTGGAAAGCAATACAGAGGATTTCAAAAGAATGTATGCATCAAGTATTGAGTGCTTATTGAGAGTATCATTTGAAGAAAGGTGAAGGAAGAATCCCAGAGCCCAAGTCATTAGGAAAAAGAGAAAGAACTGGATACCAGATACCAAAAGTGTGATGAAGTTTATTTTTTTTTAATTTTGAGTTTGTAGGTTGATCTTGGTCTTGGTAGATGTTAATTTTGGTGTTTTGAAAGGGAGTGGATAGCCTCGACATATGCAAAGTGATCATGCTAGAGTATGAAGAAAAGTGTTGTTGTGGATGAAGTCAAAGCCTTGATTTAGTCTAGAATGTTCTTGATGATAGTTGGAAAATGCCACATGCCAAATTTTAATTTGTTATTTTTGATTCTTTGGATAGACTTTTAATTTGAAATGTTGGGGCCTTGTTCCTATAAAAGGCCATCTCTTCCCTCTTTTTTATTTTAAGTTCAGAATTTGTGGATGTCAGAGGAGCATAAACTTTTAAGTTTTGTTCTTTTTTCCTATTTTCTAAACCATTCCAACGTAAAAATTTGTATGCATGTACACATTAATTAATATCAGAGCTTGTTAGATAGCTACCTATCTCAATATCTTTTGTAGCTGGTTTTGTTAGTTTGGCCGAACAAGATTGTATGCTACACCATTTAAGGGTGCATACAAAACCTACTTGATTTCCAGACATGAAACCCCTATCTTTAAAAGCTTGCACCATTTTATATGTAGTTGTTAAGCAATCTGGTGAAGTATAAAGCAGTTTGCTCTATTTTAATTAATTCTTTGGGGCATCCATGGAGAATAATTGGGAGAAACTTTTAATTTTCAGTATTCTTTATACTTTGTTTTAGGATAGATGTTTAAATATTGTAAAATATTCCAAAATTTAAATGAATGGAAGAAATTTTATTAAAAATCTTTTGTTTTCCATAAAATTGATGAATGTGTTGGTTACTTTTTATGCTATTAACTAGGTTGGTCTTCTAATCTACCTATGGAATTGCCAGTTCCAATAGAGGGTAGCTCGAAGGACCTGGACCAACTGACGAGGATGTTAAAATAATCTCCTACACTTCGGGCTCTTGAAGACCTGGGAGGGGAATCCCTTAATGTGTTTAAAACATCTGCAACATTATTATAAACAACATTAATAATAATAGATAATCCCACTTAATAGCTCAACATAATAGCATAATATCGAATAGAATTGGCTATTCTTCGACAATATTGACTATATGGAGCATGGGATGACCACAACACAATCCATAATATATAAAATAGTCATTGATTTTCAATCTGTAACAAGCTCCAGGCAAATACACACTAATTTTGAATCACACGAATGAATGCAACCTTGATCAGTGCCATATACCCATTGGAGGAGTCAAATTTATAAGCATTTAAAGGTTTATAACAGATGAAACACATGACATAGAAGGTCCCTGACAATATTGCATTACAATTTCATCAGTATGTAATCTAACCCAATACTACTTATCAAATCCTTGTACAAAACGTATCTGCCTATAATACCATTCAAGCATTTTAATTACTTCCTTGAATTAAAGCTAAAATAGAATCATACACACCACAACAGTGAGATGAATGAAACAACCCTTAGTTATTTTATTCAAAGTTCAGATATGTGCATACAATGGAGAGACATGAGATCAAATTTATCATTTCAATTCAAATGCTAGTACTATTATACAACATTAAATCCTTATGAACTCAAAACCTATCACAGAATGACTCAGAATCCTAAACTGTATTCCTCTTTAGAAACATATGACTTTACAATCTACTCTGCAACTTTTCCTAGACTCGCTCAAAATTCTCTAACTTGCTAACCCATACTTTTGGACTTGACATCCTTCTTATAGAAAATGAAGGAGAAAACAAGCTTCGGGCTAGAAAGTACACCTGTCACCAGCCAAATGTGACACTTGATGATATTCCAAAAATTGTTACAACAGCAATAATCATGGAGCATACTCTCGTTCATCATGTTGGCGGAAGAAGGTTGACGCAATAACAAAAAATCATGCGAATCCCATGCCAAGAGAGCCATCAACACAAAATTGGAATCGTTGTAACTACAACATCTGATTTGCCACCTGTCGGTAACCCACTCTTTTTACTCATCATCATTCAAATACTTAGACACCCACCTCTAGTATTCTTCATTAGTTGGCCAGTCAAAATTGATAACCTCATTTACCTTTGTACTACAAGGCATATACTTTACTGCTACTTGATTAGAATCTCTTTCAAAAGACTCCAAAAATGAGCTGGTACTAGTAATCTTATCCATACAATTCACCGACAAGTCATAATCTGAGTCATCAAAAATTAGTTTAATTTGATTATTGATGACCTTACTTGCTTGATCCTGCCATTGTTGGAGTGTTCTGATTTCCCCCTTCTCTTTAATTATATCATGTAACAATGTGTTACCCCAATCATTTAAGTTCTTTACCAACTCCCTAATCTTTCTACTTAGATCATCTTGTAAGGTTTGAAAACCTTGCAATAATTTTACTAATATATAAGTAGGCTTTAATTATTGGGGCCTGTTATTTACATCAAACCTTGAGGCTTTGTTCATAATATCCAAATCATTGGCCTTAGGGGTCCAATTTTCAATTATTGGGATCACTATATCCTGATCCCTATCAATACTCTTTATTGCTTCCAACAACAAAGAATACAAAGAATGTACAGAGGGAAACTTATTATCTACCCTTTCATTTAAATGCTTTAAAACAGTAGTAACAATCTCCTTTTCTTTTGAAAGGAAACCCTTCTCTTTTACCTTTAATGATGTCTGTAATTCATCAATTTTTTGTATCAGCTGCCTCTTCGTTGGATCATCAGAGCACTCTGTTTCTTGATCAATTTCTTCTAGAGGATGGGTGGGAGCAGGAGTTTGAATGGGAGACCGAGGTGTGGAAACATTTGGAGAATCAGGAGGCATTGACCCTGCTGTGGGAGGTAATGTGTTGGTTCCTGGAGCATTGGATGATTCCCCAATGTGTCTATACTTGAACCTTTCTACTTCAGTTTGCAGCTCAACATTTCTCTGTTGCATCTTACTATATTCTTCAATTAAAGTGTTATATTTCTCCATTAGGCTCTTCCTTTTAGCCTCCTCCCTCTCAGCAGTTTTTTGGGCCAACTTGGCCACATTCATAGTTAAATTAGTAGCCTCGGTTGTTGAAGTCTCTGAAGCCCTCTTTATTATTAATCCTCCTCTAAAATTTGGATTAATATCAACAATATCTGGCTTTCTCCCCTATGGAGCCAATACCCAAATTGCCAAGGTCTCATATTCTTCACTGAGGGCAGAATTTTGCAATCCTTCCTTAACTTGTTCTTCAGAATCCTGAAAAGGATTCTTGGACTTTATAATGGCATTGAAAGCAACTACATTTGCGATGTCCCATTCAGGAAAAATCATAACACCAGCCTGACTCACTAGTTGTATTCCTTCTTCAGGAGTGATGTTTTTGAACTCTTCCAATAGTTCAGCTTTTACTTCATCATTCTCCTAATTTGACCTATCAGTCCTTAATTCTCTTCTCTCCTTGCATTTATTTTGATATTCCTCAAATTTCATCCTCCATGCCAATTGCAAGAACACATGAGTCTTTACAAATGCATTGTCATCTAAGAACTCCTTGCAAGCTTCCATCCTTGCATCTTGCACACTTTTACCCTTCATATCCAAGTCAAATAGAACCAACTCAGTTGACCTGGGAGGAGAAGGAATACCAACCTGTATGTCCTGATCGGTAACAATAATTTCATCTCTCAGATCCTCAGGTGGGTGATCAGTTCTTTGCCTCTTAGGGCTTGGCTCAGATGGTGGTGATGGGGGACTACGCTCTGGTGAAGATGTTAATTGAATGATTTTGATTGCCCCAAGTACTTTGAATTTTGGACCTGGTGGGGGAGACACCTTCATTATTTGCTTCCCCTTTTTGTCTACTTCTTCCTCATCACTACTAGTATCCCTTTTCCTCCTATAGATGGGCCGCCTCTATGTAGGCTGATGTACTGACCTTGTTTGAATTGGCCTATCACTTTGTCCTTGCATACCCAGGCTTAGCCTTAAATTTATCTTTTTGGCTGTCAAGGTGTCCATAATCTCTTTGAAATTCTTCATAAGAAAATGAATTTTCTTATGGTATGGAGTGAACTCCATCAGTGGATCATACTTCAGATCCATTTCATGCACAATATCCAATAGCTTACTATAAACTATCCATTTTTCCTTGTTCAATTCCTGATTATTTAAATCAAATTGATTTCTGATTAGGTCCTCAGGGAAATTGAACTCATGTGAAAATTTGACACCTTTTATTCTTTGTTTGAAGAGAGCAAAGAAACCCTCAGGATCATGTTATCGCCTTGGACCAGATCTCAAATGATAATCAACAAAGAATTTATTGAAATGTGTCTAGCCTCCCTTTGAAAACGTAAATTTAGACACTACTGTATAATCAGGGAATAATGTTCCCTTCCATTTTCTAGTAAGGTTGTCTTCATGGATACAACCCATCTGCCACATAACTTCTGCAAACCCTATTCTTGTTGGCACATTGTATGGCAATATGTGAGGGGTTCCCTGAAATCCATATATTCTCAAAACAGTGTTGACTGGATACGGGAGAATGTCACCCCAGTTATGTAAAACCCTCAATTCTATCTTCCTCTCTTTCGGCCTAAGGAAATCATGTACTTCCTCAGGGACCCTAGGTACATTTACCATCAATCTAGCTCTTAATCTAGGAGCAAAACAATTATCAAATTGTACATAACTAGTGTTTTCCTTATTATAGGACAAATTTGTAGTCCATATCTGTACTGGAAATCTTTTTCCATCAACTGATTGCCCTAAGTTCAACTTGTCAGCAAAGAAATCAGCATTCTTAAATAGAAACATATGCATCAGCATGGAATACCAAAAGAATTAAGTACCAGTATCACCCCTCTACAGCTTCAACAACCCTCCATCTATCCTCTCAGCCAGGAAAGAAGCAAAGTCATATGTTACAGAGAAATTAGGGTGTTGTATTTGCACCCCCATGAATATGTATGCAATTGGCATTACCGCACTAGGATTGAAACCCAAAATCTGATATAATGAGTAGAAAGTAGCCAGAAAAGGCTTTGCAAAACAATTCAATCTCAAGGGTTCCTGGTCACTCGGGCCAATGTGAAATTGTGAACCTCCTGCCTTAACCAGATGAGGTGGAAGCAACTTAACCCTAAAAAGAGATTTTAGTTTTGTATACTCCTGCTTCATTTCCTCAAGATTAATAGGAACTAGGTCATCAATTGGCTCACTCAAATCAAAATTCTATTGGATAACATCTCTTCCAACTTCCAATAGAACCCCTCCATCATTATCTCTAATTACCCATGTGATAGGGTCATATCTCTTGGCCACTGCTCTAAGTAAGTCCACATCAGGGAACACATTTGGTACAACTAGCTTTCCCATGTCGTGCATCCATCCATTTGAGAAAGGGTGAGGAAAATTCCTCTGTCCATACCATAATCCGAACATCTCTAAGCCGGTGAGTGGAACCCTAGCATCAGCAATGTTGGAACTATTACACACCAACCCCTCCCCTAGGATTTTCCCTTGCATCAACACTACACCCTTCTTTCTGTCATTTGTTGATAATGGAAACTGGTCTAGGAAATCATCATACAAGTTTCTTTTCAAATACTCAATGTGGCCAGAGTGCTGCTTGGGTGGTGCCATTTTAAACAAACTAGGGCCTTACTACAATGTTATACTTCAAGTGGCTAAGACTTAAGGAGAGATAGGAAACTTCAGAGTAAAAATACTACAAATCCTCACAATTTATGATTACACAATAGCCCTTAAATATTTTAATGAGCTCAATGACAAGCATAGCAAACTCTTCTTCTTAAATTTAAGAGTAGAATAATTAGGGAGCAGAGAAAATCAACTCACGGCTTTTTTCACACAAACTCCAATTTCTGGCTACAGTTGCTCGCAATTTCACCTTTGGCTCTGAAACTGTTCTTCACGAAATTCTTGGACGCCTTGTGATACAAATGAGACAAGTAAATTGATTTTTTGTCGATCAAATATTGCCAGTAGATGTCTCATCTGCTATTAAAGCTCACTTGCGGGCTGCATGAACGACTCCAACCTTAAATGATCCATTTTTAAATTTTAGCCATTGGTCCTCCAATTTGATCAAATCGTCGACGGTCGTCTTCAAAACAGGCTGACATAATTGCCAACACAGAAGTAAGGGGCCCACCATGTCATACACCATGAAGGAATGCCACATGGCAGTTGCCCGCGATATCACAATCCATTGATCTACCATCGCGGGATGGCGGGCACCATCGATCTTTCTTATAATATATCCTGCTTCTTCAAACTGGTCGTCGTCCTTTCCTTTAACTGTCGAGCAAATTTTCCCTTAAAATCATAACATCTGCATTGAAATAAAGCATGCACATCTCACAAGCGCATTAGTAATCCACCATTTAAGAAATTTAAAACCGGAAAATATTTCCTTCATTCCTTAGTCTCCAATGGAAGAGACACGTGGTACGTGCCCATGATATCGCGATCCCCGAATTCCTGATCGTGGGATGGCGGGCACCGTCAATCTCGAAGAGACAACACACCAATGGTCGTGTAGACTTCATCCTCTAGGAAGGGCACGTGGCACCTGCTCATGATATCGTGATCCCTCAAATCCTAATCACGGGATAGCGGGCACCATTGATATTCTGCAGCAAATGGATCAATGGTAGTGCTAAATTCAACCCTCTGCAAATAAAAAACTTATTAAAAGGTAAGGGGACACCACTAGGTGGATGACAAACAATGACATAAGTCATTTTAAAATGATAAAGCATGGGGTCAGCCTAGACTTAGGGAAAAAATAAAAAACTTATGGAAGGCTGCTAAAATTAGAAACCGAAGGGGCCAACGTCTAGACAGAACGATGGGGCACAAGTCATTTTAAGACCTTCAAAATGTAACGTCCAAATAGAACCTCAACTAGGGCAGAAAACAAACACTAGGGTTCAAGATGAAGACAAGGCTAAAACCCTAGCCCTTTAAAATTTTCAACACCATGAAAGACCAGGGATATAAGGGAAGTCATGAGTGACAAACAAGGAGCAAAATTTGAAAGCTCCAACAGTGGCTCCAGTTGGGCACGTTCATTTCACTGGATTGAAGCAAGAAATCAGAATCTCAGGAATAGCATACCAAGAGGCAGAGACAACCAAAAAGGAATTGTTTAGACAAAACAACCCAACCTATATACAAGACATATACAAAATATACAAACCTAAACTACTATTCATGGAAAATATAACTTCAAGTGAAGTATAACTTCAAGAACTATCCATGAACTGGCAGTTCAAGAATATCTCTCGTCATCTCTTGGAGGAAGTACAAATCTTCACCCCACTTACCATTAATCAGGAATGGTCCTAACCAAATTGCATCAAATTTCCCATGTTTCCCTTTATCTTCTAGTCTGGAATTCCACAGTAAGACCAGATCTCCATTTTTTAAACTCCTTACAATTGCTCTCATGTCATACAAGTTCTTTACTTGCAACTGCAACTTAGCATTTTTCTTTTGTGCTTCCCTCTTGGCTTCATCCAATTCTATAAGAGCTTCCACTCTCAATTGCATTTCATCATCTATTTCATTATCATATATCTGGACAAACTTATACATTTACATTAAATTTTTTTGGGGTAACCTGGCATTTATCCCATAAACCAAGTCGAATGGGGCACAACCTATTGCCTTCTTCACAGTTACCCTGTCTGCCCAAACTGCTAATATCAACTTAGAAACCCAAGCCCTTTTATTTTGATCAAAGATTCTTTTAATAATATTCATCAAGCTTTTATTGCTTGATTCTGCCTGTCCATTCCCCTGTGGGTGATATGGTGATGAATAAGAAATCTAGATTCCATGCTTTTCACAAAATTCCAAGTATTCTTCAGACCTGAAGCACATTGCATTGTCTGACACAATCCTTTCTAGACATCCAAATCTAGTCAGTATGTTACTCATCAAGAAATCAATTACCACTTTACTAGTGGCTTTCTTTGTTGGAATTGCTTCCACCCACTTGGTGAAATAATCAGTGGCCACCAACATCTAGGAATGACCTCCACTAGATTTACATGCTATCTCCCCTACAAAATCAATACCCTATTGTTGGAATGGGGCTTGTACTATAACTGGTTTTAAAGGCAAGTTTCCAAAAAACTTTAACTTACCAGTGAAATGTTGACAAGCATCACATGTCCTCACTACTTGGTGTGCATCCTTAAAAACTAAAGGCCACCAAAATCCAGCCCTCATTATCTTATGTGTAGTTGTTTTAGCCATATAATGTCCTCCACAAACTCCATTGTGTATTCCACTCAGAAGTTCTTTTGCTTGATCCTGATCAACACACTTCAGCATGCCACCCTTTCCATTTCTCCACCAGAGCTTTCCATCTACAATACCATACTTGATAGCATGTAATTTTAATGTCCTTTTCTCATTTTCACTCAAGTTATCAGGACATTTCATTTTTTGGAAGTAATATATCACATCTCTATACCATTCAAAATGTTCCATATCACATAGATGTGATGTATTCTCCTCTTCTAAAAAATTTATCTGATTTGTTTCTAGATTACTTTGGGCCATGAGTTTGGCCAATCCCTGTCCTCTTACCAGTTTAGTAATCTAAACCTCAATATTGAATTCCTGAATCCTATTTATCCATCTACACCTTCTCCCGGAGACCTCTTGTTGTGTGAAAATGTCCTTAACAGCAGCACTAGGCACATAAGCAATTACAATAGCTCCCATCAAATAAGGTCTAAAAGCCTTCACCACTTTTACAAGTGCATATGCCTGTTTTTCATTTATATCATACTTAAGTTCTACGGCCTATAAAGATTTACTGAAAAAGGCTACAGGTTGTTCAAAACCCTCTGCATTCTTTTGTAACAACACAACTGCAATTGTGTGGAAGGAAGCGAATGATAAAATCTGTAAAGGCTTGGAGAAATCAAGAGTTTTTAACACAGGAGCCTCCTTTATCTCTTGCTTAATGGCTTGGAAGGCCTACACAGGCTCCTCATCCCATTCAACCTTGTCTCCTTTCTTGAGCATTTTGGAAATAGGGAAAACTATTTTAGCAAAATTCGTCACAAACCTCCTCAAGAAATTTATTTTCCCAAAGAAAGATTGGATTCCTTTGATAGTCCAAGGTTGTGGCACTTTATCAATTGCAATAACTCTGTCTAGATCAATTTTTACTCCATTTTTTGAAACTATATGTTCTAATAGTTTTCCTTCTAGTACTCCAAACACACATTTCTTTGGATTCAAAGAAATGCCATACTCCAAGGCTCTAATGAATACTTTCTCCAGATGCTCACAATGATCCTCTTCCTTTTTAGAATATGCTATCAGGTCATCCTGGTAAATTACCAAAAATAAATTAATGAAATCTAAGAATGCCACATCCATGGCTCTTTGAAAAGTATCCCCTGCATTTGTTAGACCAAATGGCATTCTTACATAAACATATGTTCCCCATGGTGCAGTGAAAGTTGTCTTAAACTGCTTAGACTCTTTGACCATGAGCTGATTATATCCAAAGAAACCATCCATCATAGACATTAACTCACAACCTGTCACTCGTTGCAACATGGCTTCCATATTAGGTAATGGATAATTGTATTTTAATGAAGACATATTCAAATTTCTGAAATCTACACATAACCTGATGTCTCCATTTTTATTTCTTACCGGTACCAAGTTTGATACCCAAGATGAATGTCTGATTGGCTTGATGATCCCTGCATCCCTTAATTTCATTAATTCTTCTTGCATTTTGGGGGCTAAAGTGGGATTAATAGGTCTTTGCTTTTATCTGAATGGATTAGCATCATCACGTACAAGAATCTCATGTTGAAAAAGATCCTCCCTATATGCCTTAAGGTCATCATAAGACCATGCAAACACATGCCTAAACTTCCTCAATAAATCAATTAACATCCTTCTCACCTTTGGTGACATCCTCTTTCCAATATACACTTTCTTTGGGATGCTTCTATTCCAAGATTTATCTCCTCCAGGTTGTCAGGATGGGAAACAGTATGATTAGCCTTTGTCTTGTCTTGATTTTCAAACACTCTTTCTAATACAACTAGACCCTTGGGAATTGTGTTTTTCTTTAACTGAATGACTTCATTTCTGAATACACTATCCTTACCATCAATATTTTCAACAAAAGATCCAAAGTAAATTTCCTGGTTTTCATATTCTCCCACACAATTCAAAAATTTTAATATATCTTCATCATTTTCAAAAATTTGCCAATTTTTAATATTATCAGGGATAGATGGCCTAGTTTGCACCTCAACCTTTGAAATTCCAGCATAAGACATATCATCTGGTTTTAATGCAATGTTAGCTAATAAATCTACCACTTTGTTTTGACCTCTCTCCATCCACCCTATACCAAATGCATCAAAACTCTCCAGTTCATCCCAAACAGCATTCCTATATTGTTTTAACCTCTTGTTATTTGATACATATTTGGATCTAGCTTGAGAGACCACAAGTTCAGAATCCCAATTGCTTTGATCTTTTTGATACCATGTTTTTCAGCCAATCTCAATCCTAATAACAAGGCTTCATACTCTGCCACATTATTTGTGCATTCAAATAACAGTGAGAAAGAGAATCTGAATGTCTTTCCACTTGGTGACTGTAACAAAACACCTGCACCAGACCCTTCTTTTGAACATGCACCATCAAAATACATAATCCACAAATCATTAGATTCTGACAATTGTTTTATTTCAGTATCAATCAATGCAATAGGTTTATCACAACTGCTAGGGAATTCCTCAACCCTAAACTCATCTATACCACTATCAATAAAACATGTCATATTCTCAACCAGACCATGCTCAATTATATGAGGTACTTTTGACTCTCTTTCAATTTTGACATCCTTACCATCAATAGAGAAAGTAGCAAATGAAAAATCACATTGCATGTTACCCCCCATTAATGCACTCCATTTCCTTGACAAAAGCATCCAATGTGAGGTGGGATGTCTGCTACTAAGACAGTCATGACTAAATTCTTGTCAGGGTACTGAGTCAACTTATAAGGCAATGCCTTGATAGTTCCAATAACTGGAACTTCTCTTGAATCCATAGCATAACATTTTCCTTGAGTAGTATCTACTATCAAGCCCATTGCTTCCATTATTTTGACTGGCATAACATTATTTGAGGCCCCTAAATCTATCATACAGTTTCTTAGAGTTTTCCCATTTATATCTACACTCAAGAAAAAGGGGTTTATGTTTTCAAGGCACATGTTAATAGAATTACCTAAATACATAGGGGGAATTTTTGACACTATTCCCTCCACTTCCTTTTCTTTCTCTTTATCTTTCACTTCTTTATCATTTCCAGGTTTGGCCTTATTACCAACCATATATGTGATTAAAGCTATTGCCTTTTCATTGTGTTCATCTATTCTCATCATTTCTAGTAAAGGTACAGTTAGTTTAACCTGAGAAAGAACATGAAACATATCCACAGGTGTATATTTAGGAAAATTAAACATCATACCTTCATCGTTTTCCTTTCTTTCTAGCTGATTACATCCTCCTAACTCCTTTTGCTTGTCATCCTTTGTAGCAGTCTCAGCTACTTTTGTAATCACATTTTTCTTCACCACTGGTGTAATTACACCTTCTTGAAGTTTTGGGGTCTCATTTATTTTTTCCCAAATCTTATCACTCTTAACTTCTTTGACTTTTACAGTATCTATTTTGTTGTCAGTCCTAACACCTTTGTTTTTGTCTTTTTTCTCTTTGATAAATAAGCCAGCAGGTTTACCCTACTCACCACCAACAGTTCTACTTCTCAATTAGAGTGAACCTCTCATTTGGGCAGGCACTTCTTTAGTTAACCTTGCAATTTCCTCTTCTAACTGCCTCCTTAAGGATACTAAATCTTCAATGTGCTCCATATTGCAAGTATTATGATCAAAATCACCTTCCTCATCGGAAAAGACCTGTTGATGGTACATCTCCTCTCTCTATCTCTGATTATCCAGATTAGCTTCCTGTATTTCACCATCAGAGGAGCATTCTGTTTCATCAATGTACGATCTAGCCATACAAACATTAACATCATCTTGCTCACACTCTGATGTCTTCTCATGAGAGTCCTCCTCAATTTCCTCAGCAACAACCAATCGAGCAACCCCACAATAATTTTGATCATGAGGATGCTGACACATTTCACACCATGGTTTGTCTACTACCATATTCATTGAATTTTTTTGCAAGGGGTCTGGTGTATGCTGATCATTTTTAGGCTTCTGGCTAGGAAAGATTGGCTTTCCATCTTTCCAATTTGTATTGTAAGGATAATTTTGCAATCTAGGTAGCCTATCATTTTTATTATAGGGCTGCCTTTCATTTCCTACACCCTTTTCTTACATAGCAACGGTTTGCTTAATGTCTTTCAGGGTATTGTAAACCTTTTGCCACTTTTCATCATCCTTAGGCTTTGCAGTAGGAGCTTTCTCAGTTTTATTTCTAGGATTTTTCAAAAGTGCAGGTTCTCTCCTACCATACTTCCCAGAAGCTTTTCTATTACTTTCAATATTTATAGCCACTCTAAATGCATCTCTCATGGTCTGAGGGTCTTTATCTTTGAGGAGATATGCCATTTTAGCATCAAAATCATTGAACTATGTGGTTAAGAAAACATTTTCATCAAGCCTCAAAACCTGGAACAACTTATAAATTGATTTTTGAAATCTCAAATTAAACTCTGTCACAGGCTCATTTAATGACTTCTTGATGTTATTAAATTCATTCAACATGAAACTAGCATTATTTTTATCACCATACTTCTCTTTGAAACACTTTTCAAACTCATCCCATGACCCAATACTAGCATTAGGTAAACCTCTATACCAATCCATTGCATCTTCTACCAGGGATTGTGCAAACAATTTCATTACAACATCTTCATGTTCTACCTCATAATAATTTAACATATCCATGAAAGCTTTCAAGTGTTCCTTTACTGTTACAACATTATTACTAGCAAACTTATTCATCTTTTCTCTCAAGTCAGCAGGGATAGGATTTGGATAACCAGGAATACCATCAAAGAATAATGGCCTATACCTTTCCAACTGTATAGGTCATCGTTGAAATAATCCCTCATTTCTCATAGAATCCACACCAGACCCTTTATCTTGTATTCTTAAACCATCCTCATTTGGATTTGCAAACCCAGTTACATGAATTTTTGGGTCAGAACTATTTATGGTGGGGCTTGGAGTAATTTTAGAACCGCCCTTTAAGGCATCTTGGTGGTTTGACAAGGTTGCAGCTTGTGTAACCTCATCTGTAGTTTTCATCTTTAGGAAACTTATTTTCCTCTTCATTTCTACATTTGCAGCCTCGATCTCTATTCTTTCCAACTCTTCTGCCAAAGCTTCACTCTCCTTCTTAGCCTTTTCTAAAGAAAATTCTGTTTGAAATGACACATGTGTCTTAGGATCTTATTTGGTAGGATGGGGAGTCACCTTCTCATTTATTTTAATCCCCTCAACCTTTTGCTTTCCTTTGTCCAATGTCGGTTTAGGATTTGTATTACTTGGTTGAGACCTATCATGAGTCAAGGGTTTTGGGTTTGCAGGTTCGGGTTGGGCATCAATGTGGGCTACTGGAGTTTCTTTAGACACATGCCTTACCTCCTTATTAGCAATCTTCTGTAGAACCGAACCCTCAACATTTGATTCAGGCTCATCTCGGTTCAGAAGCTTCATTGTTGCCAACTGTCTCATTAGCCTATCCCTTTCAATCACAACACTTCTCAACGTTACTTCCCTTTCTTTTTCTTTCTTCACTCTAAGCTCAACTTGTGCTTGAATTTCCTATCTCAAAGAATTTATGTCTCCAAAAATATCATCAAGGTCGGGCAAAGTCACATCAGAACTTGATGTATCATCTAGATCTATTAAATTTACCCTTTCCAATACATGTTCAAAAAACAAAGGATTTACATCATTTTCAGCAGGAGGAGGAGGCACATCACTGGTGCATTCTCCATGATGGCATCGACTTCTACTCCTACCTCTTCTCTTTTCAGCATATTTAACACTAACAAGCCCTTTATTTTGACATGTCACATCATCTTGAACGGGTGTATTAAATATTGAATCAAAAAATCCACAACTATCTAACTCGGAATTTCTAGACATCTTGTCAAGATTCTTAGGGATAGGATGTAAAATCTTATGTGTACCTTGGTGTACAGGGTCCTATGATGTGGGAGCAACATTACTAGATTATGGTTTCTTCTTTATCCAGTCCTTCTTCTTTGCTTTAGGAAGATCACCTTCCAATTTTTGTTCCAGATGATTCTTCATGAATGACCTTCTGTTCTTCATTCCACGCACTTGTCCAAAAGTTCTTTCTATGTATAATAAACTTTTCAAAATGAAACACACACTAGTGTAGAGACTTCAGAGTCGCCACCCAATTTTCTTGGGAAAATCAGAAACCTAAAGACACGTACTGGAATACAATAACCTTCGGAATCTTAAACTGACATCACACAAGAGTGCTTTACAATATAACTCTTGACACATATGAAAATGGAAGAAGTGGACAAAATTAACACAAAACTATAGGCTCAACCTTCAAATCATAGAAATACTATGAAAACTCAATGCAAAATGGACAACCGACGCACTATTAAGAAACCTTTTAACAAAGAATCCCTAGCGGAGTCTCCATTTTGTTGGTTACATTTTATGCTGTTAACCAGGTTGGTCTTCTAATCTACCTATGGAATTTCTAGTTCCAATAGAGGGCAGCTCGAAGGACCTGGATGAATTTATGAGGACTTTAAAATAACCTCCTACACTTTGGGCTCTACAAGACCTGGGAAGGGAATCCCTTAATGTGTTTACAACCTCTACACCATTATTATAAACAACATTAATAATAACAGATAATCCCACTTAATAGCTCAACTTAATAGGATAATATCGAATAGAATCAAAAATTCTTCGACAATATTGACTATATGGAGCATGGGATGACCACAACACAATCCATAATATATAAAATAGTCATTGATTTGCAATCTGTAGCAAGCTCCAAGAAAATACACACTAATTATGAATCACACGAATGAATGCAACCTAGATCAGTGCTATATACCCATTGGAGGAGTCAAATTTATAAGCATTTAAAGGTTTATAACAAATGAAACACATGACATATAAGGTCCCTGACAATATTGCATTACCATTTCATCAATATGTAATCTAACCCAATACTACTTATCAAATCCTTGTACATAATGTATCTACCTATAATCCCATTCAAGCATTTTAATTACTTCCTTGAATTAAAGCTAAAATAGAATCATACACACCACAACAGTGAGATGAATGAAACAACCCTTAGTTATTTTATTCAAAGTTCAGATATGTGCATACAATGGAGAGACATGAGCTCGAATTTATCATTTCAATTCAAATGCTAGTACTATTATACAACATTAAATCCTTATGAACTCAAAACCTATCACATAATGACTCAGAATCCTAAACTGCATTCCTCTTTAGAAACATATGACTTTACAATCTGCTTTGCAACTTTGCCTAGACTTGATCAAAATTCTCTAACTTGCTAACTCGTACTTCTGGCCTAGAAATCCTTCTTATAGAAAATGAAGGAGAAAACAAACTTCGAGCCAAAAAGTACACCTATTACTAGCCAAATGTGACACCTGATGATATTCCAAAAATCATTACAAGAACAATCATCATGGAACATACTCTCGTTCATCATGCCGGCGGAAGAAGGTTGATGCAATAATAGAAAATCATGTGAATCCCATGCCAAGAGAGCCATCAACACAAAACTGGAATCATTGTAACTGCAGCATCTGATTTGCCACATGTCGGTAACCCACTCTTTTTACTCATCATCATTCAAATACTTAGCCACCTACCTCTAGTATTCTTCATTAGTTGGCCAGTCAAAATTGGTAACCTCATTTACCTTTGTACTATAAGGCATATCCTTTACTGCTACCTGATTAGCATCTCTTTCAAAAGACTCCAAAAATGAGTCGGTACCAGTAATCTTATCCATACAATTCACCAACAAGTCATAATCTGAGTCATCACAAATTACTTTAATTTGATTATTGATGACCTTACTTTCTTGATCCTACCATTATTGGAGTGTTTTGATTTCCCCCTTCTCATCAATTATATCATGTAACAATGTGTTACCCCAAACATTGAAGTTCTTTACCAACTCCCTAATCTTCCTACTTAGATCATTTGGTAAGGTCTGAAAACCTTGCAATGATTTTACTAATATATAAGTAGGCTTTAATGATTGGGGCCTGTTATTTAGATCAAAGCTTGAGGCTTTATTCATAATATCCAAATCATTGGCCTTAGGGATCCGATTTTCAATTATTGGGATCACTATCTCCTAATCCCTATCAATACTCTTTATTGCTTCCAACAACAAAGAATACAAATAATGTATAGAGGGAAATTTATTATCTACTCTTTCATTTAAATGCTCTAAAACAGTAGTAACAATCTCCTTTTCTTTTGAAAGGAAACCCTCCTCTTTTACCTTTAATGATGTCTGTAATTCATCAATTTTCTGTATTAGCCGCCTCTTCGTTGGATCAACAGAGCACTCTGTTTCTTCATCAATTTGTTCTAGAGGAGGGGTGGGAGCAGGAGTTTGAATGGGAGACCAAGGTGTGGAAACAATTGGAGAAGAATGAGGCATTGACCCTTCTATGGGAGGTAATGTGTTGGTTCCTTAAGCATTGGATGATTCCCCAATGTGTCTATACTTGAACCTTTCTACTTCAGTTTGCAACTCAACATTTCTCTTTTGCATCTTACTATATTCTTCAATCAAAGTGTTATATTTCTCCATTAGGCTCTTCCTTTTAGCCTCCTCCCTCTCAGCAGTTCTTTGGGCCAACTTGGCCACATTCATAGTTAAATTAGTAGCCTCGGTTGTTGAAGTCTCTGAAGTCCTCTTTATTATTAATCCTCCTCTAAAATTTGGATTAATATCAACAATATTTGGCTTTCTCCCCTATGGAGCCAATGCCCAAATTGCCAAGGTCTCATATTCTTCACTGAAGGAAAATTTTTGCAATTCTGCCTTAACTTCTTCAGAATCCTGAAAAGGATTCTTGGACTTCATAATGGCATTGAAAGCAACTACATCTGTGATGTCCCATTCAGTAAAAATCATAACACCAGCCTGACTCACTAGTTGTCTTCCTTCTTCAGGAGTGATGTTTTTGAACTCTTCCATTAGTTCAGCTTCACTTCTTCATCATTCCCCTGATCTGACCTATCAGGCCTTAATTCTCTTCTCTCCTTGCATTTATTTTGATATTCCTCAAATTTCATCCTCCATGCCAATTGCAAGAACACGAGTCTTTACAAATGCATTGTCATCTAAGAACTCCTTGCAAGCTTCCCTCCTTGCATCTTGCACACTTTTACCCTTCATATCCAAGTCAGATAGAACCAACTCAGCTGACTTGGGAGGAGAAGGCATACCAACCTACATGTCCTAATCGATAACAATAATTTTATCTCTCAGATCCTCAGGTGGGTGATCATTTCTTTGTCTCTTAGGGCTTGGCTTAGATGGTGGTGATGGGGGACTACACTCTGGTGAAGATGTTAATTCAATGATTTTGACTACCCCAGGTACTTTGAATTTTGGACCTGGTGGTGGAGACACCTTCATTATTTGCTTCCCCTTTCTGTCTACTTCCTCCTCATCACTACTAGTATCCCTTTTCCTCCTATAGATGGGCCGCCTCTTTGTATGCTGATGTACTGACCTTGTTTGAATTGGCCTATCACTTTGTCCTTGCATACCCAGGCTTAGCCTTAAATTTATCTTTTTGGTTGTCAAGGTGTCGATAATCTCTTTAAAATTCTTCATAAGAAAATCAATTTTCTTATGGTATGGAGTGAACTCCATCAGTGGATCATACTTCAGATCCATTCCATGCACAATATCCAATAGCTTACTATAAGCTATCCTTTCTTCCTTGTTCAATTCATGCTTATTTAAATCAAATTGATTTCTGATCAGGTCCTCGGGGAAATTGAACTCATGTGAAAATTTTCCACCTTTTATTCTTTGTCTGAAGAGAGCAAAGAAACCCTCAGGATCATGTTGTTGCCTTGGACCAGATCTCAAATGATAATCAACAAAGAATTTTTTGAAATGTGTCCAACCTCCTTTTGAAAACATAAAGTCAGACACTACTGTATGATCAGGGAATAATGTTCCCTTCCCTTTTCTAGTAAGGTTGTCTTCATGGATACAACCCATCTGCCACATAACTTCTACAAACCCTATTCTTGCTGGCACATTGTATGGCAGTATGTGAGGGGTTCCCTGAAATCCATATATTCTCAAAATAGTGTTGACTAGATACGAGATAATGTCACCCCAGTTATGTAAAACCCTCAATTTCTGCTTCCTCTTTTTCGGCCTAAGGAAATCATGTACTTCCTCAGGGACCCTAGGTACATTTACCATCAATCTAGCTCTTAATCTAGAAGGAAAACAATTATCAAATTATACATAACTGGTGTTTTCCTTATTATAGGACAAATCTGCATTCCATATCTATACTGGCAATCTTTTTCCATCAACTGATTTCCCTAAGTTCAACTTCTTAGCAAATAAATCAACATTCTTAAACATAAACATATGCATCAACATGGAATACCAAAAGAATTGAGTACCAGTATCACCCCTTTGTAGCTTTGACAGCCCTTCATCTCTCCTCTCAGCTAGGAAAGAAGCAAAGTCATATGTTACAAAGAAATTAGGGTGTTGTATTTGCACCCCCATGAACATGTATGCAATTGGCATTACCACACCAGGATTGAACCCAAAATATGACATAATGAATAGAAAGTAGCCAAAAATGGCTTTGCAAAACAATTCAATCTCAAGGGTTCCTGGTCACTTGGGCTAATGTGAAATTGTGAACCTCCTACCTTAACCAGATGAGCTGGAAGCAACTTAACCCTAAAAATAGATTTTTGTTTTGTATACTCCTACTTCATTTCCTCAAGATTAATAGGAACCAAGTCATCACTCGACTCACTCAAATCAAAATTCTGTTGGATAACATCTCTTCTAACTTCCAATAGAACCCCTCCATCATGATCTCTAATTACCCATGTGATAGGGTCATATCTCTTGGCCACTGCTCTAAGTAAGTCCACATCAGGGAACACATTTGGTACAACTAGCTTTCCCATGTCGTACATCCATCCATTTGGGAAAGGGTGAGATAAATTCCTCTATCCATACCATAATCTAAACATCTCTAAGCTGGTGAGTGGAACCCTAGCATCAGCAATGTTGGAACTATTACACACCAACCACTCAATGTGGCCAGAGTGCTACTTGGGTGGTGCCATTTTAAAAAAACTAGGGCCTTACTACAATGTTATACTTCAAGTGGCTATGACTTAAGTAGAGATAAGGAACTTCAAAGTAAAAATACCGCAATTCCTCACAATTTATGATTACACAATAGCCCTAAAATATTTTAATGAGCTCAATGACAAGCATAGCAAACTCTTCTTCCCAAATTTAAGAGCAGAATAACTAGGGAGCAGATAAAATCAACTCACGACTTTTTTCACACAAACTCCAATTTCTAGCTGCAGTTGCTCGCAATTTCACCTTTGGCTCTAAAACTGTTCTTCATGAAATTCTTGGATGCCTTGTGATACAAATGAGATAAGTAAATTGATTTTATGTCGATCAAATCTCACCAGTAGATGTCTCATCTGCCATTAAAGCTCACTTGTGGGCTGCACAAACGACTCCAACCTTACTTGATCCATTTTTAAATTTTAGCCGTTGATCCTCCAATTTGATCAAATCATCGATGACCGTCTTCAAAACAAGCTGACATAATCGCCAACACGGTAGTAAGGGGCACCATCGATCTCAAAGAGACAACACACAAATGGTCATCCAGACTTCATCCTCTACGAAAGGCACGTGGCACCCGCCTGTGATATCGCGATCCCTCAAATCCTGATCACGAGATAGCGGGCGTCGTTGATATTTTGTAGCAAATGGATCAACGGTAGTGCTAAATTCAACCCTCTACAAAATAAAACACTTATTAAAAGGTAAGGGGACACCACTAGGTGGACGACAAACAATGACATAAGTCATTTTAAAATGATAAAGCACGGGGTCAGCCTAGACTTAGGGAAAAAATAAAAACTTACGGAAGGCTGCCAAAATTAGAAACTGAAGGGGCCAATGTCTAGACGAAACGATGGGGCACAAGTCATTTTAAGACCCTTCAAAAGGTAACATCCAAATAGAACCTCAACCAGGGCAAAAAAACAAACACTAGGGTTCAAGATGAAGACAAGGCTAAAACCCTAGCCCTTTAAAATTTTCAACACCATGAAAGACCAGTGATATAAGGGAAGTCATGAGTGACAAACAAGGAGTAAAATTTGAAAGCTCCAACAGAATGCTTAATGCTAAATCTACTTAAGTGATATAAATAATTTGTGATGTTCATGAAATATTATTGTAAAATATTTTAATTTCATGATGTTATTTTATGAATGAAGTGGAAATTTTTATGTGAAGTGCTTATAATTCCTAGTGAAACTAGAAATAACAATAGTCCTTTTGAGATTAATAGCAATATCACATCAATACCCGAGAGCGACCCTAGTGCAACCATGAGCTAGTTATCGGAGAATTGGAATTGAGCAAAAGCTAATCTTTTCCCTATTAATGCAGAATTCCCCTTTAGGTTGTCTATGTTCCATATCTTTCAAGAGGGATAGGCTCTTTGCAGTTTTGTCTATAAAGAATTTATTCACCCTACTTGTTGTAAGTAAGATCGTCATCAACACCATCCTAGCCAAAGAAGGAAAGAGGATCTTTTGCAAGGATTCTTGAAGCATACCTTAATAAACCAGAGCAGATTGACGCAATTCCCATAGTGAGATCTTAGCTAGAGTAACTTGGAGTTGCTTGAAAAGGTCATAATCATTGAGTGCTTTAGTTGTAGGTTTAGGAGCTTGAAGAAGGCTTGGTTTTTTATTCATTATATTCTTATAAGTATGGGCTACTGCTCTATAAGAGGGAGTCATAGAAAGATCAGGAGAATGATCATAAAATGAAACACCGTCAATAGAATAAATCCTTTTAGAAGAAGGACTAGCTATAGTCACATAAATGATTGGTCTCTTAGGCCTTTGAGGAGTAGTAGAGACATAGATTACATTTACAAACTCATCACAACTAGTAGAATGATTATTTGAAGAAATATTCTCAACATCAATCTAAGAAGGATCGGATATGGAAGGAGATTCATCACTCACCAATGCACCATCTCTAGAAGAGAGTGCATTGGAACAAAGATGAGATTCACCATTCACTAATGCATCATCTCTAGAAGAGAGTGCATTGGAATGAAAAGAAGGTAGTGTAATGTTAAGAAAGATATATGTGATTTCATCTTCTTCCAACAAAATATCCTCTGAAGCAAGAGGGATTTTGTGAGAAGGATCAAAGATATCAAGTGACATGGGTAAAGCCAAGTCACCATCACATGCATGAAATGGAACATCATTAAAATTCTGAATATAATTAGATATTGAACTAATAAAAGAAGATATTAAATTCATTTTGGGGTGATAGAGCTGAGAAAAAATGAGAATCTAGATTTATAGATTTTTATGGTATTTTCTAGGTTCTAGTAATTTTCATTTTCAGAGGTCTTCAGAGAAAAATTTGAGGTCGGAACTTGCGTTAGTCCCTAAAATCAAATAGCCAAAGGCATTGTATTTTAGGGACTAAACTAGTTCTCTAGGAGACCTTTCCAACGGTGCAAACGATTTTGAATTCTAAGCACCGAGTCAAAATTTATGACCCTGCCAAGTAGGGGTAAACAAATTCCTAGTTTTTGAAAAATATCTTCTTCACATTGGCTTCAACAAAATGTAGAGAAGGGGGATTTGATACTCACGAGTTCTCTTCCTTCAAAGAGCTTCACGAGGTGAACTACCCTAAACTACCTCAAGGAACAAAAATGAGAGTTTCAGAATTAGAAAGAGTAGGTCATAGATATTTTGTGGATAAACTGACAAGCTCTTGGCCAAAGGATGTCAGTGCAGAATACGGATGAAAACGCAACACACTAGCATCCTAGAGGCATGCTAGCATCTCGTATGGACCAAAAAGTGAGATTATCACAAAAAATAACAAAGTGGCTACTTCTGCTCTAATTGCTAATAAATCTTAAAATGTGAGAAAGCAACAAAATATAATAGAATTAAAATAGATGATAAAGAAAATAAGAGATAGAAAGGAAATGCTTACAACCAGGCAAGTGATGAAACCTCCAGCAAATGAATGTCTTCAAAACCTACATGTGTGATATCTGGAGAAAGTGTTTGGGCTGTATAGGGGTTTGCCTCAGTCAAACCCCCATTTTGGTGTTCCCACCTCTACAGATAGCTAGATAGATAGAGAGTAAGAAAAGTGAGCAAATGTGATGTGATAAAAACAATCCCCACTCAAGGAGGAGAACCCGTATCATGAAGTAAGGATGCAATAGATAGGGAATGTGTGAAATCCCAAGATTCTCACAAGCCCGAAGTAAGGGAGATAGAGTTGCAAGGCTTAACCAAGCCAATGAGGGAGAGAAAGAACAAAAGAGAGGGCTGCAAGAGCCAAGAGAGTTGCAAAGAGTTTTTCTTAGAGGGCTTGAGAGTATTTGAAGCTTTTGTAACAAGCTATGTGAAGTTGTGCAAGCAAAAGTTGGAGAGTAGAAGCCTAGAGCCAAAGCTAGAGAGAAGTTAGAATGAAGCTAGAAGTGCAAATGAATTGAAAGGACATCTTTTAAAGAGAGAAAAGAAGATTCTCAGGCGGTTACAAGGAATCTTGAGTCATTACCACTGACAAAAGGAGATGACAAGTGGAAAATATGCACAAAAACAGTTGTTTGAACATTGAAACATCACATGACACTAATGTGGTGCTTAGATATTCACGTGGCATGCTAATGTCGAGACACATGACTATACAAAACAACGTGAATGGGAAAAGAACAAGGTTTGATGCAAAGATGATGCGCAAAGGTAGCTACTGAAAAGGGGTATTGAGCATCATGAGAGAGGAAAAGGTTGATGAAGGGGCTAAAATGAGCCTACACAAGTTCTAAGGGAGTGGACACCAAAGCAGATGCAAACATGTATGTGAAATTGAAAGGTGTGCAATTTTATGACTATACACCTTCATACTTGCTAGAGCCATTCCTAATCTTTCTTACAAAGTTAGCTTGTATTTCATCAAAAATTTATTCATCTAGATCTTCAAATTTTGTAGCCCTAAAATTAGTTTCTCATTTGCATCCATTCCTCATATTCAACTTCCTCATCTCATAAGATGTTAAAAATCCTAACAGTAGATCTTTAGTATAAGTCTTATAATATACATTATGTTCAATATCACACACCTTTTCACTCTAAGCATTAGAGAGAGTTCTAAGAATCTCATTTACAATCCGAGTTTCATCTATAGTAGCACCAAGTCCTTGCATTCTTTCCACTATCTCGTCTAATCTCTGTATATAAGCTTAAACATTCTCATCTTCAGACACATGTAGAATCTCAACTATGTCTCCAAATTCTACAATTTCACGTCTTTAACTCTTTCATCACCTTCACATGCTCTTTCCAAAGCATCCCAAACTTCCTTAGCAATTTTCAAATTTTGAACCTTAATCAACTCGGAATGTACCAAATTGTTCTTCAAGATCTACTTCACCTTATTGTTTGCTTCATGTGCTTTGATCTCATTAGTCGTACTCAGACCATTAGTAGGAGTGTAAGGATTCTAGTAAGCTTTCTCCACATCATATCCACAATACTCCAAATATTCATCCATCAATATTTTTTAGATAGCATAATTAATTGCATCAAACCTCAGATAATCATAAACCATTTTTCTAGTCATCTCGGACCTTCCTCAAGTGGTTAAGCTTGTAATGCCCTGTCGTGTGAACCCCAAAGGACAACAAAACACCACAATATTTTTTTTTGAAAGCAAAACATTGCGTACGATGAGTATGTACATACATTACATGAAAATCAATTATGCAATTAAAAAGTCATTCACGTCCTTTGAGGTACACGAAATAGTCATTACGAATCATAAACTTTTATTAAATGAAAGTGAATAAACAACCAAGATTATATAATGATGACATACAACTATTAATGATCAAAAGAGTGGAAAAGATATTCATCGTTTTATTACAATTTAATTTATAGTTCCATGATACAACTGTAGGACATATTTTCATAGATATAACACATCAAAGATACAATAGCACATTACATAATGCTTCCCTTATAACAACGAGAAGAGTACATCAAGTACAAGAATAATTACATTAAAGGAGAATAAGGTACTAAGTGAGGAAAAGTATTCAACAACGTGAAGCTCTAGAAACTCTGCGTTCGCTTCTGCATCACAAACACGACCTGGGAACCCAATGGGGTGCATAGCATGTTCCACCCGACCACGTGGACCCGAAGGCCCACCCCCCGTGCTAGGAAATGACAAGTAAGGACCCACGACCAAGACAGACAAGTAGAATGATCACAAGACCAACTAACAAGGTCAACCTCAACATGACATACGACAATCTCAATGACCACTTACAAGGTAACTGCTTCCAGAGGAAAATGAAGGAAAAGCAAGGGATGTATCAAGCATATAAATCACAAACGAATGTGTGAGCGAGGCATGACCCATCTCGCTCATAGTCATAACTAAGGCAACCAAATCATAGAACAAAGTACACGCATGAGAACTTCAAATAGGAATATGATCAAATGAAACACAAAGGTTTATACATGGGAAGATTCAACAAAAAATGGGTTTCCCATCACCTCTGGAAGCCTAACAACATACCACCTGTGACTATCCATCAGAAAGTAACTTAACATTTGGGTTCCCATCATATCCAAATCATGTCTAGACATAAAACTACCTCAAAAGAAAAATAAAACAAAAGGAAAATATTATCAACGTAGATTCACCAATATGCATAAAGAATCAAATCCAAAGAGTATTTAGGATGAATAAATAACTATCTACATGTTCAAGATAACCTATAATGTCCATTCACTTAAACGTAGACACAATCCAATCCTACTAAAGATAATGAAGAGAATAATTAAATAATTAACTATGATTAAATGTATTTCCACCATGAAATCTTTTAATTAAATAAGCACTATGAAACCCTACAGTTGGCAAACCTTCAGATTTCTCTTAATTTAAGATTCCTAACTTAAACCTTTATTTACTTCAAAATAATTAACATTATAGTGAAACATATATATTTGTGATTTCAAAATAATAAATTCAATTAAAAGTAGCATATTAGTTTAATTCAAATAAATGAATTTAATCAAAATATATCATATTCATTTACTACTTCAAATAATAAACTTAGTTAAAATGAAGCATAATGGTATACTTCAATAAATAAAATTTAATCAAAATATAACATTTGTATTTGTTAGCTTCAAACTAAATAAATCTAATTCAAATCCAACCTAGACGATTTATACGCAAATCACAAATATAAGATTAGAGGAATTCATAAATAATTTTAATTTTAAATAACTAGTAATTAAATCTAATTTTTAAATGCATTTGAGAATACATTTGATCTTAAATGTGTTTTGAAAATAAACCTAATTTTAAATGCATTTGAGCACAAATCTAATTTCAACAACTTCAAAGATTGCATAATGAAGTTATCATGGATTACATCGACATTTAATTATCTATAATATAAATAAATCAATTCTTGGCTTACTTAATTTCTTGATTATTTTCCTACAAATCACTTAAATTCACTAAGGTAGAATGTATTCCTTCATTACATGGTGATATAATTCACAAAATAAATAGCTCTACTCTTTACCATCTATTTACCCTACACATTTCTTTATAATAGTTTTCCCTATAATGATCACAATACTTACATATATCTTATATATATACAATGTAATTTAAACACACCAATGCTATCTCTGACTAATACCATTAGCTACAATTATACTTCATTATCTATTTACCTCCTATCAACATACTTATTATCTTTGCTCTTAATATTATCACCATTTATTATAACCAAAATCGCTTAATATACTTGATCTATTAATGACATTAACATAATTGCAATACAACAACATTAGCATTATTGTTGATGTACCACATTATCACTCATTTTACAAATATTTTATATTTGATAAAAAAAAGTAAATAATCCTCTTAGAAAATAGAAAATTAAATTAATCTTAAAATTATAATTTAATTTATCTTTAATAATTATCCTTTATAAGAAAATTATAAATATAATTAAAAATTAATTCTAAAGATATAAATTGAATTACCTTTATTTAAATACTTAAATTATCTTTAAATAAGTGTAAGAACTTCTTTAAGGGGGAAGGTACACGTATTTAGCTAAGACCTAATTAAAGTAATGTTTAAATCTACAAGGTAAAGTTTACATGGTAGTTAAGAAACATGACACATGGCTTTTCATGGATTTTCTAATTCAAGACATAAAGTATATGAAAGAAGCCCTATTTTTTTTTTAATAAAAGATGTTTTTACCTAAATTCCTTTTTGGTAAAGGCACCGGTATTACAAAAGGCTAGAATACCATCTATCGTTGATTTATTCCTGCAACGACATAGACATCATGCTAAAAAAAAGAAAGGACTTCCGTCAAACACGGAATGGAAGGGGGAGGTGTCTACACGGTAAAACTCTGGTAGCCCAGATTGCAAATAATATGCGGCAAGGATGGACGGATTTTTAATGTATCACTTGGGTTACAGAATTTGCAGTTGCAGACTGGTTACCCTCAAAACATAGAATTATTCATCGCTCCTTGCAAACACTGTGGTTGTTAAGGATAAAGGCATGAAAATGCAACTGGGGTTAGCTCCAAATTATACACTGATGTTGCATACTCAAGTAACGACGATGATGAAGATGTGGTAGTGAAACAAAAACCCAAAGCCGAAGTAAATAGAGAAAAAACAGGCATCTCAAGGAGGAAAGTGATTGCAAGATGTGAACAAGACAGATTTATTTTAAAAAAAGGCTTTAGAAACTTTCAAGCAAATGCAATTGGCAGGTGATGCCAAAAGAATGAGGGAGGTTATTTAAACCTTTAAACTTCCTATTATGTTCCAGTGTTGCGGCTGAGACAGGTTCAAATGAAGCTAGGAGATCTTAAGAGTTCTCCCTCAAATTTGAAAGGGTTCAGGAGCTCCTCCCTGAGAACTGTGAAAGCTTAAAAGCTGTAGGCCATATATATGCCAGCAAGGGCAGGCAGAGAAGGCTTTTGGAAATTTTAAGAAAGGCAACTCGTGGAAACAATTGATTGAGATAGTTCTAGTTTCAACTGACCGCCTTCTCATGAAAACTCATTCATATTATAATCTTGCACGACCTTATCATAGTATAAGTGATTATGACACTGCGGAATGCTACTACATGGCATCAGTCAAGAAAATCCAGAGGCCACAGGATTTTTTGTTACCATTCTTGGGCTGGGACAGGTTACGAATGGAATAAGAGAGATTATTTAAACCTCTACAACATTCTAATTTCGAGTACTGCAGATGTGACCAATTGCCAACGAAATCAGGAAGGCTTCTTACACCTCCAAAGTCTTCTGTGTTCAAGTGTTACGGCTGTGACAGGATGCAAATGGTATCAGGAACATTATTCAAAACTTCATACACCCCCTAAGGCCTAACACTGCAGCAGTGAAAGATTGCCGATGGAATCAAGAGGCTATTTATACCTCTACAGGCTTTGCAAGGAAGTGGTCAAATCTTGAAATTATGAAATTCACTAATTCGCATCCTAACATTGTAAGCTTTGCTTGTGTTTTCGGTGTGAGCAGGCTAGCAGGTTAAGAGGATGAGGGCTGCACAACTTCACACAACAACGACCCTTAATGCATTACATAGACAATGGATTATTAGCTGCGCTGGCTTACCTTTATGCTGCTCTGAGATATGAGCTAGGAAGGATAAAGGGTGCCCTGATGATAAAACCTAGATGTGCACATAATAATCGTGGCTGAAATTTACTTTTCTTTAATAGACATGCTCTAACACCTTTGTCAAGCCTTACTTTCAGGCTGCAAATTCGCCAACTGGGAGAAGTGAAAGGTCATTATCAGAGAGAGAGTTTGGGGAAGACCCCCAACACCATGGCAGCAGGAAGAATGCAAGAACAGGCATGTGAACTGATTAACAGAATCCCTCAAAGACTTGTGGTCAGGCAGAAACCATAATACCTAATTAGGCTTGAATTTGTTACAATACCAACCTTACAAAGGAAAAATCAACAGCAAACCAACCACCACTATTAACAGAAACTTAAAACAGAGTATTCAACTCATAATTCTACCGTAAATACAAAGCATGTAGCAAAGAAACAAAGTCTATGGCCTATACACATTCAAATGAAACCATGAGCCAAGCTTAGTTCGGTGAATCAACATTACTCAAACCTGATATCGCTATTTCTTTTCCTTCCTTGAATTAGCTAGAGATACTAAAGAAACAGGCCCCCTCTTTTATTTTTATTTTTATTTTTAGCGGACGTGACTACCAGAAATGTATATCCCTTTTTCTTTAAGCACAGTTTTCCTTCAAGAAAAGCATGCAAAGAATGAAAGTAAGGACAAGGCACGTGGGTGGGGGAGGAATACTTTGAAGCAAGGACAGGTGTAAACTTAGAAATACTTATTCTTATCTATCATTCATTTAATTGATCACTAAATAAATAGATAATTCACAACGTATTTATTCATTTATTTATTTTTTATTTTTTTTAAACCATCTACTTTATACTATTTTGGTAATAATAATAATAATATTTTTATTTTACTTTATCTATTTTTATTTTACTTATATTATTCTTATAAATTTTATAATTTATTATTATTCCAGCCGAAGTCATAATAGCCAAAACAAAATATGGAATTTTATGAAGAGATTGATTCAACTAAATAGTAATTAAATAGATATTATATATATATATATATGCGACCAAATATTAAAATTAATTTCACATTAAAATTTGTTTCATCATTCAATGCAGAACTAGATAATTTAATTACTATTATATATATGTATATATATATTATAAAATGTAAACATATTGTGTTTAACTTCCACCGAGATTCAGATCTGTCAATACTAATCTTAAATCTGCCACGATAGTTAAAGTTAACAATTGCATTTGGTTGGTTAACCAAGATTGGGTGTGTTCTAAATGTCACACTACATCTAAATTCATCTTCATTTAATTATTATTTTACCCCCAATTAAATTAGTCACCTTGTAATCAATTTAATTTAATTGATTAATCAAGGCTAGATACAAAAATTTCAAAGGAAAATCTAACAATATAATAACGAACACAAAAGACAACTCAAATTAACCAAACAAACTCACTCAAGATCCAAAGACAGTCGAAACGGAGGGACACTACAAAGCTCTTCACCAAGAAACCAAGCTCTGATACCAATTTTTGAACAGGACAACTGAGAGCGGGGGTGAATTAATTGTCACAAATTTAACCTTTAATGTATTCACCAGAACTAATTCTTAACATTGCTCAAATGATTAATGATCATGTTCTAATGGATAAACTTAAATCCAGCACATAAACAAAATAACACTATATTTACGTGGAAAAATCAATAAGGGAAAAACCACGGTGAGTATTAGCTCACACTATAGAGAATATCAAAACCAATTACAAGTGGCTCACTACCTAAGAAACAAGAATCACTACCAAAACAAGGACTCACTGTTCAGATCAAGACTCATTTTCCAACAGGTCTAACAACCTAGAGGGATCAATGCCACTGAGATACAAAGAAGATGGAAGAGATACATTACACAGAGAAGACAATCTCAATGCAACAGATAAATCCACCATAATTTACTCAACCACTTGCAAACACGTATGAATGATAGAGCTCACCTTCAACTCATCACATCTATAAACTCAACATTTAGGCTTCACACTGATCTTCCAAACTCACATCACACACACTTACTAATTCACATCACACACTTACTAATTCACATCAATATCACATCTATCTGCTCTATTTCTTTGCACATATCTCTTTTGCACTTGCACCATTTCACCACTAACTCATCTTGTATTTATACCATCTTCAACTTTGAAACATATCCAAAGTCAGCTATCTAAATTCAAATTAGGCCAGTTCCAAAACATTCTAGGGTGGAATTAGAATGAGGGAAACCCAACCACATGCTTCATAAGGACCCAAATAGATCCAAAACGCTTCATCAACTTCGAAGGTAGTGTTAAACACAAGGTTGGCCAAACTAGTGTAAAACACATAAAACCATTAAGCACAAATCTTCCAGATACCACAATTATCTTCAACAAAATCAAAACAACTCAACTCTAGAACCACAAGTCATAAGAC